>CM068385.1:106856667-107276221 GCA_034770075.1 Aralia elata | reverse complement strand
TTTTACTACGTTTTCATCAATTTTTAGATCAAAGTCAGAAAAGTAGTATTTGATGGCCCTTAATTCCTTTCCGCTTATGTGAATTTCTTGTTAAATAATTATAATGTTCCAGATAGGGTTTCTTTTGCTGCCGTTAGTGATGAGCACGCCTGGCAACTCATCATATCCTCCAACCTACCTCTCCGTACGTTTCCCTCTCTAGAAATCCTTAGCATTTCCACTTCCTTGGTATTTTTCCTTTGCTTTCCTCTGTTTCTCTAATTCAACTCAAGCTCTTGTTGAGCTCAATTGGAGTTGATAATTTGCGCCAGATTGGATCCTATTTTATTCATATTTTCTATTCCGAGGTAATCATAAATTATGTCTATTTTTTCGCCTTTGTTATTTTTTGTGGGGGGGCCTGTTTTACCATTTCTAATTAGATATGGCTATGTGGGTTTTTTTTTTCCTTCAAAATATCTTTAGAATTGTTTTTTTCCCAAACGTGCTGTTGTATGTGTGATATGTTTTAATTATTGAATTTGGGGGAATTCCATGTGTACTGTTGCATTTTATACATGCTTTGTATTAAAACATGTTTTATGAGGGATTTGGATGTAATGCCATATTTTCATGGAAGCGTGTGCCTTTATTTCTAGTCTGTGGGGGAATTTGGAATGAGCTTAATGCGAGATTGTTTAGACCAAAGTTTACTTATTCCTTAAAGCTATTGGTATGATAGGTTTATTTTTCTTGCTTCTCTTTGGACTTCTGCCATGGGGACGTGCTATGGGGGCTTTCACTCTGTTACTGATTTATGTAGAAATCTGAGGGGCCTGCACTCTTTTAAGTGGCTTTTCTGTTTTTGATTTTTTTAGTCTGCTGAGGGTGGACTTCTTGTCCATTATTTTATTGTATCCCTTTATTTCCTTTTCTATATAATAAAATTGTTCGTCTTGCCTGGAGGGTGGACTTCTTGTCCCTTATTTATTGTGTCCTTTCTTTTCTATTAATTTTAAAAATTTCTTTTCTTTTATTAAAAAAAAAAAAATAGTTGCCCGGTTCGAGCTATGGTATTATTAATATATTATAATCGGATTGGGGAAAAGTTAGTTTTAATTCCAATTAACAAAGATTAATTCTTTATCATCATAAAATGCATTTTGGAATGGCAATGCATTGGTGAATTGTTGAATCTGCATTTTTTTGAGATGTGGAAATCTGGCATTCTGTTTGGTCAATGGTGGATTTTCAAGATCACATTGAAGTGCTAGTTATTTACTATGTACTTGTGGGTTCTCATTGGTCTGCATTGATTTTAGTGCCTACATACATGAGTATGTTTATGCAGTTAGAGAAAAATATTCAATTGGTGATAAGAAAAATATTATTTATTGTCTATCTAGGTGCTTTGTGGTCTCCAACTAATTATAAATTATATGGTAATTTAATCCCTATTCTTAAAGCTCTCTCTCTCATTCATATTACTGCTTCAACCAAGTCAAACCAACCACTCCCAGGTTCCACTTTATTGCTTTACATTCATTTTCTGTTCTTTTATCTTTTTATCTGTTCTTTTTTCTTTTCTTTTATTTTTTTATAATAACTTAATTTGTTTAATCCTTTTAGTTTTCCTTCTTCCAGTTTCGACTTTTTATGCTGTAGCAATATGGGATTCAATATACAACAAAACAACTACGTTTTGGATGGAAAAATATTGTCTACTGTTATAATTCACAAAATCTTTTGAATGCCATGTTGACAAAAACTAATAGTTCGAAAGAAAAATTATTCTTTCCAATTTTTCCCCCATGAGAACCTTGTTTTATTTCTTTCTTGTAAACGCCAAGTTTTCAGCTTCCCATATATTTTATTCAATGGGCCAATAAATTGATCATCAAGACTTTAAAAAAATTCGCGGGTTCCAATCCTGTCATCCCTACCTATTCTTCTCCTGTTTGGGCAGTTAACGTAGGGATTCCATTGAAATATAATCTATTCACGAGGATTAGCAACTGGAGGTTGCATCTAGTTGAGCTTGAGCATGGAGAAAGCATTGGGAACCCCAATTTTGGAGCCGTTTCTTTCTCATCCCCCACCCAGGCATAGCGCTTGGCTTGAATCGGCGAACAATCGAACCCTTGGGACCTTCTTTATCCCCATTCCCCAGGATGTGGTGAACAATTGAACCCTTGGGACCTTCCTCAACCCTAGGATGTAATGAGTTGACATCAAAGGTACCAAGCGACTCCGTTGATAAGAGCTCTTGGGAGTCATCAGTTTGTTATCTCCGACGTACCTTTGATCTGTTTGAGCGAGAGCCCTTCCACACGGGACTCTTGGATCGGTCGAATTTCGTCATGTTCGACCAGCCGGTCCCACAGTCAGGCAGGCTTATCCATTATGCTCACGAGCAGAATCTCAGTTTGAGCCTACAGTGTAAGTATAGGTGCAGCTGTTATCGGCAGAGGAAAAAATAAAAGTAAAAGAAATGTAATGGCAACCATAAAGGAGTCTTGCCTTTCTAATGTTTGCAAGGAATGAATATATGTAATGCAATCAAAGTATATGCAGTAAGACATCATGGGAACAAAAAGCAAGAAGCATAACCTAGAACGATAAGAACCATGAGAGTGGAAATAGTATTCCGGAACTTAAATTTTAGAACAGCCCCTTTCGCTAACTATTTCAAAATGGATGGTACCAAACATTTGAACTTATTTATAGGAGATTTTGATCTTATAAAAGAAACATAAATGTGATTTATATATATATATATATATATATATATATATATTTGATAAGCATTTCATATGAGGAAAAGCACATGTGTTTCCGATGATGTGACATCCTCACTGGAAACATGTCTTAAGTAGGAACTGTAATCAGGAACTAATACTCTAGAAGATAAGCTGCTGTAGTGTGTGCATGTATAACAGTATGGTTTCTAACATACACACCATTCCATCAATTCTGATGACTGCTAGTGCTGGCCTGGGTAATCAAATATTTTTAACGCTAGATACAATGACAACATTGGATCTTGCATATGGTGCTGCATTTTAACCAGTGTTCAATAAGTGGCTAAGGTCTAATGGTATAATTTAGGATCCCAAGGGATTGAAATCTAGGGCAATCTGTCACGATGGCAGTAAGATGCTTGACCATGTATAATTGGTTGCCTGAATATTGACATTTCCTTTTCCACCTAATTTAATGCTTATGTTTAGTCGATAAACATCCTTCCTAATATATATTGTTTTTAATATTACCTCCTATAACGAAAGATTTATTTGATTATTACTTCTGAGAGTTAGTTCTAACCTTTATTATTCTTTGCATACTCATTTCATGGGTTTCAGGTTATAAACTTTAATCTTCAGGAGAAAGTTCTGAAATCCGAAACTGACAAAACCATAAAACAGATATGGCTGTTTCACTTGAAAGATTTGGATCCAGCTTTTCAGGGAGTTGGACAAAAGGCGTTATCCTTTGTCTTAATATATTGTTTTTTTCACTTATTGTAAATTTCACTATCTCCAATTTGTTTCATTTGTCTATCAATCTTACCTGATGAAAATCAAAATGTTTAATGGCATAGGTTACGAAAGAAGAATAGATGGGAGGGCATTGAAAATCTGTGATTATTATTGTTGTTATTATAAACTTATATCTGCAGCTATTTTTCAAATCAATGTATGAGTTCATTTTATTTGGGTTTTAAGTTTATTTTTAATCTATGAAGGTTCATCTTTTCTGCTTTCCTTGACAAATGTATAGTGGGTTAGAGATATGGCGTATTGAGAATTTTCATCCGGTACCTGTGTCAACGTCTTCTCATGGAAAGTTTTTTACTGGGGATTCCTATGTGATTTTGAAGGCAAGTGGTGTAATAATAATCCACTACATTTTTTTCTTATTTCTGTATAGTTATATAGTTATAGATTATTAAGTTAGTATATAAATGTGTTCAGAAGAATGAACCTGATTGTATTGTCTGTTTTCAGTAACTACTGTTGAATACTAATCTCATTGGCTAGAAGCTTTCTTAATTGTCTCGCAATCCTCCCTGTCCAGACAAGGCTCTTCTAATTAAACACCCTTTACGGGCATCTAAAATATATGACGGCAGTTGCATGCCAAGGAAATTACATTTTGACTGTAAGTTAAAAAAATCTTGTGCTTACTTGTTGCAGACAACTGCTTTAAAAAGTGGTGCCTTACGTCATGATATTCATTATTGGCTTGGTAAAGATACTGGTTCAAGTAAGCCCTTATTTCCGTAGTTTAAACTATTGAATATCCAGAATAATTATTTTCGATGGCTAAAACATTGTTTTAAATAGGATGAAGCTGGGCACTGCAGCTATGAAGACTGGTTGAACTGGATGCAGTTCTTGGGGGGCGGGCTGTTCCATACCGTGAGGTGCAAGGCCAAGAAACTGAGAATTTCCTTTCTTATTTCAAACCATGTATCATACCTCAAGAAGGTGGAGTTGCATCTGGATTCAAACATGCTGAAGGCGAAGAGCACAAGGCCCATTTATATGTTTGTAAAGGGAGACATGTTGTTCATGTGAAAGAGGTAAGTCTATGTTACTGCTTTAGTGATGATGATGTACTCATTGCTAATTCTGAACCTTCATATTTTCGGTTCCAGATTGCTTTTGCTCGATCCTCACTCAATCATGACGACATCTTTATCGTTGATACGGAGTCTAAGATTTTCCAATTTAACGGTTCTAGCTCATCTATTCAAGAGAGGGCTAAAGCGCTGGAAGTTGTGCAGTACATTAAAGATAGTTATCACGATGGAAAATGTGAAATTGCTTGCCATTGGTAAGTAGATAATCCCTTGGATATTAAGAGATGCTACCAGAATGATCATCAGCATTTTAAGTAATTTTTTGTGATTTTTTCCAAGTAGAGGATGGAAAATTGATGGCTGATGCTGAAAGCGGAGAATTCTGGGGTTTATTTGGTGGTTTTGCTCCATTGCCAAGGAAAACCAACTGCTGATGATGCTAACAGTATCGATAATCTTCCTACTAAGGCTTCTTGGGTAATACAATATTGCTATTGACTTTTGCCCTCAATCTTATGTTTAGGTATTGTAAACGAATTGGAATATCCAATATATCCAATTTGTTCATAGATTTATGTGTTTATGTGTAGTTCTCTTATATTAGTTCATTTTCTTTCCCCTTTGTTATCCCGTGTAATTTAATTTATGCTTGGTCAATAATCTATCTAAAAGGGAACTAGGGAAGGTGATTATTGTTATTGTAGATAGAAAATAATATGGAATTACTTTTACTGTATAATCAAATACCATTCACTTTTATTCTAGGCCCTCTAAAGATAGTTTAGTAAAGGTCATATATACTTCTTCATGGGTCTCTTCGATATATAAGTGAAGAAAAGTAAAGAAGAAAAAAGAGCATAGGAAAGCTAGATCTTATTTCTTTGGGAAGATATTCATAAGACAAGGTTTATAATAATTACCATCTTTTAGTAAAATAAATGTTAAGCTGGTTTACTGTTGATCTTTACTTCCTGTTCTGAAAAAAAAATGTGTTTGCTCTTTAAGTGTTGCGAAGGGGCAGGCTGAACCTGTTGATGCTGATTCCTTGACAAAGGACTTACTAGACACTAATAAAATGCTATATTTTGGATTGTGGGTTGGAAGTCTATGTGTGGATTGGGAGAAATACTTCTCTAGATGAACGAAAAAAGTGCAAGTGAAGCTGCAGAGGTGTTGCTTTATTCTGTTTGTTAGTTAAGCTTCTTAATTTGGAAGTATATTCTAATTGCTTCATTTATTGTTGTTAATCTCATTCTAAAGGACTTACTTCGTAGCGCTGATCGACCAAAAAAGTCATTTAATACGTGTAATGGAGGGATTTGAGACAGTTATGTTCCGATCACAATTTGATTCGTGGCCTCAGTCAACTGATGCAGCAGTATCTGAGGATGGTAAAGGCAAGGTTGCTGGTGAGTTGTATCTTTAAGTTTTGGTTCTCCTTTCTAGAAATTCAATATTATGACGGATTTCATATGTCCTATTGTTTGATTGTTAATTCATTCTGCTTATAATTATTATTGTCGATGCTCAGTTCTTTGTTGGTTGTTTTATAGCACTTTTAAAACGCCAAGGGGTGAATGTGAAGGGTCTTCTGAAATCTACTCCTGCAAGGGAAGAACCTCAACCACATATTGACTGCACAGGAGACTTGCAGGTATTGAGTAAAATGTCAATCCCAAAAGTGGGTGTAATATTAAATATGCATGTCAGAGGACCCTCATTATTTTTCACATTGTTTTTATTACTTTCCCCAATTATATGTTAACATTCATTAAAAGGAAGGGCAATGCATAGGATGAGGAATAAGGATGCTTCAAGGAATGATAAGATGGTAGAATTTGAGGTCTTGTTTTAGAAAGAAAACCTAATGTGTGTTTTCCCATATGGTGAAAGATCTTTTCTGCATATATAGGGGGTTTGGTTGGGGGACGGGCAAGAGGATTCTTTGGAATTTTCAATTTGTGGGGGCTTTCGATGGGGACGAATGCTAGGGTTTTTGTGATCGGGAGACAAGTGCTGGTCTACTTTGGGACATAGTCTCTTTCTTTGCATCTCTTTGGGCTTGCTCAGTGGGAGCTTTCTGAGGAGTTCCATCCCCAGATTTACATTGGGAATAGGGATTAACTGATTGGTGGGCTTTGGTTCATAACGCCAGGATGTTTTTTCCCCACTATCTCTTGTTTTCTTTTGTTTTTACTTTGAGAGGAATTTTCCTCCACCTGTTTGTAATTTCTCCATCTTCGTAAAATCTTCCTCTTTTTATTTATTTTTTAATTTTTTTGGGGGGTGGATGGAATCAGTTTATACCTTTTATTATATTATAATATTACTCTTGAGTCAGAGCCCCCTTTTCCCTATCTATGGTTGATCGAATGGGAAGTAAAAGTAGGATAATGAATGGGAAATTGAAAATGGGAAAGTTTGTAGGAAAAAGAGAAGTCCATTAAAATTGTATGGATACCAAAACGAATCTTTAGAGTTGGAAAAACTAAGGTATTAGAAATTTGTACTATTTTTAGGAAATGCTACAGACCATCTAAAGGGAATTTACTTTTTAAGAAATGTCTTTTCATGATGTAGTGCCATCTATTCAAACTTGCCATGTTGCAACGTACCTTCGCAACTAAAGCATATCTTAATCCTACCATTCTTTTTTTACTTTACTCTTCCGAGAAACTACCAACCTGGGAACACGTTTCTCCCCGTTGTCACTTCCTAGAAATTATGTGCATAGGAACAGTAAGCAAACCACAAAAAAGTCTATACAGATTGCACTTTCGTGGTTCTTTGTTATTTGTATTTTCCACCATGGTTGGACAGGTTTGGCGCGTGGATGGTGAAGGAAAGACTCTTCTTACAGGTTCTGATGAGTCCAAATTTTACAGTGGAGATTGCTATATCTTCCAGTACTCATATCCTGGAGAGAAACGGGAGAGGAGTACCTTGTTTGGGACATGGTTTGGAGATCAAAGTGTCGAGGTGAATTACTGCTTTTAGTAATATCCTTGTTTTTTTTGAATTTCCAGGTATATATTATGCATGAATAACCTTCAAACTTAAGTTTCATTCTAAAGTTGAGATATGAAAAAGAAGACTGCTAGTCTAAATTTGCTTATACAACAAATACATTACCAATAAAAAAGCAAGAAGAAAAAGAAAGAACAGAAGGTGCACACATCTTCAGTACCGAACTCATTTTTATTGGTCCTGCATTATAAGTTAATTGTTCATCATTATCTAGTGTACTACAATATTCTGATGTGGAAATTGGTGATTCAAACAATATATTTTAATACTTTAACCTCAAATAACTAAATGACAAAACAACAATTATGAACCCATATAGCCAGCCAGTTGCTCAAGGAATACAACCACTCTGGTAACTGGCCAAGCACTAGAGGGGTTCCTGCCTGTGACCAGCCAATAGATCCCTTTTGTAGCACCAGAAAAAAAACACACATGTATATGATCCAACATTACATTATAGTGAGTTGGCCAGTATGGAGTTTCTTTCATTTTGATTACTAACTTATGTAGTTTTACTATCGGAAAGACTAAAGTACAGAAAGAATTTTCACCTTAGGAATTTGACACTGAAAGGCTTTGTGGTTCGATATCACGGTAAACTTCCATTCCGAAACACTAAAGTAGCGGTCATTCAAAAAGACTAGCCAAGTAGGTGGTATGTTGCTCTCAAAGTGCAAGAAGCTGCTTTGTAGTGAATCCAATAGCTTATAAAACACTCACAATTCCACCGTAATTATGATGTGTGGGATTGAAATCTTACAGAATTTCAACTTAAAAAACCTCTGAATACCTCATGAGATTGAATTCTTCTACATTCCTCTCCATGTAATTTTACATCACGAAAGATGTATATGTTCATTTTACTTGCTGAAAATGACTGTTCCAACTTAGAAACAGAATCGCTATTTAATGTTATGATGATTTAACAATTAATATTTTTGATATTTATTGCATTATTGACAAACTTCCATCCACAATTTTCAGACCAGGTAGCATACTTTCAAACTCATAGTTACATGTGTCCTAGTCTTCTTGAAAGTAGCCATCTCAAAACTATAAATCTTATTATTTACCTTGAACTAGTGATGCATTAAAAGAAGATAGAATCCAGCTACTTCAGGAGTTTGGTTGATAGTAGCCATCAAAATCTATAAATCTTATTATTTTCCTTGAACTAATGATGCATTATAGGAAGATAGAAGTTCAGCAACTTCACAAGCAAGCAAAATGGTAGAGTCACTGAAGTTCTTACCCACTCAGGTAATTTTATGTTCATGCACTGTTGGATTTCTAGTGTGTTGTTTATCAATGAGTTTCTATGTGTATGTTTATTCTAATTGGTGTGTTATTATTGGAAATCCAGGCGCGCATTTATGAAGGAAACGAATCTATCCAGTTCTTTTCAATCTTCCAGAGCTTTATTGTTTTTAAGGTTTGGGAGAAACTATAAGAGACCATTAATTCAAGGATTGAAGTTCCTTTTCATTTAGAGTTCATGTTTAGTTTTTTTCCTCAACTGGAAACACAAATTTGTGTAAATTTGTCAGGGTGGTGTTAGTGATCGATACAAGAAATATATAGCAGAGAAGGAACTTCCGGATGTTACTTATTCAGAGGATGGCCTTGCATTGTTTCGAGTTCAGGGAACTGGACCAGAAAACATGCAAGCAATTCAAGTTGAAGCGGTAAGTCTTTGCTTTTAGTTCCCTTTGCACCTCTTTCTTTTCTTAGTAAGTAAAAAGTTGTTGCACTTTCCCTTCTGCATTTCTTTTGAAATCATTTCCTATTGATAGAATCCCCTTCCACTCGGTCTCTAACAATTATCGTAGTATTTTTATTTTAGCGTTGTAGGTTCTCATTTCTGTTAATTTGTACCATGATTATAAATGGATATAAACACGTGAGTGGTTTCGACTCCCCTTTTTCTTATCTAGAAATTGCTTGATCATGTGCAAGAATGGCATAAGGTATCAGGTTTTTTCATATAAGTGGTCATCATCCAAACAATGTGTAAAAGTGCAGAATTGACCCATAATTAGGTTCGATGTGCAGTCACTGTTATCTTCTATTATTCTTCTAGGGTGTATGCTGGTGTGGCCAATGAATTTCAACAAACGTCTAAGCACATGCTTGATAGGGAGAATGACACTCAGCTCTGATGTGTAGTAACCAATTCATTTCATGATTTTTTTGGAAAATATTGTTTTTATCCTCTGGAAGTAGGCTACGGGATATAGGCTGAACCTCAAACCATACAGAAGATCTCGAGTCTCATGCTAGTTTTAGACCAAAAAGAAAAAATATATATACATTTGCTTTTAACTGGTTTCTTCTTGTTTCATTGATAGCAATTCTGATTTTGTGGCGGAAGGGTTGAAGTGTTAAACTACATTATCATGAATCGCGGCCATATAATTATCTAAGAAGAGAGGGTAAATTGTTTTGCATCTTTAGAAGAAGAAGCAAGATTAGATCAATCATTTAGATCATGAATGAGAGCAGCAGAGTTTATGCCAAACACTGGTGCTGCATAATTTCTTTTGAGTTGTGAGGGATTTTCATCCTGTTTTGATATTGTTTGAAACCTAGTTGGGTTCTCTGTTTATCACTCCCTTCAATTTTTTTTCTTTACTTCATTACTTTCACTAATAATATCATCTCTTATACCTATCTCCCTAAAAGGAGAAAAAGGAGGGAGTAAGTAGTGGGGGGAAGAGCCGGTGTTTTATGTCATATGATACGTCCAAATGATTCATTGGTATTGTGTCTAATGAAGAATGTAAAATAATGAAGTTTATAGTGTGCCATTCTCAAGTTAGACGGGATTGCATACTCAACCATTAGTTAAAACTGATCCAGCCCACTGCCAATGCATATAAGTGGTTTTGAGTCGAGTTGAAGAGTCGCCAAAAGTGTAATTTGCTAATGCTCTATCATTGGACTACCTTGAGTAAGTGCGAGTACAATGGTTTAAGATTCTTATACTCATTCATTAGATGCATTCGGGATTTTAGGTACTCAATTTAATATTTTAAACTGTTTTCCTTGAATATTATATTCCTGTTTCATGTGTTATATTGGAGAATACAGGATTCAGTTTTCTTCATCAGACCTAAGTGATATTAAATGCAGTTACCTCTAGTGACAACTTTTTAAAGGGTGCAGTAATGGAACCAAGATCTAATATGCTTGTTTGGCTGTTTGGTTGTTTAGTAAACATTCACTAGGAATTTCTATAGAAAAAAAAATTAGAAAAAGAGATATTATATTACAATGTAGATTGGAATTACATTAACGGTTAATGAGAAGAACAAATAAGCATTAGAAAAACCTTAGGGACTAAATTTTCATAAGGTTCGGAGAACCTTGATTCTCTCTCCCTGGTTAAACCTGGTGATGGGTTACTATCACAAATCCTTTTGACACTGGCATGATTAGTGAGAAAAAAAAAATGATAATCTGGTTGCTTACTATTGTGGCTTTGTCTAAAGTTAATAAATTTTTTGTTGCCAGTTCTTTTGTTAAGTAATATATCTTGCATCTATCTGAATTTTTTTAATTTTTCTTCATTATTTCAAACAGGTGGCATCATCTTTAAATTCCTCCTACTGTTACATATTACATAATGGCCCCTCTGTCTTTACGTGGTTGGGAAATCTTACTACCTCAGAGGACCAGGAACTTGTTGAGAGGCAGATGGATATGATAAAGGTCTGATAAATTTTTAGATTTTTTCCGTCCCTTTGTAAAAGCTCTATAGCTCCATGTTTCATTTGAAACAGGAGTTGTGTTTCCATACAACTGTTTTTTCATGGTTAGAAGTGCTACAGACTGATTATTCACTGTCTATGCATGTTTAATATTTTGCTGGTTCATGAACCACTAAATTGTAATAGGCTGAACACGTCATCTGAACCCTCATTTACTACAGAAGAGGCCATTGCTTAGTGTATGAATATATTGTCTGGGCTATACTAAGAATAAGAATGCAGGTTTGCCCCAAAGGGCAGCAGCCACCTTCTGCAAATAATGCAAAAATTAGTTGATACCCATTCCATTCTTCATAGATAGGGACAAACAATGGGTAATAAGGTTCACTACAAGAAATGCACTCACCCTTTCTCTGGCATTTCATTCAAGTCACTGACATGTTTTTAGAAGACGGTTTATCTTGGTCTAAAGAAGGTTTTCTTATTATATTTATCATTTTCTGTACTTGCAGCCAGATATGCAGTCCAAACCACAAAAGGAAGGCTCAGAATCTGAACAATTTTGGGATTTGTTAGGTGGAAAATCAGAATACCCCAGCCAAAAGGTTGGAAGTAATGTTGAAAGTGATCCTCATTTATTCTCGTGCTCCTTCTCAACAGGTTATGAGAACTATTACGATAATATTCTACTCTTCAGATTCTTCTACACACTCTAAATTGTAGTAATTGATTCTTTTGTTGTTCCCATTTTATTGGTTACTGCTGAAATGCTTGCTGGTCTTCAGATTTGAAGGTGCGTCTTTTGCTTAGATCTGTTCCTTTTCCATCTATTTTAGGATTGCATATGTTATCTGACCCTTATGCTCAATATGCCTGTTTCCCCTAATGTAAGAAGCATGGATTTATCAATACGGGATACGGCATGATCCGAGACGGATATATCAATTCAACATATTTTCATTCGTTTGGATACATACATTATACTATATAGTTATAGATAAAAGAAAAAGATTATTAGAATCAAGAGAAGGTAAAATACAATGTAAAGGAGGATAAGATACCACCCAACAAAAAATGAAAATCATTACATGTGGAAAAGACATCACAGTTGTTATGGAGCATGGCCCTCCAATCTCGGTTTACACATTTTTTTATGATGATTACTCGCATCCCTTTAACAATGTCTCTCCCTGTCTTACTTTTGTTTAAATTTTAATATGATATTTTCTCTTACAATGATTTTTACACTAAACAGTCATATCTTAACACCAAAGGATTGTCAGTGTGTTTCAATGAGTGTCCAAAAAGCTAAGAAGCACAGAAAAGTAGCTCCGGGTGTGTCCAGGATAAGCCAGCATGTCCTCGCAATACCTCACCAACCGGGCACATCGGGTAATCTCACAGTAAATTATGTGCGAGTGCCCAAGGAGATCATTGTCGCTATGGAATATTAAACCCGTGACCCATACCATGTAACACACTTATCATAAGGCTCACTACTCTTAAGCTTACTCCTTGGGTTATTTTACCATTAACATCTATCTGTCATAATAATAAAAGGCACAGAAATGATCTGTTTTGGCCATTCCACCCAAAAATGTTGGAGAAAGATTCTCTCGTCTAGTTCTTCATCATTCACTCGACTTTTCCAACTCTTTTTTTCTTCCATATTCTTAGTATTATAATTATCTCCTTCTCATCATTTTATATTTTAATATGTTTTTTGATTTAGTTAGTGTCATGTTACAATTCATATTCGTACTACCAATAAATCTAATTAGTAATTATTTTACTATTATTAGAATATGTAAATTATTAGAGTTTAATAAAGATTCTATTATTACATAAACAATATAGTGTTAAAATAAAACAATTTTCTTATGAATATCATCTTACATAATATTAACTAAAATATTAGTATATCTAATAATATAGAATTTAATATATTTCGTAATGTATATCTATTACTAATATTAAGTAACACACATTTATAACAACTTTTTAATTGAATTCTTACTTTAGAATTTGTTTAAAATTCTGTCATTAATTGTTATTAATTATTAGCCAGATAATATAGTTTTAAAAGGAACCAATTTCCTTATGCAGATTATCTTACTCAATGTTGACCTATTACTCTTATTTACATATAAGGAAAAATATATTACAATTACCAACCATATGATTCACATATTAAGTCCAAAAATAAAATTTAACTACTCTATCTAATAAAGTGTATTAACCATAAAAGCATCAACAATATAACAATTGTACAGCAAGATCGCGTGGCACGGGGTAATGGGCTTGTATTTCATAATCATAATAACTCAAAAATAACTAACCAACCGTATGTTATATTTACATGGTCACAAAATATATCATTCATTCATTACAAATTATTTGCCATCGCGAGTTGATGTGTTCCTTAAAGTTGGATAAATATAAAGTTATAAGTATCTGACATGGATGCTTATCTCTGCTTCCTACTTCCTAGTCACCTTTTCCCATGTCTCATTTATTAGCATGGATTTGTTTAGTATATGCCAAATGCTCGTGAATGCCCTGATTTGTCTCAGCATTGTCTGAATGCAGCATGGGTTTTAAGTCGTGGAATCAACATTGTTATACATTATAGTTTTGATATATCTTTGTATACTTTATAATTGTATTTTGTATTTTCAACTATATTTTTTACAAATGTGTTTTTGGTACATCTTAAATTCATGCTAAACGCACTCAAAAAAAAGTAGCAATCTTTGGGAGAATGGGAGGTACTGTATAAATTGGATCATAAATTAATATCTTCGTTGCATAGTCCACGGGAAAATAATGTTAAGAATCTTTCATAAAGCTTTATGTTATGACTTTATAGCGTTAGAATCTTTGCTCCATGAGTTTGAATAGGTTTTCTTTTTGCAGGTGACAGAGATATACAACTTCAACCAGGACGATCTGATGACTGAAGATATGCTCATCCTGGATTATCATTCAGATATTTTTGTTTGGGTAGGAAAACAAGTCAACTCCAAAAATAGAAAGGATGCTTTAACTATTGGAGAGGTAAGTTCAACCAGACTTTTTCTGAAGAAAGATTCATGCACCACATCTAATGGTTAAATTGCTATAGAAACTACAATCATATTGGTTAGTTATAATCCTAATGGGAAAATTGTAGAACTTGAGCCCCAGTGTATCCAATTTTGTTTATATAATCCTATGTAACAGCTAGCAGCCAGTTTTAGAATTTGATGCTTGGTAAGTTATGTATACACATTCTCAACTTTTTTCTCAATTACAACTAGAAATTTCTTGAACGCGATTTTCTTCTTGAGAAGTTATCTCGTAAAGCTCCAATATATATCGTTATGGAAGGGAGTGAACCAACATTCTTCACACGTTTCTTTACATGGGACTCCACAAAATCTGCAGTAAGTGATGTGATAATAATTCTAAATTCAGGAAGTGTTTGCAGAAAATGCACTAGATTTTAACAAGATTGATGTTATCATATGGTTTCAGATGCATGGAAACTCGTTCCAGAGGAAACTTGCTATAGTTAAAAATGGTGGGATTCCAATTTTGGATGTAAGTCTTTGGTTTATTTTATATCTTGTTCATGACCTGCTAGTATCAATGAACGGTTTTTCTCCCCCTCCCCCATTTTTTTTGTGTTGTGGAGTCATTTGTAAAGACATTTTATCTTGTTCTTTCCTAAAATTTTGGTACGACGCTAGTTATCAATATACCCAGCTCTGTCCTTGCGCACTTTGGTCTATATTATTCTATTTGATAGCATATATTGTGTGATGTCAGTTGTTTTTGGTATGTCCATTTTAGAAGAATATCTTTTCTTCTCCTATGGCAAGAAATTTGTTCCAGTTGTATTCATTTCCAAAAACGGTGAAAAGAAAAAGGGACTTTACTACGATAAGATGTATAACACAGTTGTAGATAACAAGCCAATTGGAAACAGAAGTGCGATGTACAATAATGAAATTCCTTAATATAAGTAGTGTCTGTATAAAGCCAATTACTTATCAAGTGTAGTCACGGGAAAATGAACTAAAAGCTTAGATTTCTTCTAATGTTACGCCAAGAGGATAATATAATTACCACCCGATGACCTGTGTGTCCTTTATGGTTTCATACATCTTCATTGAAATGTCACCCTTGATTTGCCGTGAGCTAGATTAGCAATGAGCTGTTGCTTACAAGACCCCAAAAAGAAGTGAAACTGCTACCTTTTTATGGATAATTAGATGATACGAAGAGGATAATATTATTTTGGAGCAAGCTTGTGATTTTCCAATTGTCTACTTGTATAAATTTAAAGTTTACAAGTAACCCTGGGTGGGATTCAGGTTTTATGGCTGAAGTGTTCTAATGTCTAGGATTTTCCTGGAATATATGCAAATATAATGAGTGATAACATTTTAAGGTGATGTAGTACTAAATTCTAAATTTTCCCTATTTTTTTTGTGTAGAAGGCTTTTTTATCTTTGTTTATTGTATGCAGAGAGGTTTACTAATTGTCAAAGCATGATGCATATAATTAGAAGCAACCTGCACCTAAATATTTCAATATACAAGGTTTTTATCTCATCCTTGACACAAGTACATGCAATACAGCGCACATATTTGGCGTACTTTTTATGAGTATATGTACCACACCCCAAATTTGTGTCATCATATATCTTCAGATATGCAATTTTCTCTTGATGTTTACTCAATGATAGTAAATTTACAATTACCTTTGTATTTACTGTGTTAATTTATCTATGATGTATACACATATTTGTTGCTTACAGGAACACTTGTATTTGCGTGATCAGAATGACTTTCAGTTTTCAGAAAAATTCCATAATTCTAAAGACCTGAAACTGAGAATTGATAATGAACAACGAAAGATTTGTGATATAACAGCTGACCTATGTGGTTCCTTTAGGAAATAGAAGTTAGATACTTTATTGTCTATGATTACAAGAAATACCTTGGGCTTGTAAGGCATGTTGCCTTATTGGTGGGCTCACGAAATCCTGTCAAGATATTTCAAAAGATGAATGCAGCAACAAACGATCATATCTTTCAACTTTAGATGTTTTCATTTCCCAATAGGATTGCCTTGACATGATTTTGCCACGGGTGTATGCAACAACTAACATGTTACCATTAAAGTTTGTGCACATATCTGAGTTGTTTGTACTACTGTTCTTCTGGAAATAGTTATGCTTGATTTGGGTCTTCTGGTCTGATATATGTTCCATCATCAGAAACCCAAAAGGAGAACGCCGATAGCAAGGTCTGCTGTTGTGCCAGAAAAATCACAGCGTTCCAGAAGTGTGTCATCCAGCCCTGACCGAGTCCGTGTAAGGGGCAGATCTCCAGCCTTCAATGCACTAGCTGCTAATTTTGAGAGCCCAAATGCAAGAAACCTGTCAACTCCTCCCCCAGTTGTAAATAAGGTTTATCCAAAACCTGCGACCCCTGATTCAGCAAAATTGGCTTCTAGATCGTCAGCTATAGCAGCATTAACCTCAAGTTTCGAGAAACCAGTGCGACAAACTCTATTGCCCCGTTCTGTTAAAGGTACTCATTGCTTGAGATTCTTGAAACTAGATCAAGTTGGTATTTTGACAACTGAAATTTTAAGTTTTCTTCTGTCATGGTGTAGTGAGCCCTGAGCCCGAGGCAACCACCCCAGAATCAGACAAAAACTTGATGAGCAGCAGAATAGAATCCCTAACAATACAGGAGGATGTGAAAGAGGGCGAAGCTAATGATGAGGAAGGACTCCCAGTATACCCTTACGAACGCCTTAAAATACTCTCTATGGATCCTGTTACAGAAATTGATGTGACTAAGCGAGAGGTATGTTTCTCCAACATCTTAATGAGTTTACATCTTTTGTACTGTTACTGAGAGTTGAAAATCAATTGTGCACAGGCTTATCTGTCCTCGGAAGAGTTCAGAGAGAAATTTGGGATGGCAAAGAATGCTTTCTATAAGTTACCCCAATGGAAACAGAACAAGCAAAAAATGTCACTTCAGTTGTTCTGAGTTTCTAGGTTCATTGTTTGCTTTATGTTAGCTTCTTGCAGCTTAGGTTGTGGGTAAAGGAAATCATGTTCTGACACATTCTGCAATTGGCAGGGTTTCACTCATAATATTGTCCAATGCAGTTCCTGCAGTGAGGCATGCGTTTTCCCAAATGTGAGAGGGACAGCATCAGTGCATTTTTAGCTGCTTCTGCTCCCAAGAAGCTTGCTTTATGATTGAAGGAAAAATTCGGGATAATTCAATTTCTTCTCCGATATCTGGTTGCAATTTTTTATTTTTATTTTTGAGTTGCTTGGTATTTTTTATGGTCACAAGATTGTTGCAGGTTTGCAATATTTATTTTATTTGTTTATTTATTTATGCTTCTTCTTTTTATCATTGGTTCCAACAGAGCGATTAGGGTTGCAGTACATTTTAGGCAGTCTTGTACTGTGAGGATGAAAATGTGTATAGCAGTGTAAAAACCAATTAAACTCTATTGGAGATACAGGCATTTTATTTGGGAGTTGATGCTAGAAAGAGAGAGAACTGTTATCGATATTGGAGGCCGCCATCCGAATAATTTTAGATCTTTTTTCTTGTGTACCTTATTTTTTGTATTTCTTTGTTACTTTTAATTAATTATTTATGTCATATTTTGGATGATGTGATTGGTTTTTAATGATATATTTGTAATGGTTATATAACCTTATATTATGTTGGTTTTTATGTTTGTTGAATATATATTTGAGTTACTTATTCTTTTTTAATAATACTTTGGTGACTAAAGAATGGATATTAAAAATGGATACAAAATGATGTGATTTATTGTAATTGATTATTATTACTAGGCGCATCATTTTGTAAGATATTTTTTACAAGATTCTTTTGTTATTGTAGCAATATTCATTCTGTTTTAAAAGCTAGAAAGAAGAGTGGTGGTTGGTAGAGGAGAGCGTGGTGTGGTTTGAAGTTCACACCGCAAGCTCATATTGCAACATGCGGTTTTTAACTTTTAGCAACTGTGTCAATGCGGTTTTTTGCGGTTGAAGTGTAGTTGCAGATGCAAAATCACACATGGACAATATATATATATATATATATATATATATATATATATATAAAATCCGGATCTTAAGCTCACTCCTTATCTGACTCACCCGCTTTAGCGACGAACCCGAGGACGGTTCGGTCATACAACCGTCGTATATACTTTTAGCGACGGACAACATATAGCGTCGCTAAAAGTATAGACGACGGTTGTATGACCGAACCGTCGTCGGGTCCGTCGCTATAAGGGGATGAGCTTGGGTAGTCGGATAAAGGGTGAGTTTAAGATTCGGACCAATATATATATATATATATATATATATATATATATATATATATGCAATTTTGCAAATGCAGTTGAGGTGCGGTTTCTGGGTGTCATTGCAATCGCAACATCAAATGTGCAGTTCCTAATTTCTAAGATAGCGTTTAAAACCACACAGCGCATGCAGTTTTTGCCTGTAACAGTGCGGTTACGATTTGATTTTCAATTTTTTGCTCTCTCCTAGTGGTTGGCCTGATATAATAAAAGAATAAGGGAATTTTTTACTTAAAAAATTACTTTGAGGAATGAAATATAATTTTTTTAACATTTTAGGGATGTCAGCGTCTATAAATACGGAGTATCTCTTAATTTTCTATTTACCCCTTACATTTTGGCTTATATTTTTTTTGAGCTCTTCCCGATCTTCCAAAGAACTTTTGATCTAAATTTACATAATGTTGGAACCTAATTCAACTACTTGTAGAGATCTTGCTCATTTGTACTTTGATAATCCTACTCATGTCTATAGCAATGGTAATAATCTTAATCACGCTGTTGTGCCGCCAAATTCTAATACAATTGACTGTATATCCGAGCCGAATTCAACTGCCTGTAACGATCTCACTAATTTATATACAAAAAATAATTTCGATTTCGCTGATAATTTGAATGATTTTGCTGATCGTCTTAATCAGCCAATTACCGATAATTCAAATCTTATCGTCGATGCTGATCGGAAGGAATTGATTGATTCGTTCCTAAATGAGCCAATTAATCATGACTGAATGTACTATTGTTAGTATCTTAATTCCTTAAAGTTGCAGAATAAATCCCAAAATGTCATTACTGAATATATTATTGTTAGTAACTTAATTTCTTATATATAGACAAATTTTTCATATTTTTTGATGTGGGACTGAGGTGTTACACTTACGGACGAAGAAGATGTGATCACTGGCGATAGTGAAGAGGAAAATGTGAATAGAACCGTGACATCGTTAATTGCTCAAGAACCTATTTCGGTTGGCGGAACAAAACCTAATACTTCAAGATGCAATTAAATTCTGCTGGAAGTCAATGCCCGAATCGACAATTTGGAGAAAGATGTGTTGGAGATTCTAAATAATACGAAAGATAAAAATGAAAAGAACGAAGTTTATTAAATTTATGTATGTTTTATTATTATTATTATTATTATTATTGTTATTATTATTATTATTATTATTATTATTATTGTTGTTATTGTTGTTGTTATTATCCATATTAAATATCGTATGTCATATAAATTTACCCATATACGTACATCATTTTGCTTGCATTTATTATTATTAAAATCATAATAATATACACATATTATAACCATATAGGTTATTATTAGAAGTTTATTGGTTTCGTTTGCGTAAATATTAATATATTACTTATATTAAGGTATAATATTGTTTCATTTATGTTGTATATACATATCTTAATTATTTATATTATAGTACAAAATTAATATACGTTGTATTGAATTAAAATTATTTTGTGGTATTCATTGATTTCTGTAATTTATAATTTATTATAATTAATTTATTCTGATTGTGCTTGAAGATGGAATTGTACTTTTTGAAGATAGATGAAGGGACGAATCTCCATAATCATCTAAATGCTTTTACCAGATTATTGTCTCAATTATTGAATACAAATGAAAAATTGAAAGATGAAGAGAAGTCATTGTTCTTATTGTCATTTTTGCCCAAGTCTTACAAGTCAATGGTGCAAACATTATTGGTGAAAAAATCAACTTTAATTTTAGATGTAGTGGTTATTGTTTTGAAGTCAAAAGTTGATGAAAAAAGAGAGCAATAACATTGGTGAGTAAACATTAACCGTAACTGAGTTAATTGTTAAGTTACTCAAATTTGATAATTAAATATTGTGACTGATTGTTTCTTAATATTTAAAAAGTAGATATAGGTATACTAAAAGACACTCCTAAATCTCAAACACCATCAGGAAGTTTATTGTTTTAGTATACCAAAAGACTCTTATAGACTCCAAACAACAATTAATTAATATCAATATCAATATAGAAGTATGCAACTACATTGTTTACGACCATTCACTACGAATTTGTCTAGATAGATGAAGAGTTTTGGAAAACAAAACAGATTATAAAAATTATTTTTACAAACTTGCTGATGCGTCAGTGTTGTATTGGTGATAGTATTGTAGTGGGAAGGTGTTTTTTTTAACTATCACCAATACAACAGTGTCACATCAGCCAGTTTATAAAATATTTGTAAAATAGTTTGTGTCTCTAGTATTACTTATAAAAGTTTGGAATAACAAACCAACGGCAAAATTAGAGACACAAAGATTTTGCTAAAAATGAAACCATAACATGTCACGAATTTTGGTAAAATTATGTGCCGAAATTACGGTTTGGTTAGTATGTACACCAAGTTAGTCATTCTGTTATCTCCATGGTGGAAGAAACAATCATATACCCGTTCTCTTTATTTCTTTACTGCAATTCAAAGGAGTTAAATGGTGATTGAGTCAAATATAGGCATGTAATTTTTGGCTTTCGTTATTTTACTTTGACGGGGATGTAATAAATTTTTGTTATTTCTATTTATTTCACAAATAGCGTAAAAAAACAGGGGGAAGTCAATGAATATTAGATCACAATTGGGGATTTATGTTATGGATTCATTATATTATATTTATTTATTATATAAATGCCATTGTTTTCTTGTTAATTATTAATAGAACTTGGAGTGTTTAATATATAATTTGCTTTGTAGTTCATATGAAACATCAATTTGACAATTCCACTGGTTTTTCAATTTATCATGCGATTCATGTGAAACTAGGTAAAACAATCTTATATTGTATTTTATGGGGTAAATATGTTGATTGAGTTGTTTTTGATTATTAGTTATTTGTAGAATATTGACAAGTTAGATAAAATTGTCATTATAATTTCATTATTATATTACATTATTAAACTAATAATTTATTAATTTTAGGTATAATTATGCCACAAAAGTTTATCTTTAATGTTTAAAATTTTTGTAAATAACTATTTTTGTAAAGTAAATAGACTAATAACATGACATTTTTTTTCGTTTACATAAATAATAAAAGATTTTCTTAATGTGTGTCATAAGGGTACACATTATACACAGGAATCGAGGGAATATTCTCTTGATTCCTGTGTGTATTCCATTGATTCATGTGTAAATGCAGAAATCAAAGAAATATTCTCTCGATTCCTGTGTATAATGTGTGACTTTAGGACACACATTAAAAGGACCCAATAATAAATTGTGCAGTGTAGTATCTATTTTTTTTTTTGTAATTATGTTTCCTATAATTACGACTCGAGCACAGACATCTAAGTTATTTATAACTTAAAAGTATTTAGTTCGTAGACTATGTAAACTATAAAGATAATAAATGACAACAAAGTAATAAGTTGAAAATTTAAAACATATTTAATAAATAAAAAAATAAATCTATTAAAATAAATTATTTAGCAATAACAAACACATTTTTTGATCATCAATATTCATTCGGACCCATATTCCTTCTCCATGAGCAGCCCGCAATTAATTAAAAAAGAATTTTTATTCATCTTCTTCCTTCCACTAGCCACCAAACCAACTTCATCACCAGCCCCATTCAATTAAAAAATAATAAAAATAAAAATCACTATTAAACTAATTAGCCTAACCATTTTTCTGCTCTAACAACACCAACCATCAATTCAAAGGAAATTTAGCATTCCACCCACAAGCCACAAAATCAACTTCATCACCACAGTTGAACCAAAAAATCAATTTCATCACCATCCGTGCATCACCATCATTCCTCCTCCACCATAACCCGAACATCATAATGAAACTTAAATCTACAACAAATTCAGATCTACATTTATAAATTCTAGACCCATATCTACTATGAAACTTGGATTTATAGCATATGACGACCCAAATTTGTAACAAAAAGATGCAACTGTTACGGACCGTGGTCCTTACCTATTTAAAAAGGGCATAGGATAAGAATAGAGTGCTAGGATTAAAAATTAAAAATGATTGACTTAGATACATTCTCAAGTTATCGATTATTTTTTTTTTTAGTTTAAATAGCGTGTATCATTAGTTGATATCAATAAAAACATAATTTTTTTTCCAAACTATCTTCTTCTTCTATTTAAATTCTTTTCTTTCTTTCTCTCTCTAATTTTTTGAAGTCTAGTAAGACTATCTAAACTGCTACAATAATGTTTTCATTGAGAGCTCTATTGGTTTATCTCAATCTTTCGAGGGTACTCTCGACAAATTTGCAAAGGAATTTTCTGATTCTATGAAGAAGTGGTCCGATCAGTACTTCCAAGCTACGGATTCCCCCCCCCCCCCCAAATCTAGTTACTTAATTTAGTTGATTTATTAAATGACCAAATAGAGTAAACGGTAAAGGAAACTAGTGCAATATAACGTTACTAGCGGTAACCCGAAAGATTTTTTTTGAAGAGGAAGAAAAAGGTAGAAGAAAGAGGTATTGGAGAGGAAGAAAAAGGTAGAAGAAGAAGGTATTGAAGATAGGATTTGAAAAGGAAGAAAAAGGTAGAAGAAGAGGAAATAAAGAAGCAGTAAATAATGAACAGTCAGATTTATGTCAAACTTTGGATGACTCAGATGATTTATTAGATAAGTGAGAAATTCAAAATCATTTGTATTTTGTTAGATAAATTTTGATTCTTTTCTTAATTTATTTAATGTTGTGTTCATTAAACTTTAACAGGTTATTACTAGTGATTGCTTTTATGTTTACGGTTTGAAGCTAGTGATGGGTTTTATGATGTTATTTATGAGTTATGAATATCATACACATAAATGTGTTATATATATATATATATATATATATATATATATATGTTTTAATTTGTTAATAATAAATTTGAGATGGTATATCAATATGCACGAGTACCGGTATGTACCATTCAAATAAAAAAAGGGTACACATATTAATACGGTATTTATAACTATGATCATATGATATTTTTTAGTTGTTTATTGTAAACAATAATAGACGGATATTTATTCTGTTGTAGAAAAGGATTATAAATTAAATTAATAGTAAATACTTTTTCTTAAGAATAAACCCCCGTATAGAAAATATTAATTTGCACGACCCCATCAAAAATCAAATAAGTTAATTGAAAAAAATCATTATACAAAATACAAATATCTTGCCATTAAAATTACAAAATTATAACTAACACTTGCTCTAAATCTTTCTTTTTCTAGAGAAAATAACCTCATACGATGTGAAACATTTCTTTTCACTCCTCTCATGTTTCAGTTTTTAATTCTTTTATTTATTTATTTATTTAAATTTATTTTTAAATATTTAGAATAACTGTTAAAATAAAGGTGCCATTTTTGTCACGGGCAATTGGAGATAATATTTAGTATTTAGTGATTAGACAAAAGTAACACTATTAATTACTTCTTGGAGATTCAAGTACAGTACAAGATTTCAGTTACCATATTATTAATTATTATACATTTTGTATGCTCCAGGGAGAGAGGAGAGAGGAGAGAGGAGAGAGGAAAGAGTTGTGGTGCGAGGAGTGGTGAGTCGGAGAAAAGAAAACATACAGAGAGAGAGAGAGAGGTAGGTTATGGGACTAGATTAGTGAGAGAGATGTCGAGCGAAAGGATTCATGTTGAGCTATGTAAGGGTATCAATGGCCTCGACAAAGTCGTCCTCCGTGAAATCCGTGGCAGTTCTGCTGAGGTACTAATTCCTTCATCTCTCCGAATTTTGTTGAGAATTATTATTTGGATTCGTGATTATTAGACATAATCTGTTTCTGTTTATGCTTAAGTTGCGATTGTGATGTGATCAAATATGATTTCTCTGGTTTTCGAGTTTTGGTAGATTTGCGGATATTTTGGATTTGACACTTGATATTGTGAGTATCTAATTATCATGATATGAATAAATAATTTTTTATCTTCTTATTAATTTTTTGTTAAATTTAAATATCAACTCTCAGGATTAACAAAAATGGCTAGTGTTTTTCCTTTTACTCCTTCTTCCTAATAAGTAACAGTTGGACTTAACTATCAGTTGTACAATATAGTGGCTGCACAAAGACAAAGGAGAGAACCAGAGAGAAGGAAAAAAAGGATGACAACATGGCTTTCTAAAGCATCAAACTAAATTAGAAGTTTTAGTACCAATAGGCAGTCATCCTGGTGAGAAATTGATCTATTCTCGCCAGCAAAATTTGATTGAGGAAAGTACTCCATTTGCACTTTAGCATATGTTAAGCTATCCAAAAAGTTCACAGGCATATTAATCTAGATTTTTGATACCTATTTCCTCAAGGCATTGTTTAAATCCTTATTTGGCTTTAAAATGTGTTTGTTAAGATACTATAAGGTTTTTGACAATCTTAGATAATTAGATCTTTGGTGCTGACTAGTTATAAAATCAAAAACGTATTATTTCTATACCCCGAGGCCCGAGCTTGTGGTCTTCCTTTGAGTGTGAGTTCAATTGGATGAATCTGTCAAGGCAAGGTCAACGTATGTAACAGCAAGGATGGTGCATCGCCATTGTAAAGATTTAACATACAATAGTGGAAAGATTTTTAAAAAAACTGATACCACATCCAAGAATTTTGTCGAAAGAATATCTGCATTTATAAATATATTGATTTTGTTCAGCTTGGGTTATGCTGTGACTCTGTCAATTGTTCTGGAGACTGTTTATGTGAGTGGAAACTCCAATACTAAGAACAGGGGTATGGCTATAGGATAAGGATGTGAGACACAGAGAAAATAAGTTACGTATATGTTGATATGGTCAAAATGACATATTTTAGAATATTGGGATACGAAAACGCAGGGTAGATATTAGATATTGTATCTATATATTTATATTTATATGTTATAATCATGTGCACATAGATATAAACTAGCATGCAGCGACCTTTAGTAGTGCTGACCTCCATATAAAGATATTATTCAAAATTTGAAGAGTCTTCACTAATTTATTTATTATTAATTTTTTTGGCTTAAAGAAGTTAGATCTTCAACAATTTATGTTGGAAATAATAATGGAGAATATTTTTCTTCACTTTATTCCAATATTCCTCCACCTTTTCCCTATATTCTTCCTTATGTTTTATTCCATGTTTCCCACTCCATGTTTTCTTCCTTGTATTAGCTAACATGTTTCCTTATATTAAGGAACATGTTTTGTCTTAATTATTTCTTCCAATTGTATAAGTAGGTAACCTTGTAAGCTTTCTAAGTAATCAAAATATATGAAATGTAAGTTCAAGTGTCTCTTTCTAACATGGTATCAGAGCCTGATCTTTTCCGGCGACCTTGTCCGGCGACTTTTTTCCGGCGACTTTTTCCGGCGACTTTTTCCGGTGACTTTTTCCGGCGACTTTTTCTGGCAACTTTTTCCAACAGTCACCTTTGCAGTTTTTAAAACTGCATATTTCCGGCGACTTTTCCGGCAACTTTTCCGGCACCATCTATGCAGTTTTCTGAAACTGCCTATTACAGTTTGTACCCCACAACCTGTTTTTTCTGAAACTTACCTACAGTTCTTTACAAAAAAAAAAAAAAAAGGGCGAAAAATTAGAAACTTCAGATTCTACTCCAGTGATGATTTTTCAACAAGAAATCCCTTTTGCAATTGGGGTAAACTCAAACACACCACAACCATCCCAAGTTTATTACAGTAAAGGATCGTCTCACGAAGATGACGATTGGCGCTGGTAAGGAGATGGAGGTTTTTACAAGTATTGTCCAAACTGCCGGAATTGCTATTCATAGACGGAGTTACTAGTCACTACCAGAATTGCTATTCATAGACGGAGTACTGTTCACTGCCGGAATTGCTATTCATAGACGGAGTACTGTTAACTGCCGGAATTGCTATTCACAAACGGAGTTTTGTCCAATTGCCGATCGTTTTCCAAGCTGAGAAATAGGAGATTTCTATTTATCAGCTTGAGGGGGAGTGTTGGAAATAATAATGGAGAATATTTTTCTTCACTTTATTCCAATATTCCTCCACCTTTTCCCTATATTCTTCCTTATGTTTTATTCCATGTTTCCCACTCCATGTTTTCTTCCTTGTATTAGCTAACATGTTTCCTTATATTAAGGAACATGTTTTGTCTTAATTATTTCTTCCAATTGTATAAGTAGGTAACCTTGTAAGCTTTCTAAGTAATCAAAATATATGAAATGTAATCAGATTCTACTCCAGTGATGATTTTTCAACAAGAAATCCCTTTTGCAATTGGGGTAAACTCAAACACACCACAACCATCCCAAGTTTATTACAGTAAAGGATCGTCTCACGAAGATGACGATTGGCGCTGGTAAGGAGATGGAGGTTTTTACAAGTATTGTCCAAACTGCCGGAATTGCTATTCATAGACGGAGTTACTAGTCACTACCAGAATTGCTATTCATAGACGGAGTACTGTTCACTGCCGGAATTGCTATTCATAGACGGAGTACTGTTAACTGCCGGAATTGCTATTCACAAACGGAGTTTTGTCCAATTGCCGATCGTTTTCCAAGCTGAGAAATAGGAGATTTCTATTTATCAGCTTGAGGGGGAGTGTTGGAAATAATAATGGAGAATATTTTTCTTCACTTTATTCCAATATTCCTCCACCTTTTCCCTATATTCTTCCTTATGTTTTATTCCATGTTTCCCACTCCATGTTTTCTTCCTTGTATTAGCTAACATGTTTCCTTATATTAAGGAACATGTTTTGTCTTAATTATTTCTTCCAATTGTATAAGTAGGTAACCTTGTAAGCTTTCTAAGTAATCAAAATATATGAAATGTAAGTTCAAGTGTCTCTTTCTAACAATTTATATCGTCAAAGTCCTTAGATAAATAGGTTTAAAAACCCCACAATCGCAATGGCTCATCCTCATTGCAGATTGAAGAGTTTATTAGTTTATGTTGTTGTCCTTTTGTACAGGTATATTTGTATGGGGGCCATGTGACGTCTTGGAAGAATGATTATGGGGAGGAGTTGCTGTTTGTCAGTAGTAAGGTACCATTCACTTCCTTGCTGTTTTACTTGATTGCTTTATTTGTTGAATTCCCTCGGACAAAGACAAGCACAACAATAAATATGTTTACTGTGTTTAATGCTTTTAGTAGATTTAGCATCCACTTGCGTTTGTATCTCTTACGAAGTAGTTGAATTTTATTGCGTGAAGCAGACAGTTATATGTCATGACTATATCCTCTTTTCAAGGTATTTAGCTGATAGTTTTACTGTAAACTGTGTTATGCTATGCTGAATAAAGGTCCACAAGATGTGTTCGGGTTCTAATGTTTATATGTCAGCACTCAGTAGTTGCTGTTGGCTGGTTAGTTTAGTTTCTTGACTGAAGACAACTTTTTAGAGTTCCCTAGGGCGTTGTTCAATTGATCTAGAAGTTATCAAGAACGTTGGGGGTTATATAGAAAATAAATGGCAGCTTGTTCTATTCGTAGGCTAAAATCTGAAATGGGTATTTAGGAGATTAGAGTGGGTGCTGAAAAATGTTTAAAACTAATTCTTCTGTAATGACTTGTGACATGAGAATTTTGGAAATTGAGATTGGAAGTTAAAGAGTGGTTGCAAATGCTGGGAAAGTTTGCTTTAGTATGAATCAGAATATTAGATGCATAACCTCAAATCAAACAAAATTTTACATAATTTCATATTTTCTTTACATCCATACGGTTAGATTATTAAGTTGACGATCAAATGATGTTGTATTAGAAGTGACCTAACATAACTTATCTTAGGTCAATCTAAGATACCTTTTACCCTTAAAATAAAGGCTCATAGAATCCTTTCCTTTTTTTAGATTTTGCCAATATCTGACTTTCTGGACCAAATAAGCCACAATCCAAACATATGAGGTATTGCCTTTTGTTTCTAAAAAAGCAATAATGTAATTTTTAAAAAGCCAATACAAACCGTCTCAACATGTGACTGCCAACTTTTATACAAAGCTAATTGAACAAGTGAAAAGATTTTAATCTTACATCTCAAATTTTGACATCTTTGTGATTGTGGGATGATTATTTGTTCAATTTAACGCGCTCTCCAATCTTCAAGTTTCAAATAAAATTTAGTTGAGCCAAGCTTCTGGTCCTTGTTAAAAAATAGGAATGTACATAATTTTGAAAACTGACCAAATTGTTTTTAATAAGTAAAAGTATACTAACCAAGGGGGTGCCACCCATGTACAAACACGGAGTTACAAAAACAGGGCAGGTAAAAGTTATTGACAGAGAAATATTTGTTAATGTCACAGAAAGGTACCACTCTTTAAACAGAAGATGCAACACTAAGCTCTTGTTGTGGGAATAACAAATATTAGCTTTGGCAATATCATCAACCATTGTAGTGAATGGATTGTTTTCACTGCCATTGTTTTAGGAAAACATCTGTTGTATGTTGGGACCCCTAAAAGGTATGCTCACAAATAGATCGGGACAGGACAATTGTTCTAAATTTCAATTTTAGAGATCAGGTTTGAAATTATTGTTTAAAATGGTAGGAAAGTGATTGTCAAAGAATTTTTTGTTAATGTTACAGAAAAGTACCGCTCTTTAAACACAAGATAAAAGACTCTCTTGTTGTTGGAATAACAATATTAGCTTTGGCAATATCATCGGCCGTTGTAGGGTTCATTGCTCAAACATTGTAGGTAATTCACCAATTGAGCCTGAAATAAATTTAAAATTTCTTTCTATAATCTTAGAAAAACTCCCGTAGGATGTGGAGTTTCTCTATCTAATCCTTCCTAATGTTCTTTATAGGTACAATAGTCTTGTTTTTTAGTGCAGTTTACATTTTTTATGTAGTAGAATGAATATATCCTTTGTCTTTTCTCCCCACCCCATTTCTTGGTGCATTAGTTATTCTTTTAAAACTGTTATTTACTATTACTGTCTACATATCTACTTCTGTTATCTATCTTTATGCAGGCAATTTTCAAGCCTCCAAAGGCAATACGTGGAGGTATTCCTATATGCTTCCCTCAAGTACGTACTTCTCAACCCTTTATCTTCGTGCTTTGTATTGATCGTGTTCACCTTGTTGAAGGAAACTTTCTCTCTATTTGCAGTTCTCGAACCATGGCTCTCTTGAGCAGCATGGGTTTGCTAGAAACAGGGTTTGGAGCATTGACACTGACCCTCCTCCTTTCCTGGCAAACTCCTCAAGTAAGGCTTTTGTTGATTTGATCCTTAAGCCCTCTGAAGAAGATCTAAAGATCTTTCCGCATAGGTATAAATTTTAGGATTTCCTTGAATTCTTGCATATGAAGGTTGTATAATTGAATACCGGTAATTAGCAACTTCCATAGATGTTTTTTACATTTTTATATACTTTTCATAGTTTTGAGTTCCGGTTGAGGGTTACTCTTGGACCTGGAGGAGATTTGATGTTGACCTCTCGTATCAGAAATACCAACACTGACGGAAAGCCATTTACATTTACATTTGCATATCATACCTATTTCTCTGTTTCGGATATCAGGTACTTACTAACATGGTTTTATTTATTTCACTTTGATGTGATTTGAAATTTGATCATTCTGTTATTTTTAGTTGTCTATTGATATTTTTTTTCACCCTTAATGGTCAGTGCAACCTTTCTCATAATTTTTAATTTCTCCTTTTTGAAATAGGATATAGAAGCTATCTTTGGAAGTTTGGTAGCCTTCTCATAATGAAGTGTTAATTGTTGTTTCAAGAGAACAGTCCTAAATTTGATTAAAAGTAAACCCAACCAGAAGCTCATTTTTTTTTTTTTTTGAAAAATCTTGTTAGATTAAACAATGGAGACGTAACCTCAAGGGGGTGGGAGAAAGGCAGAGGCCTTGACGAATAACCTCAAGGTCATTGGTTCTGAACCCCATATTTGGAGTTAATTTACCTTCCAAATAAAAAAAACACAATTAAATAAAAAATTTAACAGAATAAACACAAATACTTCTTTTAAAAAATATGGAATTCATAAATAACTCTTGGTGAAATTCTTTTTGCTTTTGCGGTTTCAATGACTTTCCTCGTTGGTTATTAACCTGTTCTGCGTTGTAAATAGGTGGGAGGGAAATATAAGTATGTCCTGCAACATAAATTACCCTTAGCATCAATATTGGTCTACTCTGTAAATTAATAATTTATATCTGAAAAAATTATTTTAAATAGTTCGGTCTTTCTTGCTCAAATGTTTATATATAATAATGTTGGATAACTTGGGTGGAATATACAACCCTCACCTTCGATTGTCTTTTAATTAATTTACTCTTATTCAGTGAAGTTCGGGTTGAAGGATTGGAGACGCTGGACTATCTTGACAATATGCAGAATAAGGAGAGATTCACTGAACAAGGGGATGCAATTACTTTTGAATCAGATGTAAGATTGGGAGTTCATTTCTTGTCCCCCTCCCTCCCTCTTCTTCTCATTGTCCCTGCTCTCCCTTGTTCTTCTTCCACACATATGGTTAATTCTTATATGATTTAACCAATCTTAATTAGGTGGACAAAATATATCTCAGCACACCAACAAAGATCGCAATTCTGGATCATGAAAAGAAACGGACGTTTGTGATTCGCAAAGATGGACTTCCAGATGCTGGTGAGATGACCATATCCAACTTTTTTGCTAAAGAATTCTATTTTATGTACTATACCTAGAAATATCCAATTCTTAGTATATTCTGATATTGGTGTAGCTTTTTGAAGTGCTTAGTTCGACAATATGCCTTGTATTTAATAAAAACTAGTCATGATATTCTTTTTATATATTTACAGAGTACCTAAACTATTACTAGGTAATGTGGCAACACTATATTTTCTTCTCTTGTTGTATATGTGCTTTTAGTCTTTTTGACTAATGGCTTGTATATTTACCGTTATAAATGTACTCACTGAAGTACTACTTTAGGCATGCCTGGTAGCAGATAATGAACTACCATAACTGGAAGGGTCTGAAATTTGAAGTCAGAAATCTGACTAATGAGAAGCTTCATTCAAGTTTTGAGTTGGAATGCTTATCCCTAGACATCAGCACTACAAATTTTGCAGTACATAATTTCGTTTAGTAAACAGCTAAATTCATGAACTTAAGAGATCTCCACTATATCAGCTTCTTTCGAGTTATAAGAAATTTATTAGTATATTACCCTGGGAAGCAGAAGTTAACTTTGAAATGAAGGTGCTGACTATTGTAGTATCAATGTTTGCTTCTATGTTAGAGAATTATCTTATCTTCATTCAGTTTCTGGGATGTTCCCTCGATTACAGTCACAGGACCTTCGTAGTAGCTTTTCAAGTTTGATAACTGAAGGTAAAAACTGGTTGTTACAACATTCTTCTTTTTCTTCCAACATCAGTTGTGTGGAATCCTTGGGATAAGAAGGCAAAGAGTATGGCTGATTTTGGAGACGACGAGTACAAACATATGCTTTGTGTTGAGGCTGCAGCAGTGGAAAAACCTATTACACTGAAGCCTGGCGAGGAGTGGAGAGGAAGGCAGGAACTCTCTACTGTTCCTTCAAGTTACTGCAGTGGGCAGCTTGATCCTCGGAGAGTCCTGGGAAGTTAAATACCCATCATGCGGATCCATGTGGTGTACAGGTACTTTTGCTTAATCAAATGTGCCATTTTATCTGTAGTAGGCTTTGCTTAAAAAATTTGGTTGGATGAATGCTTATTTAATAAACAGTGGATGCCATATATAAATTTATATTTAGGAGATAGCTTGTTACCTTATTTTTATTCCTTTTTATAGCAAATGTATTCTGGTTGCGTTTGCTATAAATTTCCATTATCTTGTTGTTCCCTTTCCATTTCTAAACCTCAGACATGAACCTCTTTTTCACTATGTGCGCAAGTATGTGAGGGCACATTAGTTAGTATCGTTATTGAAGGTTATCAATTATATTTGTTATAGTGTCCATATTTTTGCATGTATTTGGGATTTGTGTGCGCGCGCATGGGCGTGTTTTGCTTTTACTCCGGTGACTGGGATTAGGAACCTCAAGGCTTTATTAATTTGACTCGAGTAGTGTATCCTTTCCTTCCGAGTAATTCTTGCATAAAAATACAATTATTCATACCTGGCCTCAAACCCAATCGTTCTTTTAGCTATATAGCTCCGACTTGGTGTTTCAAGTTCCATACAATCATGGATGTCTGTAATATTCCAGTTCAACATTGAAACATATGTGATGTACTTACCTGTACATAAGGTCTCTCAACTCTACTACCAAGAATACCAATAACTTGTTATGGCTTTTGGGTGAAGTTGTGGTGGGCCAAGATGACCCATGTGTTCTTGGAATAGTGGATTGAGTGTTGATTTGATTCGAGAGCTCAGGTTCGGGTTTGGATTGTTAGACTGCCTATCTTCGATCCCAAGCTGCAATATGTTAGTAGGTTCACTGTTTTATAGAAGAAAATCTTATATTCCCTTGTTGATGGTTATGATGTTTTTTTTTTTTGATAGGTAATTTTGGCCCCATGTATGGGGATTGGAACCAACGACCTTGAGGTTATTTGTCAAGGCCTCTGCCATTTCTTCCACCCCTTGGGGTTTGGTTTTGATGTTTACACAGACATAAAGTTCAAGTCTTAGGCTAGTGTTGTTCTTAAGTTGCAAGATTATATCCTTTAATAGTGTAATACCAAATTGTTTATTGATTGTTGAAATTTTTTCAAGTGCAATAATCTGCTGGGTATGAATTACATTAAGCTCTGGCTGGGAATGTGACTGCTGTATTTCATGATCAAAGGCTTGTTTATGTTTATTATTTCGAATTTACTTCTGTAATATTCCATTTTTTCTATCCCCAAATAATTTGGGTATTACACGATTTCCTTGCTAGTATCCATTTGTAGACCTTAAGACAGTAGTTTTTGTTCAAGTGGCTGAAGACTGGAGAGAGAGGTGTCCACATGAAAGCATTGATTGCCAAAGTTTCTGCTTTTTGCTTGCACCGTCTTTTACTTAATAGTTTCTGTAATAAAATTTATGTTTCTAGAATATTCTTTTCTGTCTTTTTCGCATTACTGCTATTGTATCAAGTCTCATATCCTTTTACCCTCTTTGGTGTTCCTTTTACCCCCTTTCGTGTTCTTGATCCAATCTTGAGGCTCAGCTATCGTATTTTCAGATGCAATATTTACTACTGCGTATATCTTTTATTAGTTTTCACTTTCATTTTCTATAGAAATTACCGGGGATCCCTTTCTGCAGGTCCTCTGTTGCAATATGCGGTCAGCGACTCCCCCCCGTCCTCCTTCCCTCCCTCTCTTTTGGGTGCCATTTTCTTGCCAAATTTCCATGACCTTGGTGTGGAGGGTGAACTCTGAGTCCAAAAGTTGTCAAATATTATTAGTATTATTACTCCATCCGTTCTAAAATATAAGATCATTATTAACTTCTTGAAGTCAACTCATAACATTTTCAAACTCAAAATTAGCATGAATTTTTTAAATTTTAGTCAATACAATTATAAAGATTACATGCTATCTAATAATAGGAGTATTATTCATTATAAGATTTCTTATTTCATAATTTTTAATGAATCTTTTAATTTTGAGTTTGAAAATGTATTAAATTAATTTTTAAAAGTCAATAATGAACTTATACTTGGAAGAAGTATTAACATAAAGCTACTTGTGGCGCATCAACTTGAAAATCAGACGAATACAATGGTCAACTACTAGTGCTGATATTGTGGGTGGAAACTTGTAATTTTTATGCCCGAAGGAATAACCTTATTCCTTTGTGTTTGATTTTTAGGGCTTCAGGTTGATCAAATTCTTTGGTCTGGAATTTTTTTTTAAAAAAGAAAAAAGAACAGGGATAAATAGACTATTTTTGGGAATAATCCATAAAGTTTGATTTGCTTCAATTTCTTCACCTTTGTTTTACAGTTTCATGTCCCAATTTTCTTTCATCTCCTTTGTTTTTGGTTGCATTGGGCTTTGATGACAGCTATTCAGGCAAGAGAGAGCAATTGCTAACAGGTTATCGTAACCAAGGTAAACGAAACTTTGATTGACTTGTCAACAATTTTCAACAAATGTAAAAGATAAAAGGGATTTTTTTTTTAAATTTTTATTTTAGTTCACCATTGTGGTTGAATTAAAACGGAAATGGCACATCACTTAAAAAGCAACCTCCTTTATTAAACCCACCTAACTCAGTTTAAAGCCATCAGTTCGAGCTGGCAAGTACAATCCTTTTGTTGTTCATGGAAGGCGGTTTTCACTTTTTTCTTCACACATGATTTTTTTGTTTATTTCTCTTTTGTTTTTCTTCTTTGGCATATTCTGCATTTGTATTGTAGCTGGTGTACTTAGAATCTTATTTAGGAAGAATCTATTATGATCAGTCCCCATGTAGTTGTTGCAACTGGGATCGTAGTTATAGGTTTTTTTTATTTTATTATATATATATATATATATATATATATACACACACACACACACATTATCGTTATTATTATTATTTGTTATTTTTTATTGTACCGGCCTTTAATTTAATGTTTTTTTTAATTGGTTTGTTTTACTGGTCCTTACATAAATAATAATTGCGCCTTACACCATGTACAGACGAATTATGAAAATATTAGTAAGACTCGTGAAAATAATAATGTTTGTTACATACTCCCTTTGTCTCGAATTGATGGTCCATATTGAAATTTAGAGCCTTTAAGATTAGTGCATTGCGTTGTCTTTTAATCTTTATTTTACAAATATAACCCTCTCACTTGTATTTTGGTCTGTTACTCTCTTTATCTTTTAAGAAAAGAGAGAGGGAGAGGGGATCGTTTTGAGTTTATAGATGAAATGGTACTTTTATTTATGGGCATAGGAATAATGTAAAAGACTGAGCTTGTTTGGGAGTGACTTATTTTAAAATGACTTATAAGTTAAAATATAAATTGACTTATAAGTTATTTTAAATTCTAACTTATAAGTAAAAGCGTTCGGTATCAATTTGACTTATAAGTCATAAATTAAGTTAAAACAAGTTATGAAGGTGTTCGACTCATAATGAATTATAAGTTAAAATAAATGTAAAGATTACTAAAAAAGACATTAATAAAAAGATAGGCAAAATAGAAGAGGGACAAAATAGACATTATATTTGGTGAAACTAACTTATTTTAAAATGACTTATAAGTCATTTTTAAATAAGTCACAAATAATTACTTATTTTTTTGACTTAAAACTCAACTTATAAGTTAAAAAATAAGTGATTGTCAAACATCTTAATAATAAAAAATAATTTATAAATTAATTTGACCAACTTATAAATTGTTTCCGAACATGACCTAATAAATATGGTTCCTCGGTACAAATTACATATGCCACTTATTTTAAGATATGTTCAAGAGACATAATAACATAGAGGGAATTGTTTAATCCTATTGGGGCGCAAGTCCCTCATGGGTCCGGAGCTAGAACCTCCTCCCCTAGTTAAAGGCATAATATAATCTTTTTAAAAATTGAAAAAATAGAGAAAATTGTAATTTTCCTTTTAGGACATAGGGACTGGTATACTAAAATAATGACGGTAGCAAAGTGTTGGGTAATACTCGAATCTTATTTAAAAATAAATTAACTTAAGTATTTAGAATTTCAAGTCAAGAGACAAATTATTGAGATACTTCTTATCCTAAAAAGAAATTGTAATTTTCATTTTAGAACGTAGGGACTAGTATATATCGTAAAATAATGACAGTAGTAAAGTGTTAAATTATTGTTGAGATAGTAAAGTCTTACATCGGGACATAAGTAAAAAGATTGAGGATATATATGTTTTAATGAACCATAAATTTAATAGGTTAATTTTTTGAATGAGTCAAAATGTGATTTCAAATAAGTATATATGGTCAAATATTGGCAACACAAACGAGTATAAAGGTTATGATACTTTGGAGATTAGATGATCATGGACAAGTGCTTTGAGACTTTACTTTGAATTATATAACCCCCAAATAAAAAATAGAAAAGGAAAGGTGGACAAAGAACATGGGGGTGGAAAGGTGGTAATGCAGCATATTGCTATACTGTCTATATATAAACTATCTATACAATAATATACACAAAACAAAGTTATATATGAATTAAAAGTGGATCAGTTGTATATAGTTTTTGTTGTTGATAATTAAAGAAGCAGCATCACTATCAACAATTGAATTGATGTTTAAAATCTACTAGTAGTAGTAGTAGTATAGCATCAACCAAGTGGGCTTCTTAATTAAGAAAGGAGAGACAAACCAATCACCTCCCTACGCACGCAAAGTAGTAGTACTAAAAATAATATTAATGCTATGGTACCGTTTAGACTTTGATGCATGGACTATTCTTCTCGTTTTTGTTTTTTACGGATTTGATTGGTGGCAAGAGGAGTTGCAAAGCGTCACGCCACCACATTCATATTGTAGCGATGAGACCAACATGCTATTTGAATTATACTCTCTCTGGCTCACCAGAAAGAGTTTTCTATTAATTATATTATTTTAAAAAGAGTCATTTTTATATGGTCAAATGATACAACGTTCTCAAATTTATTATCACTAATTTCATTACAGTGATATCGCTATTAAACTAAACACTCGTAAATTTAGCATAAATACAGAACATAAATATATTCTTAAAATTTTAGAATTTGCCAATGGAATCCCTTCTTTAAAAAGCATGGATTAGTATCACAACAAAGAGTCAGAGAAGGATTTCTATCAAAACAATAAGATAAAAATATTTGGTATGAAATATGACTATGTGACTGATGTATTAACACACACATATATATAAGTTAGTTGACTTTCGAATTATATGATGCTCAATCGTCCTGATTCAATTTTTACCTCCGGTTGTCTGACATATCAACCTGAAGCAATTTTTCTATTTTCAAAAAAAAAATTTTAATTCTTTTAAAAGTCATTTTATTTATTTATTTATGTTAATAAGTACATTTGTAAATGTAACTCATTTTTGCAGGACTGAAGTAGTATCAGTTATCATGCATATTACTACATGATCCTTAATTATCGCTTGAAGTTCCTAAAAATGCAGGTCGGAACAGGGACAAGTATATAATATTGGGACAAGGGAGGGGGAGAAGACCTAACCTTGTACAGAGATGCCAAATGGGCACAAAAAACAAATGTAAAAGTTATTACAGTTCTCCCAATAACTACCTATGTAATATTGTCATATAGTACGAGTTACTTATTTTTTATTTTTTGACTTTTCAGCTAAATTAAAGGGAAGTGCAAATGCACCGCCCAATATTATTTTCGTCGGGCTGCGCAAGCTAACTAATTAATTAGGTTCCAGGTTGTGACAATACCAACTCTATATTTAACTAGTAGCAATTATATATAAAATAATGTCATCCCATCCATCATAGTCCCTCAAATTAATTCAATCAATCCATTGAACTTATCATTGTCAATCAGTGGCCAGACTGTAACTGTCCGAGCATATTCTTCAATCCAACAAACAATTGAGTCATTTGAACTTTTCAAACCTATACATCATGTATAAATAGATTCGAAGTACTCCAGACAGACAACATGTGAAACAAATTAGAAGTTGTACAAAAAAGCTTTGTAATGGGGAATCAAAGAATAATGTTTGTGTCTACATTAATATTGTCCCTCCTCCTAATAACTTCCATTAACGCTCAGCTAAGCCAGAGTTTTTACAAAAGCACATGCCCTAACGTCGAATCTCTTGTCACTGCTGCGGTCAGAAAAAAGTTTCAACAAACCTTTGTGACTGCCCCGGCAACCCTTCGTCTCTTTTTCCACGATTGCTTTGTTCGGGTTTGTAGTATTATTAGTTGATTTTGATAATTAACTTTGGCTTGTGTTATTCTTTGAATAAATTGCATGCATCAAAAATAATGACCGAATTTTAATGGGTTTTGGTAAATTTAATTTTCAGGGTTGTGATGCTTCTGTGTTGTTGGCATCGCCAACTGGTAACGCTGAGAAGGATCATCCGGATGATATTTCACTAGCTGGAGATGGATTTGACACGGTTATCAAAGCCAAGACGGCTGTTGATAGTGATCCCCAGTGTAGGAATAAAGTTTCATGTGCAGATATATTAGCTTTGGCTACCAGAGACGTTGTAGCCTTGGTATATATATTTGTTCACATTATATAAAAGTTTCCAAATTTATTTTTATGTACTACTTATTTAACATTGTGACATTTATTTAATTATGACTGGTATATATATATATATATATGTGTGTGTGTATGTGTGCGCGCGCAGACAGGAGGACCACAGTATAGTGTTGAACTGGGACGACGAGATGGGAGGATATCAACAAAGGCCAGTGTTCAACACAGGCTTCCACATGCGACTTTTAACCTGGATCAGCTTAATTCTATGTTTTCAGCCAATGGCCTCAGCCAGACCGATATGATTGCATTATCAGGTAGGTACTACTTAATATATTCTCCAAGTATTTTTCTTTTTTTTTATTTCAATCATCTTTCATTTTATAAAATAAAAAGATGGCGATCCCTCCTAACACCCCCAAAAAAAAATATTATACTTGGTTTTCAATGGAGATTACAAAAGTAGACTATTTTTTGCCGACAAGGGGAGTCTAAGAAAATATCCAGTCTTGTTAATTTCTAAAGCTTTTGCATTACTTTGTTTGTTGAAGGTGCTCATACACTCGGTTTCTCCCATTGTGGTCAATTCTCGAAAAGAATATACAATTTCAGTCCCACAAGCCGAGTTGATCCGACCCTGAATTTAGGATATGCTTTACAGCTTAGGCAGATGTGTCCAACAAATGTTGACCCAAGAATCGCCATTAACATGGACCCCACAACGCCCCAAACATTCGACAATGCCTATTACCAAAACCTTCAACAAGGAAAAGGATTGTTCACTTCTGATCAGATATTATTTACAGATAATCGATCTAGGAGCACCGTTAAACTTTTTGCATCAAGTAATGATGCTTTTAAACAGGCTTTTGTCACTGCTATTACCAACCTTGGGAGAATTGGAGTTTTGACTGGGAATAAGGGTGAAATTCGGCGTGATTGCACTGCAATTAACTAAGAATATTTGTGTGTGTATATAAAAGAGAAAGAAAGATTGTTGGCTTCGAAAATATGTAGGGAAGTAATTGATTCTTTGTGCTATTAATTTCATGGTTAATAAGTACTACTAGCACTGGTTCTAGTATTCTGTTTCTTGATGAATCATCAATGCATGTAAGTTTGATCAATAATTAATATGAATTTTTCATTCTACTCTTAATGATGGAAGGGTGCACAAATTAGTTTTTTTTTCGCATTGAAGCTTAATTGAACTGTTCTTTCTGACAAAACAGGGCATGATTTCTCGTAATATGATTTTTATACTGAAGATATATAATATTTTTATGGTTTGGACTTTTATTTTACAGATGTTTCCATTTTCTGAGACTTCTTCAATTTTGTGTACCCAATTCGACTGAAGGTTTGTCAAAATATGGACTGAATTGAACTAAGGTTCAATTTCTTATGTGTTTGATCTAATTTCAGTTCTCTGTTAGAGCATCTCCAACAGCTTCTCTATCTCATGGACTATATTTAGTCCATATGACATCAACAAATGTCCTTTAATCTTCGCTCCTTCCAGCAGATGGACTATCCCGTGGACTATAATATAAAAAGATTAAAATAATCAATTAATTCAAAAAATCTCCAATCATCCTTTCACTATCCCATTTTAATATATTAAAATTATAGTCCATAGACTATCTCATTCCTTGATTTAGTCTTTGTGATCCTTGATTATAGTCCATGGACTAAATATAGTCTTGCTGCTGGAGCTGCCGGATGAATCCTAGACTAAATATAGTCTAGGATGTTGCTGCTGGAGTTGCTCTTACATACACTGCTATTTGCATTGACTTCATCAAGTCGCATGGTACAGCTGCACTATAAAAATACGTCCGAATAAATACGTTAAAATTTAATATATTGTCATTTGATTTTAAAAATCAAATAATATCTCTAATTTTAAAACGGATAGAATAATAAAAGATAAATGAGATTTACATTGTGCGACAGAGGTAGTACTAGAGTCGGCAATTTAAAGTATTTGATATTGACAGAGCAGAAAATTCTAAAATGAATAAAAATCTATTTACCTTAAGAAAAAGAAATCAAATTTAGAAATTAGGACTAGTAACAAGAAAATAATTAGAGTAAATAAAAATAAATGACGTGGCATCCACTCCCTCCACAAACTTGAATGTTGAATATCTGTCAATTCAGACCCTCTTTTAATCATCAGCCAATCAAAAAAAAAACTGTCATCTCCTCTCGTCTTGATTGGGAGAAAAACTGAAGTGGTCGAGTTTCTTGATGAAGAAGATGATTAAACAAATTGTTACTAATTCTTAGTATTTCATTTGATTGAAAATATGAGTGGCCTCTCAATCTCAAAGCAAGCTCAAGGTCTCAAATAAACACCATCCTCCTCAAAAATTACTCCTTCCGTCCCAAATTAATTGCTCAATTTTGACTTTTTTAAATCAAATTGATTATTTTTATAATTAATAATTAAGCATATATAAATATATTTCTAAAATTATAAAAATTAGGGTTAGTAATAAATTGTATATACTTTCTTTTGGTTATAATCTCTTCACCTATATTTTTAGCAAAATAGTAAAAAAAATTAATTTTAAAAATGGTCAATTTAATTTTAAAAGGTCAAAATTGAATAATTAATTTGGGACCGATGGAGTATTAATTATTCATCTCAAATTACATCCTTTGATTCTCCTTCCTATATCTCCCTTCTCAAGGTACAATAAAAAAGCTTAGCTAGCTCACACAGATGACTCAATTTCATTAGTTTTTTTTTTTATAAACATATATTGTCCAGTTGATAATGTTGTTCGCTGACCCATTAATTTAATTATTTCTGAATGTGCGTGCTTCTTTTTTTACTCAAACAGAAGTCATTTCTCAGAGGTGAATTCCACACTAGGCACTTGCTCGGATTCCATTCGACCCGCCGAATTAAAAAACATGCAGGTAGCTGTAGGTGTATCTTCTAATCTACTTTTATCTATATATGTATGTTATTGCATTCATGTTGAAACTTTAGAGCTCATTTCCAATCCAAGCCCTATTTCTTTTTCTTTTTCTTTTTCTTTTTTTTTTGACATATAATTTTATTTTGTTAGCCATGAGAAAACTAAAGAACAAAAGTTTGGATGGTATGATTTTGTGGGTTTTCTTTTTCGTTTGATTTATCAGCTTGTATTTCGGCAACTGACGGTGTGTAGGTAAAGCAAAAACAAGCAAGGTAAGTCTTATATAAATTCCAGTTTGGTTTGATTAACGTCAGATATAGCTGTTGCATTTGGGATCGTAGTTATAGTTTTTTTTTTAATTTTTTTTATTTATTATTATTTGTTAATTTTTAATGTACCGGCCTTTAATTTAATGTTTTTTATAATTGATTTATTTTACTGGACCTTACATAAATAATAATTGCGCCTTACACTGTGAAAGGGGAATTATGAAAAAATTAGTAAGACTCGTGAAAATAATAATGGTTGTTACATACTCCCTTTGTCTCGAATTGATGGTCCATATTGAAATTTAGAGGCTTTAAGATTAGTGCATTGCTTTGTCTTTTAATCTTTCTTTTACAAATATAACCCTCTCACTTGTATTTTGGTCCGTTTGAGTACTCTCTTTATCTTTAAGAAAAGAGCGAGGGAGAGGGGAGAGGGGAGAGGGGAGAGGGGATCGTTTTGAGTTTATAGATGAAATGGTACTTTTATTTATGGGCATAGGGATAATGTAAAAGACTAATAAGTATGTTTCCTCAGTACAAATTACATATGCCACTTATTTTAAGGAACGTTCGAGAGACATAATATCATAAAGGAAATTGTTTAATCCTATTGAAAGTACTTAAAAATTCGTGTCGAGAAATGAATTATTGAAATACTCTTTATCCTAAAAGGTAATTATAATTTTTCTTTTAGAACATAGGGACTAGTATACTAAAATAATGATAGTAACAAAGTTTTGAATTATTGTTGAGATAGTAAAGTTTTATACCGGGACATAAGTAGAAAGATTGAGAATATATATATGTTCTAATAAACCATAAATTTAATAGATTAACCTTTTGAGTGAGTTAAAATATAATTTCAAATAAACATATATGATCAAATATTCGCAACACAAACGAGTATAAAGATTATGATACTTTGGAGATTAGATGATCATGGACAAGTGCTTTCAGACTTTACTTTGAATTATATAACCCCCAAATAAAAAATAGAAAAGGAAAGGTGGACAAAGAACATGGGGAGGAGAGGGGGAGTGGTAATGCAGCATATTGCTATACGTGTCTATATATAAACTATCTATACAATAATATACACAAAACAAAGTTATATATGAATTAAAAGTGGATCAGTTGTATATAGTTTTTGTTGTTGATAATTAAAGAAGCAGCATCACTATCAACAATTGAATTGATGTTTAAAATCTACTACTAGTAGTAGTAGTATAGCATCAACCAAGTGGGCTTCTTAATTAAGAAAGGAGAGACAAACCAATCACCTCCCTACGCACGCAAAGTAGTAGTGCTAAAAATAATATTAATGCTATGGTACCGTTTAGACTTTGATGCATGGACTATTCTTCTCGTTTTTGTTTTTTACGGATTTTATTGGTGGCAAGAGGAGTTGCAAAGCGTCACGCCACCACATTCATATTGTAGCGATGAAACCAACATGCTATTTGAATTATACTCTCTCTGGCTCACGAGAAAGAGTTATATTAATTATATTATTTTAAAAAATTTATTAATATTATTTTAAAAAAAGTCATTTTTATACGGTCAAATGATACAACACTATCAAATTTACTATCACTAATTTTATTAGTGGCATCATTATTAAACTAGACACTTATAAATTTAGCATAAATACATAACATAAATATGTTATTAAAATTTTAGAATTTGGCAATGGAATCCCTTCTTTAGAAGGCATGGATTAGTATCATAACAAATAGTCAGACAAGGATTTCTATCGAAATAATAAGACATAAGATTTGGTATGAACAACGGCTCATCTGTGATCTGGATGTGATTGATGTATTAACACACACACATATATATATGTATATACATATATAAGTTAGTTGACTTTCGAATTATATTATGCTCAGTCGTTCTGATTCAATTCTTTACATCTGGTTGTCTGGTATATCAGACTGAAGCAGGTTTTCTATTTTCAAAAAAAAACATTTTAATTTTTTAAAAGTCATTTTATTTATTTTTTTATGTTAATCATTACAATTATAAATGTAACTCATTTTTACGTAACCGAAGTAGTATCAGTTATCATTCGTATTATTATATGATCTTTATCGCTTGAAGTTCCTAAAAATGCAGGTCGGAACTGGGACAAGTATATGATATTGGGACAAGGGAGGGGGAGAAGGCCTAACCTTGTACGGAGATGCCAAATGGGTACAAAAAACAAATGTAAAAGTTATTACAGCTCTCCCAATAACTACCTATGTAATATTGTCATATAGTATGAGTTACTTATTTTTTATTTTGTGACTTTTCAGCTAAATTAAAGAGAAGTGCAAATGCACCGCCCAATATTATTTTCGTCGGGCTGCGCAAGCTAACTAATTAATTAGGTTCCAGGTTGTGACAATACCGACTCTATATTTAACTAGTAGAAGATAATGTCATCCCATCCATCATAATCCCTCAAATCAATTCAATCAATCCAATTGAACTTATCATTGTCAATCAGTGGCCAGACTGTAACTGCCCGAGCATATTCTTCAATCCAACAAACAATCGAGTCATTTGACATTTTTTATTTCTAAACTTTTCAAACCTATGCATCACGTATAAATAGATTCAAAGTACTCCAGACAGGCAACATGTGAAACAAATTAAAAGTAGTACAAAAAAACCTTTGTAATGGGGAATCAAAGAATAAAGTTTCTGTCTACATTAATATTGTCCCTCCTCCTAATAGCTTCCATTAATGCTCAGCTAAGCCAGAATTTTTACAAAAGCTCATGCCCTAACGTCGAATCTCTTGTCACTACTGCGGTCAGAAAGAAGTTTCAGCAAACCTTTGTGACTGCCCCGGCAACCCTTCGTCTCTTTTTTCACGATTGCTTTGTTCGGGTTTGTAGTATTATTATTTGATTTTGATAATTAACTCTGGCTTGTGTTATTCTTTGATTAAATTGCATGCATCAAAAATAATGACCGAGTTTTAATGACTTTTGGTAAATTTAATTTTTAGGGTTGTGATGCTTCTGTGTTGTTGGCATCGCCAACTGGTAACGCTGAGAAGGATCATCCGGATGATATTTCACTAGCTGGAGATGGATTTGACACGGTTATCAAAGCCAAGGCGGCTGTTGATAGTGATCCTCAGTGTAGGAATAAAGTTTCATGTGCAGATATATTAGCTTTGGCTACCAGAGACGTTGTAGCCTTGGTATATATATTTGTTCACATTATATAAAAGTTTCCAAATTTATGTTTATATACTACTTATTTAATATTGTGACATTTATTTAATTATGATTGGGGTGTGTGTGTATATATGTGCAGACAGGAGGACCACAGTATAGTGTTGAACTAGGACGGCGAGATGGGAGGATATCAACAAAGGCCAGTGTTCAACGCAAGCTTCCACATGCGACTTTTAACCTGGATCAGCTTAATTCTATGTTTTCAGCCAATGGTCTCAGCCAGACCGATATGATTGCACTATCAGGTAGGTACTACTTAATATACTCCCATAGTATTTTTCTTTCTTTTATTTCAATCATCCTTCATTTCATAAAATAAAACGATGGTGATCCCTCCTAACACTCCCCCGTAAAAAAAATAAAAAAAATATTACACTTGGTTTTCAATGGAGATTACAAAAGTAGACTATTTTTTGCGACAAAGGGAGTCTAAGAAAATAAATATTCAGTCTTGTTAATTTCTAAAGCTTTTGCATTAATTTGTTTGTTGAAGGTGCACATACACTCGGTTTCTCACATTGTGGTCAATTCTCGAAAAGAATATACAATTTCAGTCCCACAAGTCGAGTTGATCCAACCCTGAATTCAGGATATGCTTCACAACTTAGGCAGATGTGTCCAACAAATGTTGACCCAAGAATCGCCATTAACATGGACCCCACAACGCCCCAAACATTCGACAATGCCTATTACCAAAACCTTCAACAAGGAAAGGGATTGTTCACTTCTGATCAGATATTGTTTACAGATAGTCGATCTAGTAGTACCGTTAAACTTTTTGCATCAAGTAATGATGCCTTTAAACAGGCTTTTGTCACTGCTATTACCAACCTTGGGAGAATTGGAGTTTTGACGGGTAATAAAGGTGAAATTCGGCGTGATTGCACTGCAATTAACTAAGAATATTTGTGTGTATGTGTGTATATAAAAGAGAAAGAGAGATTGTTGGCTTCCAAAATATGTAGGGAAGTAATTGATTCTTTGTGCTATTAATTTCATGGTTAATAATTACTACTAGCAATGGTTCTAGTATTCTGTTTCTTGATGAATCATCAAGACATGTAAGTTTGATCAATAATTAATATGAATTTTTCATTCTACTCCTTATGATGGAAGAGTGCACAAATTAGTTTTTTTTTTCCGCATTGAAGCTTTTTGGAAAAACAAGATTTTTTTTCCCAGTTGCTGCATACATACTAAAAGGCTTAATTGAACTGTTCTTTCTGACAAAACAGGGTATGATTTCTCGTAATATGATTTTTATACTGAAGATATATAATATTTTTATGGTTTGGACTTTTATTTTACAGATGTTTCCATTTTCTGAGACTTCTTCAATTTTGTGTACCCAATTCGACTGAAGGTTTGTCAAAATATCGGCCGAATTGAACTGAGGTTCAATTTCATGTGTTTGATCTATTCTCAGTTCTCTGTTACACACGTTAAAATTTAGTATGTTGTCACTTCAAAAGTCAAATTATTTTTTTAATTTTAAAATAGACCAAATATTAAAAGATAAATGAGATTCACATTGTGGGATAGAGTCGGCAATTTAAAGCATTCAATATTGACAGAGCAGAAAATTCTAAATGAATAAAAATTTATTTACTTAAAGAAAAAGAAATCAAATTTAGAAATTAGGACTAGTAACAAGAAAATAATTAGAGTAAATAAAAGTAAATGACGTGGCATGCTCTCCCTCCACAAACCTGAATGTTAGAATATCTGCAAATTCAGACCCTCTTTTAATCATCAGCCAATCAAAAAAAAAACCGTCATCTCCTCTCTCGTCTTGATTGGGGGAAAACTGAAGTGGTCGAGTTTGTAGATGAAGAAGATGATTAAACAAATTGTTACTGATTCTTTTAGTATTTCATTTGATTGAAAATATGAGTGGCCTCTCAATCTCAAAGCAAGCTCAAGGTCTCAAACAAACACCATCCTCCTCAAAAATTATTAATTATTCATCTCAAATTACATCCTCTAATTCTCCTTCCTATATCTCCCTTCTCAAGGTACAATAAAAAAGCTTAGCTAGCTCACACAGATGACTCAATTTCATTAGTTTTTTTTTTTTTTAAACATATATTGTCCGGTTGATAATGTTGTTCGCTGACCCATTAATTTAATTATTTCTGTATGTGCGTGCTTCTTTTTTAACTCAAACAGAAGTCATTTCTCAGAGGTGAATTCCACACTAGGCACTTGCTCGGATTCCGTTCGACCCGCCGAATTAAAAAACATGCAGGTAGCTAGGTGTATCTTCTAATCTACTTTCATATATATATATATGTTTGTTATTGCATTCATGTTGAAACTTTAGAGCTCATTTCCAATCCAATCCCTATTTTTTTTTTTTTGACATATAATTTTATTTTGTTGGCCATGAGAAAACTAAAGAACAAAAGTTTGGATGGTATGATTTTGTGCGTTTTCTTTTTCGTTTGATTTATCAACTTGTATTTCGGCAACTGACAATGTGTAGGTAAAGCAAAAACAAGAAAGATAAGTCTTATATAAATTCCAGTTTGGTTTGATTAACGTCAGATATGGCCTATGGGCAATGTAGAAATTAAGCTTCCTCTTTTTTCTGTTCTTGAGGGGGAGCTTAGGTCCAAGTTAGAGGATAAAAGATTAACGGGAAAAGACAACTAAAAAATTTGGTTAATTCAAATATTACGTGTAGCCAAAAAAAAAAATAAAAAAAAATACATTGTTGGATTGGTTCTCATCTGTAGACAAAATAGGTATGGTTTAAGAAAATGGAAATGAAAGCAAAGCAATTGATTATTTGGAGTCAATTATGTATAGAAGTGTTCTGTATGTTTTCTAATAATGTGAGCTAAAAGGAGAAGTCCTAATAGTGAACTTGTGGATAGAACACAAATAAATTAAGGAGGAATTCGATATAATTGAGTTCTGTTCATCTTTTTCCCCATATGAACTTTTGTATCAAGCTGTGTAAGAATTTCATCGCATAACGAGACGAGCAAACTCATTCCCAGCACATCCTAGGTCAAAAGGGTGTGCAAACTTTGCAGGGTTTATTTCCTTTCTTTTTGCAATTTATCTCATCCAAATTAAGTTTTTAAAATTTCCAAAACAAATCGCAGCAGTGATGTATCACCCTCGCCCTCCCTTTGTTAGTTTCTTTTAGATAACACCACTTTCAAATTTCTAGTTCATTTAGTGTTTCCACTATCCTCTCAGCAGCAAAAGTGGTTATTTTTCTACTGAAGTTTTGGTTTTTGAGTAATATTCTGTTGTCAAGGAATTGTAAGTTCACCAAGATGTGTTCTCCCGTTAACTGAGGATAATGTTGAGAAGGTGTTGGATGAAGTGCGACCTGGCCTGATGGCTGATGGAGGGAATGTTGCTCTACACGAAATTGATGGCCTTCTTGTGGTACTAAAGCTACAAGGTGCGTGTGGGTCTTGTCCAAGTTCAACCATGACTCTAAAGATGGGAATTGAAACTCGGCTCCGGGATAAGATTCCAGAAATTCTAGAAGTTGAGCAAATCCTAGACACTGAGACTGGCCTTGAGTTAAACGAAGAGAATGTTGAAAAGGTTAGGAACTAGATCTTCATATAATAAATAAATATAGATCAATATATTTAAATATGTAAACTACATATTTGTTACACATGCATATACATTCTTTTATGCATGTCAAACTGTTTATGCTATAAAAATGTGCTTATATGCTTTTAAAGTTTAATCTTGAATATACATAAGTGTATTCATTGACTTGCATCATGTAACTTACTGTTGCAAAACCACGTGTCAACCCTGTAGACCAACTACATGAATTTCCAACAAAGCTAGCATTGTTAGAAACGCCTAGATATAAAATTTACAAAAAAAAAGAAGAGGAATTTGATGTAGAAATTCACGCTGCTAAAAATATTGGCATCTATACTTTCTGGATTTGTTAATAATACTAAGATTTGTAGATAATACTAAGTCTTGCCTGTTTGCTAGAGCCTATTATATTTTATAAGTGAATATCTTTATGCTAAACTGCCTCCTCTATGTTGCTTAAAAACAATTATTTCCTCAAAGATTTCAGTTTCTTCTTCTTATTATTATTTTTTTTGGGAGGGCGGGCTGAAGATTTCCATTTCATAATCCACTAACTAATAACTCGGACTAAGAAAATTACAAGTTTATATTGGATAATTTGTTGCATCAGTGATGGATAATAGAAAGTGATTCCCTCATCACCAAGACTGTAATTTGCATATTGTTCAGATTCTTGGAGAGATTAGACCATACCTAACTGGCACGGGCGGTGGGGTACTGGAGTTTGTGCAGATTGATGACTATGTTGTCATTGTGCGGCTCAGTGGTCCTGCAGCTAGCGTAATGACGGTGCGTGTTGCTCTTACACAGAAGCTGAGAGAAAAAATACCTTCCATTGCAGCTGTGCAGTTGATAGGGTAATGAAATACAATGTAAAGAGCAACATATTTTTACTGTAAAGTGACAAATAGGAAAATTTCACCATTTTTTCTCTTCTAATTTTTACTTTTCTACTTGAGTTGTAATTTAAGATGTTCAATTGTTGAAGTCGGACAAAGTAGTTTTAGTTATTCTTGTAGTCTGATAAAATAAATCGAGTTTGATCTGTGCTTTTCATATAATCTTGCACAATGAACTGCTCACATGTTACTATTAACTGAACTACTAAAACATAAATTCAACTTTCTTGGTATTGGCCCATTAATTGAGGAGGGTAATGGCCCTCTCCTGCTGTTTATCTGATTGATGATTACCCTGTATCTGATTGATTATACTTTCCCTGGAAACGGTTGGCTAACTTTTGCTCTTGAATCAAATTCCCCACTCGAGTCTAGTGATTAATTCGGGATAAAACTGAAATTCAAATTCTTGGACGTTAACAATAGAAGTGCAATATTGACACGAAATCTGTTGTTGGTTTTGATATTTGCATCCAAAGGTGTGACAATAACAAAGCAAAGGAAGACAAAGTTAAAAGGCATGCAAGAATGAGCAAGACGGAACTGTACCGTTGCATGAGATTTTAATTAAATTGGCATTGTAGCAAGAAGGTAACCAAACTAAACCATTTTTAAGGGAACTTGAAATTCATCATAAGAAACTTTAAACAGATAGGTTAACTACTGTTGGAATTGCAGCACAAAGTGTTCCCACTGCATATCTAGACACTCTTTTTAACTAGTAAGGCCTCCTCTCTCTCTTCATCTTCGCAGTTGGATAAGTTAGGTGCCCCTTCTCCTCTCAGGTCACACTTATTTTAATTCTTTTACACTGTATAGTGCTGTTGAATTGTGTCAATATCCAGGCCTTTCAGCTTCACCACTGATTCAACATGTCCCTTCAGAGTGTGCAGCTCTCGAAGCCTACAAAACACAATTAAAGTTTACATTATTTCAATCCTTACTAGTTCTAGACCAAAGATCATACCGGCAAAGGGCAAGATTATTGAGACTTTTGAGTAAATTATCGGTGGTAGCAGGCAGGATATACCTAGCAACTTCAGCTCGCCTCTTGGCTTGTTCAGCGATTTCAGATAGTTCTCTGTAACTGCTCTTCTCATTGAAGATGTTAGAGGCTTCTGGTGGTTGAAGCCCATGTAAAGTCCTCTGAGCAAGGGCCCACTGAGCTTCTCTCTCCTCTTTTCCGTAGTCTTTCTTGGTGGTGAAAGCAGTCTGTAAAAAAGCAAACAATGAAATGTTTTAAGTTTAGAGATGGAAGTTAACACAAAAAACAGAGAAGAAACATGAAGGCTTTTTCATTACCTTGTTCTCCAGCAAGTTGAGCCAAGCCTTGCCACTTAAGATATAACGAGTAGCGAATTTCAGAACGTCAAGAGGGATATAGAAGACGATACTGTAAATCCATATGACACCAGCCCATCCCCATCCACATCCGTGTATCCTTGCGAAACCCCAGTTTGCATATACAGCTATCAAAGATGCCACCTGAAATCAACATGGCTGTTTCTTTAGAACACAACTTCACAAGAGAGCCAGGAGAACAAGCTTGTTGTTTGGAAGGGAACTTAGGAGGCAAGCAAATCTTACCAGTTGTGCAATTAGGAAGGCTCCAAGTAGTAATAATCCAGGGCGTTCAAGAAAAGACCAGCTGCGAGATCTGGTGACAAAAATGAGAGCCTGGCTCACAATACTCACTTGCAGGTAAAGAGCCGCCATCATTTCCTCGGGACTATCTCTGATAGGTCTTACACCAAATGTGTCCTGCAGTATCAACAAGAGAAACTAAATAAATAAATCATCGTAAAAATAGTAAACCCAATATTTATAGGGAAAGAGAATTTTTATTTTTTTAATTTGTATAATAAAAAACATTTTTTCCTACCGGGAAAAAATCAGTATCCTTCATTAACCAGAAGAATATAACAGTCAATAGCGCCAAGTAACCTCCGAGCACAATGCCTGTAGCAAATATCTCTTTCAGTTTCCAGCTATCAGGCAATGGGGAAGGCTTTACTCGATCCTTTGAGATTGTCATAATTGTTCCTTATAGACATAATAAGGAATGTGTCAGTACAAAATCATCAAAGTATTGCAATATGCAAGGACAAATGGGAAGAATATTCTGTAAATTATCCAAAAAGTTTGAGTTTCATCTCACCGTCATTTAGGATGGCGATTATCAAAACCATGAATGGAGAAAAGTCGAACTTCCATATCAAAGCAATAAACATGAATCCAAACTACAAAACAAGAAGTGAACAGAAAGTCAAATCACTCTATAGACACATCAATAATCCTTGTTTTACATTGTTCAAACTGCCATCACCAACTTACCACAATACGGATTGTGATGGAGACTGCATATATCTGTCAAACCAGAAGGACAAGAATCATAAGAGTTAAACACAAAAAGTATGGTCTTAATTGGGAAAAGAAGAAGAGAGGCACTAACTGTGTAATTCTTCATCCTTTGGAAAATAGCTCTACTGGTCAGGACTGCACTAATAATTACACTAAGCCCAGGTTCTGTAAGCACAATGTCAGAAGCACTTCGTGCGGCATCTGTCGCATCTGCAACTGCAATTCCTATGTCTGCCTTCTTCAAAGCAGGGGCATCATTGACACCATCTCCAGTCATACCACAAATATGCTTCCTCTCCTGCAACTTCTTCACTATTTCGTATTTGTGCTCTGAAAAATTTAAGGAATTTAGTAATAGAATACTTTAGACAATTTATATAAAAACAAATGAAGTATTAAATTCATTAGTATTATGCATATGTTATGCAAGTGTAAACCAAAGAACTCACCAGGAAATACTCCTGCAAACCCATCTGCCTTCTCAATTAACTCTTCTATAGGAAGTGCAGCTATTGATACATCCTTGTCTTGACCAAGTAAAGAAGCAGATGGATACATATTTGTTCCCATTCCAAGTCGTCGGCCAGTCTCCTTTGCAATGGCAAGTTGATCGCCTAGACATTATTACAACCAGTTAAGAACAAATAAAAAAAAATATGATTGTGGCATTGACAAGACGGATGAAGAACTAAATTACCAGTAATCATCTTCACATTTACACCAAGATTGAGAGCCCTGCGAATAGTCTCTGCACTATCATGCCTGGGAGGATCAAATAGGGATAGCAATCCAACAAATTGCCATGGGCCTCCGGGACTATCTTTTGATTTCTGAGGCACTTCCTGCAAACATTTTAGAGTAGCCTCAGTAAGAGAGGGTGTGTTGTCAATTGGCAGAATGAAAGAGAACACTGACAATAAATAAACAGATGCACAAATACAGGGGAATAAAAATCTATAATGCAAGAAAATAGCATTTCGAACCTGACTAGCAACACCCAATGATCTTAAGCCACGTTCAGCAAACTTGTCAATAATGGCATGAACCTTCTTCTTAAGGTCTTCCTTGCAATTGCATAGGGTCAAAATCTGATTTCATATAAGGAAAAAACGAGCTTAGTGATCAATGATAACTCAATTTATTCTATTGATACAAGAAGCAGGTAGTCTAGGAAAAATAAGAATATCAAGGAACCTGTTCAGGGGCACCCTTGCTAGCTCTATGCCAGTTACCATCGGAATCAATGTAAGTCAAGGCAGTCCTTTTATCCACAGGATTGAATGGAAAGAAGTGCACTTCTCTAATACCAGCTCGAGCCTGAAAGGGAATAAATGTCTAAAATGAGCCCTAATTCATTTTATTTTTTTCTTTTTCTTCTTCAAACTGAATGAATAAAGATACGAAAGGTGGGTTAGAAAAGAAAAGGATAGACCTCCTTAGGATCAGCAAGCGTTCCAACAATAGCTGCATCAATGGCATCCTGGTTCTCAGTCCTAGAAGCTCTTGCGGCACAAAGCAACACATGTTCCTTATCCACACCTTTGGCAAACACCTCAATCAAATTCTTATCAACAGTCAGCTTGTTAAGGGTCAGAGTCCCCGTCTTATCACTACAAAGTACATCCATTCCAGCCATCTCCTCTATGGCAGTCATTCTCTTGGTGATGGCTCCCTGTTGTGACAGCCTGTGTGATCCAATAGCCATTGTAACTGACAGAACTGTGGGCATAGCAATCGGAATGCCTCCAATTAAGAGAACCAGGAGATTGTCAATTCCATTCCTATACTTCCTGTGCTGAATTGGGTACATGACGATAATCTCGACCAGCATTCCAATAGCAATGGAACAGATACAAAAGTTTCCAATCGCAGTAAGCACCTTCTGGAAGTGTCCAACTTGGTTGGTGCTGTCCACAAGATGTGCAGCCTTACCAAAGAAGGTATGAACTCCGGTAGCAATGACAACAGCTTCAATTTCACCTTGTTTGCAAGTTGAACCAGAGAAAACTTCATCATAAGGATTCCTGGTTACTGGAAGTGATTCCCCTGTGAGGGCAGATTGATCAATCTTTAAAGGATCACCCTCAAGAAGACGTGCATCAGCAGGAACAATGTCTCCCAGTTTAATACTGATTATGTCTCCAGGAACCAAAATTGCAGCATCCTGCTCACTCCATCGACCATCTCTAAGAACCTACAACATCGACACCGCCATGAAAACATACATGAGGAAAGTACAGTATATGTTCCCTATTCAATAGTAAACATCACTTTACCACGGGTCCTTTCATATTTCATTTTTCTTCTTTCAAATTAAGTTCATGCACTTGATGTTTAGTTTATATACCTTAGTTTTGGGAGCCAGACCAGCCATGAGTGCTGCAGCAGCATTCCCAGCATTGTTTTCTTCAATGAAACTAATGGTCGAGTTGATTACAAGCAAGCAAATGATTCCAACAAAATCTTGCCAATCCGGTGGCTTTCCATCACCATTAGCCAGCGCAATTGCCATTATAGCTGCAGCTTCCATGACCCATGAGAGTGGATTCCACATAAACCCAAGAAACTTGAGTACTTTGCTTTCCTATGTTTACAAAAAAATATAAATTTAACCATTACAATCCTAGTATAACTAATTGTGAATAAAATTTTGATACAAAGCAATTTATCACAAACATGAATACCTTTTTCTCTTCCAATTTGTTGGGTCCAAAGATCTGAAGCCTGTTGGCTCCTTCGTCTGAAGTTAACCCTTCTCGACTGCATTTCAACTGCTCAAACACTTCCTCAATTGGAATCTTTTCCTGTGATTTGAAATAAAAGCAGTTGATCGATGAGCTGAAAGCAATAGTTGATGAACTCTAAACCAACTTGGCTGAACCATATAATTAACATTTTAGTATCATATAATTAACATTTTGTTATTCATTACAATTATTTTAGTTTAAAAGTTTATTTACTTCAGTGTAGCTCCATCATCACTACCACTGGATATTATATCAAAAAACAAAATGCAGATACTAGATATAAGTGAAATCCTATGGTACCAACAGATCAACCTCACACAAATTTAGTATTTGTTGCACAGCTTTAATATATTCCAGGACAGACATATATTCCAGGGAGAAATCAAACATATTAAGAGCTCCCAACATTTTCTGATAAAGGGGTGACACGTGTTGTAGTCAATTGGGCAAAGACCCACCCGTAGCGGGAAAGACGAGTTTGAGCATCACCCAATAATGTAGTGGAGTTACATTATTCAAGCTCCTAAAGAAGAAAACATATGTGGGTAACTTTGGTTAATCTTTATTAGATATTTTATTTGTGTTTTTTTCCTCCTCTCTAATTTTTCAGTCTAAATCTAATTTTTCAGTCTAAACTGGTCACGTATGTAAAATTGACATGAACTATTTAAGTTTGAATACAAGAAATCTCAAGTTATAGTGTAATATTCTTTAGATAATTTAAAATATTCATTATTGTGTTAACAAAAAATATAGGGTAATGCTAATGATCTCACATTTTGAATATCAAAAAGTGTCTCAAATGATATGTCATTTATTAGGTATACCTCTTATAATTAAGTATACCATAAAATATCATTAAAATATTCCACGATACACCATTTTGATACCCATTTGATAAATAAATATATAAATAATATTTGAGACCCCTTACGTTACCTATTTATATTATTTTTAAGACTTATAAAAAATCAATACTAATCCTATAGTTTGAAACAGAGGAGTAGGTGAGCCTTCTCATTTTTTTGCTTCAAGGTTTTTTGGTTATTGTTGGATTTTTTTTTTTATTTCCGTTGATTTGAACAAGAAATTAGACTAATACTGGATTAGTGGTCAGCCAAGTTGACTTCCCACTAACAAAGTGGGTCCCATAAAAGAATAAGTTGAAATCATCTTTAGACAGAACGGCCACAAAGTGCCAACCAATCACCATCGCCTCAACTTAATTGACGCCATAAGAAATGGTGGGCCCACCCACGCTTGTACTTAACGCGCCCTTAAAAAGTCATCTAGTCCCTTATGGCCGCAAAGATTCCCAACAGCAGGGGTATCTTTAAAATTTTAGGTAACTCAAGGGGCAATTCAGACATACAATTTAAAATTACTCAGTGAATTTAATAATCCTATAAATGTGTCAGAACCCAATAGTTAGACCCTTTACAAAAGTTAATATAAAAATTAGGGTACCACGGAAAGTACCACTATATCACAACAAAAAGTATAAAGCAAAGAGGCCTACCCAAAAAGACCATACTAGTCATGTATTAACTACCTACATCTGGATCACATGTGAACCATAAAGTAAAAATAATTTTAATACCTCAAACAATTAATATTAGCCTTATATTTTGGAATTGATAGGGTACTAACTAATTAATATATGAAAAAATTTATATAAATTTATCATAATACTTCCTTCTTCCGTTCTATATTATTTGATCATTATTAATTTTTTAAAATCAACTTAAGAGATTTTTAAACTCAAAATAAACTTTGTTGTTTCATTATTTTTAATAAGTCTGTCTCAATTTTGAGTTTGAAAATATTTCGAATTAATTTTTAAAAATTAATATTGATCATATAATTTGGTACGGAGAGAGTATTAAGTAACCAGTACAATAAGTATTAATAAATTAATGTTTAAATTATGTTATGGAATTTACCCAGATATGAAGGGACCAATATGGCAATATAATAAGTAGTATTAATAGCCAAGGTAATAGATATATTTGACCCCTCCCTACATGTACCTAACTAATATAAGACTTTTTCCTTTTAATGCAATTTTCATTTTAATTTACCTTTTTTGGTAGTTTTTGGAACTTTAATTATATACCCTTAAGGGTCAAAAGGTCTTTTAATTCATATACTCGTTCCATCCAGACGGGTGAGTTAGGAATGAACAAAATACTGTATTTTCAAAAAATAAAAATAACGAGTATTGAATAAAGATGATTGGCGAAAGAAGGGAAGTTGAATACTCCATTTTGACAGATATATTGATAGAGCTAAATATGGAGAGATATTGTTAGAGATAAAGATAAGAGGGAGATTCCTAAATAAAAAGATATCGGGCAAAGATATGGTATTTCCGTGCTACTTTCTCTTTCAATCTTTTACAAGAGTCCTATTTGTAAAAGAACTCCTCATAAATAGTCATCCTTTTCAATTAATAATTAATAATAATATAATATAGTAGTAGTATAAAATAACCTAATGTTTTAAAGATGACATCATAATTACGTTATAATGCCACCCACCCAGAAATATTATCAAGTTACTTACTTGTATTATATTTAACTTTTGAATTTAAAAATAAAAATGAACAAAATTAAGTACATCCTAAAAATTACAAATTTAATTTGCAAGTCCAACTAGAGAAAGAGAGAGAGAATATGTTAAAAAAATGAATTGGTTGGTATTAATATTGAATTTAGTGATAGAGGTGAGAGATGTTTTTTTAAAGCCTATGGAGGTGAGAGATGAATGGGAAGATATGCATGCAACAAATTAAAACAAGATTTCCGGATACCAAATCCCGCGAAAAAGGGATCAAAGTGAAGAATTGAAAATAATTATGTGAATGAATTACTTAAACAGTCGAAAACAGGAGGATTAATGGTGAAAAAGAAGAATTGAAAATAATTATTATCTGAATTACTTGAACAAAATAAATCATGGTGAAAAAGAAGAGTAAAGGTGATGTGAGAAGAAAACAAATACTCTACTGGTTGGTTGGATTGTACATTACAATTTACATACATACATACATGCAACGTCTACCTGTACTACTTTTTCATGATTCATGAATTCACCAGAATAAATTAAACAAACAAATTTTATAAAAACAATTCAGCGGAAATCAATATATAGATCTCAAATTAAAATACAAGTATTTTTATTTTCTGTCTGGTAAAAAAAACAGCAGAAAGAGAAGAGCAGAAGAGTGCGGTGGATAATTTACCAGATCAACGGTCTCATTTTTGATCTCTTCAAGACTGATACCCATCTTGGTTAGCTACTTACAGACACCAACCACCTCCGAGAAGAGACGAGAAGAGAACAAATTAATGGAGGAGGAGTAGTAGTAATTGGGATAATTTAAAACCCCAATTAAATAGCTAAATCACCACCGCCACCGCCAGCGCCAGCATCGGGAGAATGAGTTCAATGAGGAGAAAAAAGAGAGAAGTCTGTATGTAGTTAAATAAATTTTTCTCAAACCCGAGAAACGTATGGATTGCTATGAAATGAACGGGTTTGAGGTACCCAGTTCTAGGCCTCTGAGCCTCTTTATATATAGTACTACTACCTCTCTCCCTAAAACATTAAAAAAAATAAAAAATAAAAAATCAGGTGTATTTCTTTTCTCTCTCTTCTAACCGGTGACCTGTCGGTTCCGTGATGCCTTGGGGTGCCAACCTTCCATTCTCTCTCGACACGCGCCGTCCAAGTTGCGGTGCATCTGTCTGTCTCTGTCCCCACCTCAAATACAAACTCCCCCAACCCAGCCTTTCTATTGTCTTTTTTGTTACTATTACTCTTTTGGCCCCTCATAAATCCAATTTTACTTTCGGTTGCTTTCATATTTTGCAGTCTTTCTTTTTTATCCACGGTTTTGTTTATTTTTAGTTAATAAGCATTTCATTGATTGTTATATTAACGGCGTAATTATCTCCTCTAACGAACTACTTCTTCTTCCAAATTGATGTCACCATATTACTTGACGTATTGTTTATACAAAAATATCTCAAACCCCAAGTACTCCTATTCTTACGTCAAACACACATTTGTGATATATTTATGCATAATATAATATTTTTTTTATGAATGAAATATAGTATTACGTGCCTTCCACGTGTTATAAGATGCTTATAAAAATAATAATTTATATGTAAATTAATTTTATGTCTGATATAAATTATGACTAAACTAAAATTGTAAACTCATGTGTAATAGATGTCCGACACAAACAGAAACACAATTTCAAAATTAATGCCCCCTTCCTTTTTAAAAAAGTGTATTATTTCTTCCAACTAAAAAAAAAAAAAAAGTTACTTCTTAGCTATAGTAGTATTAAATGATTTATTAATGTTTTTAAGTTAGTCAAATTATCAAATTACCCCGCTAAATTAATAACTTATTGTTTTTTTCCTAATTTTTAAGGACAAAGTGAGTATTTTATTAAATCAAGTATTTTTAAGGACGAAGAGTATTTTATTAAAAGTACTTTAACACGGAAGGGAAAAAATAATGAGGAAATAGAGATTGTACGTAAATAGATGACAATCTGCCTGACATCTTTGTCTGCCTACGTTAAAAACAAATTTGCTTTCTTCGTTTTTTCTCGTCCCAACTCCCAAACATCAAGAATGAAAAATCTTAAAGTAGACCTGAGAAAGGTAACACTCCCAAAATTGAAAAGAAGAAGAAAAAGAAAATCAATATTGATCACATCAATTTAATTGCTATCTATACATTTAATAAATAAATTATTATTCATTTAATCTTAAATTTGATTCTAAACAAACGCACGTTAGGAGAATAGGATTTCCATTAATGACACAATAACAATAAATTGAATTATTCGAGGACATGATGTTGTTCTTAATAAATTTGAATTTAGGTTAATTTAATTAACGTGTGAGTTGGATATTGTACGAGTTATATTTCCTCTCGTTTTTTGACTAAATATATTTCTTTCACTCAACCCCAGTTCAGTTATGCATTATACACTCGATCTACATTTATTTTATTTTTTTAGCTAGGTACTCGGTATACATTTGTGAATTTATGGATATATTCTTCAGTAAGTAATTAAGTAGAGCGACATTCAGAAGGTAATGATTAAAAGTTCCTCCCCACTAATATCACTAGTAGTACTAGTAAATAACCGGGGAGGGGAGGGATAAGGCGCTAACTGGGAAAGGCAACGATGGACGGATGGATGAACTCATTATCCACCAACCAACCCACTCCTTTCCTTTCCTTTCCTATCACTTCTCGCCTCTGGTCTGGCCCTACCCAATACTCCCTCCCTCTATTTTACAAAAACTAAAGAGACTCTAAATTGATCACTCAGTCGCATCCCATTTATTGTTATATCTTAATTTTGTAAATACATGACTGACTGTCGTTATATATGATTTATGTTAATATTAAATAGTACATAAATTAATTGATATATAATTTTTTTTAATAAGATGAGAATTGAGACGACAGACTTGAATTCTATATCCATTTATATTGATTCTATTAATTTGTGAAATTTTAAATTTTAAATTGTGAAGTGAATTTATATTTAGATTTTAAAATAATGATTTTTTGTACACAAATAGTTCACAATATTAATTAAAATCTAATAAATTTATACTAATTTAAAATATTTACAAATCATTATTTTATTTTTTTGGAAATGGAGTATACTATTCTTAAATATAAAGAAAGAGTAGTTGCGTACTGTATCAATAGTAATGGTACATGGGGTGTCTCAATTTTTGCAAAAAAAAGTTGATTAACCTTTTAGTAATTAAGTAGAAGTAGGGCCCTAAGAAAAAGGAAGTGGTGGGTCGTCCTCGGCACTATAATGAGTCGATCATAGTTTTCATAAAGATAGATAGAGGGATAGATAAACCCACTTGCTCCACCTCCATTCTTCCCCACCGTTGGATTAGATCCGATCCCCTAAAAGTTATTCAGTCCTCTGTCTATGCCTCTACTATACATACATTAATTAATCTCTAATATATACACATAACATAAACAAAAAAACAAAAACAAAAAAGAGTGCAAAACACCCCGTACAGTACTACCACAAAAGGTACACCATTGTACTTTTTCGATTTTTATTTTTCGGTATAACCCAACCCCTCTGCTATCCTCTTTTTTGGTTTTAATGTGTATTACATTCCCAAATTGGGGCTTAAAAGAAGAGCTGTATCGTAAAGATATGTTTTTAATATATTAATGATAAATTTGTAAGTGTCTGGTATGAGAGTTTATTTATTTTTAATAATTTAAAAATAAATTTGTACTTTATAGTTCAGGCAAAAATATAATTTTTTTGATTACGCCAAAAAAAGATATTTTGGAGCTTAAATCTCGGCTCTTTAAAAAATACTTTTGAAGAGTTATTGTTTGTAAACTAATGAGCAATGTCAAACTGCCTCTTAGATTTTTTTTTATTTTTTTTAAAAGGGTAATGTTAGGAGTTTTAAATTTTTGATTTCAAATGCATCTCAAATAATGTGTCACCGAATAAGATAAAATATACAGCTAATCACAACAGATTTATCCCACCAATATAATATTAACATATTATGAGACACTTTTTTGAGATCAAAACCTTTAACATAACCCAAAAAAACTTAATTTTCAAGTCCATAATCCAAATGGCCACTTGTATGTTCAGGCAAAGAGCGCAATGTTTTACTACGTACAAAGAAGTAAACTCCACACCGCAAATGATACTTCTGGCCAAAGTTCACAAATCAGGCTAATTTAAAATATAAAATTTTAAACCTACTTAAATTATTAAAGCCAAAGTGAAGACATGGATGGATGCATATTATCATCAATTATTAATAAATTATTTAATACATATAATAATTTATTCAATTAGAGCCTGGAGAAGGCCAGGATAAGCGCGGAGAATTGTGCACGTCTAGTACTTAACTGCACCGTTTTTAACCCAAACATAATTAAATTTTAATAATTGCCACTGAGATAATATATATATATATATATATATATATATATGTGTGTGTGTGTGTGTGTGTGTGTGTGTATATAATAGTCTGCAATCTGCATCGCCATAGCTAAACATGCTACCCAACTGATTACATATGATAATTTTAAATGCACATATTATGTTATACGGATTATAAATTATTTTAATAATAAATTTTTTTGTATATTTAAAACTGACGAAACTATCCGAAAAAGGTAAGAGAATAACTTAAATTACAATGGCGATATAAAACATAGTATGAAGAAAAGAGAAAAATTAATACGTTACTTTTGTCATGGAATAGAGAAGGGATATTATTGTTAATAAGACTTATAAGTGTCATATTCGATATTCATGACCATATTTCTATTTTTATGTGATGCTTATTAATTATGGGGTTAAAAAAAGAAGAATATATAAATCATTTCTTCTCCTTTTTATATGAATCTTGAAAATTTAAAAATATATCATCCGTCCTTCTCATATACAACGTGCATGTTTATATTTTAAATATATATTATATCTTTTCTTATGAATATATAATATATATAAAAATTAAAACATCTGCTGCGGTGGCTGATGACCGATGATACTGGTAATGGAGCCAAGCTTAAAACAAAATGGTATGCTGCTTGCAGGTTCCATTTTAATGTTTCCTGAATATGTGAAGTGAATATTTTACAAGTAATTAAGCGTGAGATTTATTTATTTTTAATTTTTTATTAAATGACGTTAATTCATAAAAGTTCTCAAAGGGTCACGACTCTTGGCGGAGCCTGGGAATTAATACTACAAAACAACATTCTACATTTGTCATGAGTCGTAATATAAAATATAAAAAATGACAAAATAGAATACTACTACTACTTATGAAGTCCCCATCAATTTCATCACATAGGGCTCTACGTACCTTAATTCTTTTTTCTTTTTCTTTTTTTTTAATCTAAGTCAACGAATTATTATTGATTAAAATAGAAGAAAGTAACAATTTCAACGCATACAGTATCTAACTGCCAAGCCGTGAGTGAGTGGGTTCCCGTACATTGAAGATTAAAATTTAAATTTAAAATAAAATAGTCCACCATGTTTACATATGCATGATTCCAATTGCACTGTAATTTTAGCTCATCAATAATAGTAGAAGAAGATTACCACCACCCACTCACCAGGCACCAACAATTAATGTGGATTTTGACCTCTTTCTTTACCGGTGTTAAAATTTTGAAATACTCTACAATTACCGCGCGCACCACTATTTATGGAGTTACAGTTTTGACCTAGACTAGATTAATGATGATGAAGAAATTGAAATTAATAGATGCATTAATCTTAAGTATTACTCCACACTAGTTGCACTAATTTAGCAAGTCGTAAGGTTGCGTAATGAGTGATGAGAATGTGTACACGAAAACACATTCATTTTTTTCTTTACTAATTGTCACGTCATGCATCATCTTCTATTAGTACTTCATTTGTTTCATCAATTATTTCTCCTTGCTTCCCTAGCCATCTCAATCTCCTATATATTTTCCTTTTCTATATCAATTATTTCAAATTTGTTATTATAATTCAATCATTAACTCACCAATGTTAAACTAATAAATTATTATTTTATATATGACTAAATAAAGAACAACAATACATACTTCATATTTAAAAATTTTGCAACTTTTTTTTAATAGTCTCTCAATCATTGGAAAGTACGTATTTAATTTGTTTAGAGACTAAATTAAAACTAATTTACTATATACAATTTAAAATTTATTTTCGCAGCCGTATATGTCTAGCCATAGAGCTTACGTTACGGAGTTGAATTGGAAAAAAATTGGAAGTTGAAATTTACAGTTAGTGTGACATTGACAAAAACTTAAATCTGGTTGATCGGTCGATAATTACCTTCTTCAATATTTACAACGAATACACTTGTAAGTTTTGTTTTGACAGCGAAACTTAAACCTACTAATTTCGCAATTATATATATTCAATGCAAATAAAAACAGTTCATTAAGGGGAGTAATTTTAGTTGTTTTTTTTTTTACTGTACAAATAAACGACAAATTTATATTCATGGTTAAAAAGAACAACAGTAACAACACGCAAAATCACAAGAAAAAGCCAATAAAGGATAAGAAACTAGAAGCATCATGCATGCATTCAGTAATGTAAATATGACTTTTGTGAAGAAGGTAGACACGCGGGGTAAGGGTTGAATATATACATATACATATACACATACGGGCTAATTTTGGTAAAAGTGTACGTACGTAGCAACTTTAACGCAATAACCACGTGATAATTGTGGACAACAATTAATTCACTCCAAACCTTTCGTTTACGTTTGGGGATTAAAAATTATAGTTTTGACTAGAACAAAAGAACATTATTGAAAGGTAGAAAATAGTATAGTCAAATAAAGGAGATATAATGGGAAAGGAAAACATATACACGCATGCATGTTTTATTAGTCAAGTCTCGGTAGTTAAATGTAGTAATAATAGTGTTCAAATAAGTATTGCCATCAAGAATTAACAACTCACGACAACAAAATTAGATTTTAACAATTGTCATACCAAATACTACTCCCTCCCCTCTTTCTCTTATTATTTGACTTTTTAGAAGTAGACACAAATATTAAAACAAGACAATTGATATTATATTTTTTAGTTAAAAATAATTTTAAATGTCAATATTGTCTTTGCATTGGAATAAGAGAGTGTTACTTACATTAGATAGAAAATAATGAGAGAACTTTAATACTTAGAATAATATTGAAAACTAAACAATTAATGCATAATTGAAATTCTCAAACGACTAATATTAAGAAATAAAAATATTTTTTTAAAATGATATTTAAAAAGGGACGGAAGGAGCACTAATTTTTATCCAGTTTTACTAGTAGCTAGAAGTTTTTCCTAATTTGTCAAAAAATTAAATAATAACAATAAGATGATGATGATGAAGTAGAAAGTATGCATTATATAGTTTGGTTCCTAATAGAGTAATTTCAAAGATGAAAAATAATGTGGAGTAGTTGATAGACCTCACATACCGAGGAGACCAAAGGAAGCTCTAGTTTGGTCCACACCCATGTCTCCTCAGGCAGCTTACTTTTCTATTCTTTCTATTTTTCTACGGATATTATTGGCTACCAAAACAGAAAAAACAGCCATAAATTTAGAAAATTATTCACCATTTAACATTTAATATATTCTAGACTTTAATACCATTAGATGTTTGACTTGTTGTATGTGAACATTGAACAAACACATCCCTACTTTTCAATTTTTACACTTTAGTCCAACTCTTTATTGATTTGAAGACCTTTCAATCTTTGAAATTAATTATGTGAAAATTCAGTCCTACCTTTCTTTGAAATAAAATAAACCATCTCCTCGGCCCCTAAATTAGAGATATATTGCTTTTGTTTTAAAATATTATATCAAATTTAATTTATTTTTTAAAAAAAATTAAAAATAATATGAATTCATTAAATAGTGAAAAAGTATCGGATTAATTTTATTTTTAAAACAATTATGTTATTCAATATAATAAATTAGTTTATCGGTATAGATTTTAATTATACTATTTATAACTATAAAAAAATGACGTATTAAATGAAATTGAAAAAAATATAAAATGGAGGGATGGAAATCCATATTTGTGGAATTATTGGAGTACATCATACCCCAAAAACATCAATTAAGCCACACTCAGAGGGTTAACGTAAAGAATACTAGAAACATAGACCTTCCAACAATTAACCAAGTAGTATATCTAAAAATACGTAACAAATGAATGACAGATCAGTAAATGTTATTGTGGACCCACCAGCAGAGGACTTATTGTAATGTTTATAGTAGTACTCCTAGTTAACGGGCCATGTGTCCTTGAGCCTTGAGCCTTGCCCCTGTCGTTAAAGGAGCTGCCTAACGGCCGTTTTCTAATTATATAAAGTGGTCGGTGAATCCAATATTTAAAGCAATTTTTACATGATTATTAGTGTGTTTTATAATTATTTAAATTTTAAGTTATTTTTTACAAATAACCATGTTTTAATTTTTAACTGTGTTTTTTTTTAGAAATTTTTTAACATGTGCCTTACATGCTAAGCACACAGTTCAAGAGTATATTCTCTTGAGCTGTGTGTATATTTCCTTGATTTCTGTATTTGCACCAAATTCGAGAAAATATGCACACAGTTTAAGGGAATATACCTTTGACTGTGTGCTGTGCCCTTAAGACACAGGTTAAGAGGACATTTTTTTAATATATATATATATATAATTATGAAAAATGTTGTCATAATCCAACACCATTATTAAACCAAGTAGAGTGATACTTACGTGTATCAATGAAACTTGTACTTTTCTTCTTACTTATTAAATACTACTATCATTCACACTTGGTTTTTGCATAAAATGATGTTAAAGGTAGTGTCTTTGGGTAAGAGGCGAATATATTAGGCGAGGTCCTTTTCCTTTTTTCCTTTCAATATTTTTTTTAAAGTATTCCTATCATTTCTGCTTTTGCCAATTGTGATCATATATGGCTTATTGCGCATTGTCGTTTTAAGCATATAACCTAACTTTTACTTTTAAATTTTTTTATTTTTATTTTTTGCTATTGTTATATACTCTTTCCTAGCTCCTTTCGTCACAATTTAGTAATCGCATTTTCTTTGCATGCAAATTTTTTTTATTTATTTAAAAAAATAGAAAATGTGATATTACATATTAAAGGCACTCTAAGTAGATTCTACAAAATTAGAAAATTTTAATTAAATTGTCCCAAAATTACTAACCATCACAATATATATATATATATATATCATTCATTACTTAGATAGAAATCATATACACCAAAAATTAAGTTAGTTTGATTTTGATAAATCTAGAAGGGAAAAAAAAAGTATGACATTAAATTGATACGGATGAGGCAGCTAGGGAAGTCCTGATTTTGTACATTCTTCAGAGTATGTATCTTATCTTATATCTCTTCTTCTTTGCATCGTATCTTCACTTTATTTAGGGCTTGGTAAATCACGCTTGATGGTGGTTCGGACAACGACTAGTACCTGAAAGCAAGCAAAGCAATTCATGAATAACCACATAAAGATATATAAACAACATAATATAATTAATAATAATAATAATAATAATAATAATACAGACACAGCAAGAAAGTAAGAAACAAAGTAGAAAAGGGAAAATTAAACTACCCAATCGACTTTGAATGAGGATAAACAACTGCATGGCAAGTGTAGCGTCACCATAATTTGCTACAATAAAATATTTAGTGTAATTCGTCATTATTTATAACACACTCACTTAATTTTGAAGAGAGAGTTATATCGTATATTTTTCTTTTCTGTTGTGATTAATCCAAATGATGATCTACAAAATCAAGTGGTAGCCTACACAATTTGTTGTCTTCTATTGAGTTCAAATTTGCATCAAATTAATAAATCCTAATATTTCCTTTGCTTTGAAATATGAGATTAGTACTGACTTAATTTAAAATATATTCACAATCAAAATTAATATGATTCATTTAATTTTTAAAAACAATAAATCTTGTAACTAGTAATATATTTTACATAGTTCAATTACTATTTTCATAATACTATTACGCAAAACTAAGCCAAAACAAATTAATCTTGATTTTAAAAAATCAAATTTGATTTTATATTTAGACACAGGGAGAATATATATTAATATATATAGTTTATTCCTAATACTAAATATTGACAAGATCGAGAATCAAAATTTTTTGAATCTATTCTCTGGATAAAAAGGTTGAGAAATGGAAGGGTACGAACAAGTATTACGTATTTATGCCACATAATTATCGTTTCAGACAATTAATTTAAAATTTTAACCTTTAAAGATTATCGAACTCAAGACATAACAGTGTAAATTACAAGTTTAGTGCTCATGTTTTAGCTAAATTGTCAATATGGTCCCGTTATTCCACAAGTGACGCATCAAAACACTTGCAATGGTATCCAAAGAAAGTGACTCGGTATAAGCTTGTTAGTGTCCCGGTAGTATAACTCATTCCATTATAGTTGGAATGGATTATTCCATACTCTCCCTCCCTCAAGACCCTCATGACTCAATGATAAAAAAAATTACTCATAAGGCTTTGGGCATGAAATCTTGAGCAAGAATGTTAAATTTCAGTGGAAAATAACAAAAAAAAAAAAAAGGATGGTTCAATTCATTCCAATCGCAACCAAACATAATTTTTTTTATTTCATATGAATAAGTAATTCCATTCCTACATTTATTCCTTCAATCCAAACGCAGCATAAGGTTATTATGTTATTTTACAGGTCGATCTTTTTTCATGTTAGTAAAATAAGGATTAATTTTTTAATTATTGCTATCTATGCCAACCATTTTCCCGACCATGAAAAATGAATAATTATTTTTTAACCTGAAAAAGTAAATAATGGAGTAATGATAAGATAGCACTTAGTTCCATGTAATTAAGATCTCATGCTCTCTTTTACTCCTAAAATAACACACAAATTGTGTGCATATGAATTTGTGATGCAACTGGGAGGCAAACACATAGGCAGGCATTTGATCTATGTATATAATTGCTATATATCTTCTTTCTTTTGGTGTGTCGGGAACTTACTTTCCCATTCATACCTCCACTTTGACAACTTTACTCCATTAATATTCACGGTCATCCAACTTTTCCTTGGTCCCACCTCAACCCCCCCCCCCCTACCTAGTTGTTTTAAGCACAAAGATTTCGAAGTAAAATAAAGATTAAAAAAATAAGACTGATATATTATTTTTGGAGTGCAAACACAACATATAATTATACTATATGCATTAGATGGTATATATTTGTCATATATATATATATAGGGTACTCATCCGTGACAACCGATTATCATGGACAATATTCCAACAACCATAATCTCCACTGTTGATCTCGACATTAAATGGGTAGGATTGAATTTTTTTTCCCCTGTCGCTACAGCCTGTAGCGGCAGTAACAAAGCTTATAGCGGCACGAGAAATTACTCATTTGTCCCTCATTTACCCATATGCTACACTGCATGTCGCTATAAGTTGTAGCGGCAGTGTAAAAAAATAATAAACTAGAATGGCGCAGCGGTAGGGTATTCACCTAATGACCTATAGGTTCTAAGATTGAATCCTACATTTGAGATATACTTTTTTGCAAATCAACAAATGTTTATATGAAGATTTATATATATAAATATAAATACTTAAAAACAAATATTCATATAAATTTTTATATAAAGTAACTATGAATATTTATAAACAAATATTCATTTATATTTATATTTATATTTATATGAATCATATAAATATAAATATAAATGAACATTTGTTTATAAATATTCATAGTTACTTTATATAAAAATTTATATGAATATTTGTTTTTAAATATTTATATATATAAATATTCATATAAATATTTTTTTATAAATAAATATTCATTTATATTTATATATTTATATTTATATTTATCTCTAAATATTTAAAATTTTATCTTTAAATATTCATATAAATATAAATATATAAATATGACTGTTTATATATTTATATATATAAATATAAATATTTATATATTTATATTTATCTTGGGACCTATGGGTCATTAGGTGAATACTCTACCACTGCGCCATTCTAGTTTATTATTTTTTTACACTGACGCTACAACTTGTAGCGGCAGGCAGTGTAACATATGGGTAAATGAACGGCAAATGAGTAATTTCTCTTGCCGCTACAAGCTTTGTTACTGCTGCTACAGGCTAGAGCGACAGAGGAAAAAAAAATTCAATCCTACTCATTCAATATCAAGATCAATGGTGGAGATTATGGTTGCTGGAATAGTGTTCGTGGCAATCGGTTGTCACGAATGAGTACCCATATATATATATATATATATATATATATAGATATATATATATATATATATATATATATATATTTGTCCTCTTGCCAAATAAGAGTTCCTTGGTTCAAACCTCCTCTCCTCAAATTAGCTAAAAAAAAAAACCTTTTTCATAGGTACTTTCTCACCGAATCTATTCTAATGATCATGTATATTAGAGAGTATTGATGAATTATTGTCAGAAATGAAATTAAAGAAATATTCCCTCCGTCCCAAATTAATTGCATTTCTAGGATTTTTTAAAGTCAAATTGACTATTTTTAAAACTAATTTTTTTACTATTTTTGCTAACATATAGGTGAAGATATTATAACCAAAAGAAAGTATATACAATTTATTACTAATTTTAATTTTTATAATTTTAAAAATATATTTATATATGCTTAATTATTAATTTTAAAAATAGTCAATTTGACTAAAAAAAGTTCTAGAAATGCAATTAATTTGGAACGGAGGGAGTAATACATTGACCATTATAAAAGATGGGAGTGAGAAAAGTAGTTAGTGTAGTGTACGTAGGTGCCTGTGCCCACCCCTAGTTGTCCGGTGCTTTTTTCAGGCCAGGTGGCTATTATTCTTATTTTTATTCTATTGCTCATCACCTCTATCCTACACTAAGAAGAAAAAGAATAATAATAATGGCGATTCTTGAAACCAAGGGGGGATTTTGATTGCTTATCCCTTTTTGGAGAAGACAAATTAACATACACGTAGGAGAGAGAAATTGAGTTTCTTATCATAATAGTCACTCTCTTAACATAAGTCATTTTAGAGAAAGTATTTTTGTCTCTTAATATATAACGTTTGAGAATTTTAAGTAAGTATTAATTACTTAATGTCTAATATTACTTCAACTATTAAATATAACTTTAGTTCTCTCACTATTTTTTGTCCAATAAATAACATTTTTTTTTCAATACAAGGACAATATAGGCAATTGATATTATATTTAATGTTATACAATTATTTCCTTAATACTTGTGCACAACTCTAAAACAACTTATATTAAGGAACGGAGGGAGTAATGTTACGTTTGGATTGAAAGAATGGAATAGAAAGTAGAATGATTCATTCCATTCCAGCTGGAATGAGTCATTCTAAATTTATAAATTTGAGAGAAATGAAAATGGTTTATTCCATTCTAATAGAGCAACAAAACACAATTTTTTTTATTCCGTAAGAATGATTTATTTCATTCTCACTCTTATCCCTTCAATCCAAACGCAACATTGTTGATAAAACTACTACTAGTATATAGCAAGTATATCATGAATGGCTAGTGGCTGGCTATCAGTCAGTCATTTCATTTCGGAGCATATGGAAAGTGTAAAAGGAAGGTCCACTAGCCACTATATATTGCGTCCATTTCTTTATTGGGAGCATTAATGCCATTGTTGCATGATTCTGTTCATCCATCTCTCTCTCTCACGAAAGGTAGGTTGCAACTTATTAGTATAAAGTACTCACTACTGAGTGCTAATTTTTATTTCTACAGCGTTACAAATCTACTTTCAATTTTCAAATGAGTGCTCTAATTAAGTTATAACTGATTTTGTATTCTGCACAATATAGGGACGTAAACTCTTCTAGCTAGCTAGGTGCTACTGCTACACCTACCTATATAATGGAATGGAAATTATATTATATATGCATGCTACTCAGTCCACAAAGGCAAAGGCAAAGGGAAAGGGAGCACAAAAAAAGGTTGTCAATGGGAATCTGGATGTTTGCTTCCATAATTTCTTCCATTCCATTGATTGAGAGCCAAGGATTTTAAATCCCGAATTTATTCTTCAGATTTGTACTTGATGAGTAAAACTTACGACCACTATTATTTAGCCAAAAGAAAGAGAGATTCGTTAATTTGAACAGCTTCGTCAGAAAGAGATTGTTTCTGGTTCTAAAAGAAAAAGGAATGGGCCCCAAGAATCGGCTCATATATTAATTTTGCATTCACCTCCCATCATATAGGGTGGTGGGTTTACTTTTTCTTAGCCTAGGGAAAATAGGCACCATTTAATCTTTGACCATTTGAATTCCCACCTTCCAACTTTTAGGTATTCTGAGGATGCTTTTTATACTTCAAATTTATTTATTTTTCCTGATATAGCATCAACCAAAATTAAACAAAGGGTTGAGAAGCTAACCAGGAAATATTCCCCACGTTCTGATATCACTAATGGTCAAATCTTAAATCTTCCAACTTCCATTTGCCATTTTTTCTCTTTTCAAGTGGGGCATTTTTCCCATGATTGTATATTTGGAGACTTTCTCCTCGGATGCAATAAAAATTGCCAAATATTAGGACTCTCCCAAAGGGTATTCAAGATACCAACGGATCGGGATGGCTAATGGGCTGACCCAATCCCAACTCGCATAAGGACGACCTTCGCCCATAAAAGCCCAAGGATCAAAACCTAAGGGCCATCTTAAGAGAAGGTCGTCCTTATGCAGTGATGGCAAGCATAATATCTCAAATCAATGGATGGGAGAAAAACTGCCAACTACCCAAGTAAGCATAAGCTTTATCCGACTCCCTTCAAACGTTCGCATTAACTACCAATAATGTTTTCTTTTTACCTTTGCCAAGTACAATAACTCATCATCTCACAGAGCCTTTTTCTGCAACTTTTATCTCAGTCTCTCATGCACACAGTGTTTGCATGTGTGTGTGTGAGAGAGAGAGAGGGGGAGAGGGAGAGTTCTCAAAACATGCCTTTCATAATAGATCAATCTCTGATAGCATTCAGTGGTTTTGCAAATAATTTAAAGCGCATCAACCACTTGTCATTTGAAAGGAGTAAGAACAGTGAACAACATTACATTACATGGTGAGTTGGGTATTATATAACCAAATATGTGAGTAGGGAAAAAGAAGAGAAAAAAGATTTTGACTGTCAGTTCTCTTAGTGAGAAGATGACCAAAATTTGAACATACCACTAGTTGAGGAGAGTCCTACCACTGAACTTCACAAAAAAAAAATCTGGTATAGTTTCACCCTTCTTAATTATCTATGCAGCAGCTGTAGCAGACAAAAAATTGTATAGAATACGGTTAGATTTCACAATTTTATTCAAGACAGGTTCAGGTTATAATAAAAATACTACAAGCCACAGAATATTAGAAGCATGAGAGTTGGCTCTATATATAATAGTGTGTACCTTTAGTTGGAGGTTCATCCTGTGGTTTCATGGCTGGAAAGAGTAGAACTTCCTGTTCGCCCCAACAACATATAAAAAGGAAGGGTGATTAAGAAAGAAAAAACATGGACACAAATAGAAAGTGTAATTCACATACCTTGATGTTCTGTGAATCTGTCAAAATCATCGCAAGTCTATCAATTCCCAAACCCCACCCACCAGTTGGAGGTAGCCCATATTCAAGAGCTGTACAGAATGTTTCATCCAAAGCCATCGCTTCATCATCACCTGATTGCCGATCCTAAAATACACAGAATGTGCAATCAAAATTACAAGTATATTAAATGACACACTCCTGTATGATGTTTTATACCTTAAGTTGGTCCGCAAACCGTTGGCGCTGTACCACGGGATCATTCAGTTCCGTGTATGCATTGCAAAGCTGAGCAGTTATTGAACAAGAGTTTAAGGAGGATGGATTAGAAAACTTCTGTTTATTTATCTTCTTTTATGTTGAGTAAAAGAATGGGGGTGGAGGTAGGGGTTGGGGGCCGCAGGGGGGGGGGGGGGTTGGAGAGGAAACATAGGTACATAAATCTAGAGATCATATAAAAGTATCACATACTTCGTGTTTGTTGATAAACAATTCAAATCGTTCAGTCAGGCTTGGCTTGGACCTGTGCCACTTCGCCAGTGGACTCATTATCTCTGGGTGGTTAATGATGAAAGTAGGGTTTACACAGGTCTCCTCCAGAAAGTGCCCCACAAGCTGCAAAAAGGACATAAATTGAGTTTGCGATTACTACAATTTACACAAAGTAGTATGCTACCAGTTCTTTTACAATCATGGGGCAAATAGGACTTAAAAAGATAGTTTCCAATTGAGAGAGAAAGAAGAACAGCAGATGTTACAACAATACGCAGATGAGTTAGAAATGAAAAATTACAAAATGTTAGGAGAACAGTCCACTCTCAAGCAGGTTATACTTTAAAAGTAATAGACCTTAGGTCACATTAGTATACCAGTGAAGGTTGATTAAACTTAAAACTTAGAATCAAATAAGCAAATATCCATCCCACTTCTCTCCCTCTCTCCCACCTCATCAACCAATGATTCTCTTCTTTGAACAACAAAACTAACCCTCTCCGAGAAGAGAAGTGGTGAAACTCTAGCACATTACGGTGAGACAATTAACAAACCACTAGTTGTTGTGCTACAGCTCATTAAAATGCACAACTGCTAATCCATAATCAAGAGCTAAAATTAATAGTACTTCAGCTATCAGCCATTCAGCTGTTATCTTCAGTCTGCTATCAGCGTCCAAGGAAGAGTTGCATGTTCCAACTCACCCAACGAATGAAAAAAAACTATCTACCTGTTAGCAGTGCAATGGTTCTTAGGGTGTGTTTGATTAGCTCTTAATGGCTCTTAATTGGGCTGCCTCTGATTCGGTCAGAGCCAAAAGTTGTTTGGTAAAAAAAATTTCCCCTCTTAATGGCTCTTAATCGGTTAGACTTCAAAATAAAGATGAACCATCTAGAGGCAAGTCTGAATAACATTGATATTTTTTGGACCAAAATACCCTCATTAATATTATCATTTTCCTTTCATGTCCTTCAAGCAGATCTGCCGCCACCACCACGCCATCACCACGCCACCATCACCAAACACCACACCACCATCATGCCACCATCACCAAACACCAGATCTGGGGAGGGGAGGGGGGAGGCGGGAGCAGGGGGCGGGGGAAGAGGAGGGGGCGGGGAGGGGAGGGTGGCGACGGGATGGGGGGCGGCTGGGCAGAGGAGGGGAGGGGAGGGGAGAGCGGGGAGAGGGGAGGGGGCGGGGGCGGCGGGGAAGGGAGGGGGGGGGGCGGCCGGAACGGGGAGGGGAGGGGAGGGGAGGGGAGGGGAGGGACAGGATGGGGGAGGGGAGGGAAGGGGGGCGGCTGGCCATGGGAGGGGGAAGGGGAGGGGGCGGCCGGAGTGGGGGGGAGGGGAGGGCGGCGGGGCAGGGGAGGGGGAGGGGGGCAGGGGAGGGGGAGGGGGGGATGGGGGAGGGGTAGATGAAGAAGAAACCAGAAACCTTTTTTTTTTTTGTTTCAAAGGTTAAAATGGTAAAATATTTTTATTCAGACATCTTGAAAAAATTATTATCAAACAACATTTTTTCATTCAGATACAGTTCTATTCAGATGCTCTATATTATTCAGATGTCTAGACTATTCAGATCTTAATCTCTAATTTTATCAAACACAACCTTATTCTACTACAGTTCAGATATGAAGTATTTACTTTATCCAACAATCGGGCAGTTGTTTGGGGTGGGGGGCATTTGATCTCAAACTTTGTGCATGCATCAGCTAAGTATTTGTTTGCTTCATTGCTAGAAAGGTCCTTGGGTATGTTAAGATCAGCCATCTTCTCCAAATCTTCTATCATATCAATCCTTCTGCATAAGTTAAAGTAGTAAGTTTTTTCAATAATATTTACATAAATATAGCAACCTAACATGACATGAATAATAACAAAGTCCGGAGACCTGAAAGGGGGAGTGAAGTCAATTTCAATTGGGTCATTGTCTAACCCATTCGCATGATATTTAACTCTATAACCGCCTGTAAGTTCCTTGACCATCCCTGCTCCAATTTAATTTTGTCAAGAAGAATTCCAGGAGTACAAATTAAATTTTCAAAATTTTAAACTACCAGACATAAGCAACATATTTTTGTATTTAACTTCAATACTTACCACTCAACATTCTTTCAGTTAGCTCCATCAGGTCGTTGTAGTCTGCAAAAGCCATATAAAACTCACATGTAGTGAATTCAGGATTATGAGTCAAGTCAATTCCCTCATTCCTGAATTGTTTCCCTATTTCATAGACACGGTCGAGTCCACCAACAACAAGCTCCTTGAGATAAAGTTCTGGTGCAATGCGCATAAACAGCTTCATGTTCAAGTCATTGTGATGGGTCACAAATGGACGGGCAGCTGCTCCTCCAGCAATCATGTTCATCATGGGTGTTTCAACCTTAGAGCAACAAAATCACATGGTCAATCACAAAGAGAAAATGGCAGACCTATCAAAGAACTGACCATCAGAGAAAGGAAAACAATAAAAAGTGCATGTACAACATACCTCCAGAAAATCTAGATTGTCAAGAAAACGTCTAATATAAGAAATGATCTTTGCGCGGGTCTTGAATATATGTCGAACCTCTATGTTAAGCATCAAATCTAGATATCGTTGACGGTATCGAGTTTCCTACCATGATAGACAATAGCTTCATCAAGCCAAGGGAAAAGGAAGGAGGCGGGAGAAAAGAGACACAATAATTGATACCTGATCCTTTAATATATAAGTTTCAGGGTTCCTGCCACTTCCTGGGACCCATACATCAGTTTTCTGTACATAATATAAGTTATCCAGTCAATTAAAATCCCAAAAGCATTTTTAGCAATCAAGGTAGAGCTCACCTTCACATTGGCGTTATCAGAACCAGACGAAACTTTCTGCCTTGGCATCATATGGAGGCAATGGGATAACACTGTGAATGATTTTGGAAAAATACTCAGCTCCCCCCTTTTGCTCTTTCCTGAAATTATGATCATTTTAATGATGGGCGAGGTATCATGCTTATTGTGAATATATGCAAAAAAGACTTGAGTGTACTCAAACACTACCATCCTCCAATTTACTCACAAAGACCATGCATTAAATAATTTGAAATCAGAAACAAGCAGGTATAACTTCATTAATAATAACATCAAAACATCCCGGACCTGGAATTCCAATAATACCAACAATATCTCCACGCTTCACACCAGCGTGTAACTTTGAAAATTCAGCTTCATCCAAATCAGATCTCCTGCAATGACACCCAAAAAAGAAACTTTAGTAATGTGCTACGTTCTGATGCTTATAAAGTAATAACCACAAAAACAATTGCAAAGTGATAAAGTTAAAGATGATAAGACCTGCAAGATTGCAATAGGACTGCTTCTTTCATTCACTTTAACTAAGGGATTAGGTAACAATCACTTTATTTTATTTTGAAATATAAGGCTGAAGATCAATTTAAAAATCAAGACTCCTTTATTTTCTTCTTCGGAAAAAAAGGAACACGTAAGCAATCACTTACTATTTTTGACTATTTTTGACGGAGGCACGAGTGAGTGACTCTGTATCATCTTATTGTATTTTACTTTTCTCTTTGGGAAGTGCAAATCAAAAAAAAACCTATTTTTACCAAGTTTGGAAGCATCAAAAGCATTGAAGCATTTGAAGCTTCCTAGGACCAACATGGATTAGAAAAATACCTATAAAAATATGTGAAGATAATGCTTCTAACTTTACATTCAAGACGAATTTGGATATTCTTCAGTAGTATTATTCAGCAAATTCCAACTGATGCTCTTACCAAAAGAATTATGCATACAGTTAACAGTCATTGTTCCAAAACAAAAATATATTTAAGCTTATGTTTTACAGGAAGGAGGAAAAGGTAAGGCATAAATTATAATATTTCTTGTCATAAGTTATCCCTAATAGAGCTGGCTAATCAACCAAGCTAATCGAGCTTGCTCGAGGTCACCTAATTCAAGGCCACTCTTATAGGTTCACCAAGCTCAATCATATTCTTAGCTGGTAATATTAAGCATTTCTCAATTACTTCCATTGTATAGTATGCTTAAGCAATATGAAAGTTCGTACTAGGTCATTCTCACTCAAGTTTTTAGGGTTCACTTGTATGCTCAATTACTCACTCACCTCACATAATGAAAACAGCAGTATTAAGTGAATTATCGACATTTACAAGAGCTAAAAACATTTTTCTTAATCAAAAAATTTTTTAGTTGTTCATTTATCGTATGAGAAGAATAAGACGAAGCAAGGTACCTGGGGCAAAAAGGGAAGTTATTCAGCCAAGACACCATGCACATTTAATTAGATAATGTGTGGAGAAGTAAATATTAGTGAAGTACCTTGCATCAGTCATTACTTGGACTTTCACACCGCCACCATGCAAATCATAAAAGAACAGCTTTGAAGATGATGATCGTTTGTTCATAATTCGTCCTAGCATTTGGCGAAACAGTATAAATATTAATTAAAGGTATTATAAGATATATTTAATATAAAAAAAAGTTTCAACTTTTTATACCAGCCAAAGATACTTCGACGTTCTCAAGATGTTCCCCACTATCTAGGCCTTCAAACTTCTCTATGTATTCTGGAACAGACATGGACACAAGGAATTTGTGAGGATATGGATTATTTCCAGCTGCTTTATGAGCTGCAAGTGCTTTCTGCCTATTTTCAAAGTATTGCTGCAAGGGAAAATAAAAGCAGAAATAAAAAATAAAAAAAAAGAAGTCATCCATCATATCCTAGGAGTGGAGAAGTCCATTCAAAACCACTATGAATAGAATTACTGCCTCCCATCATCGAAAGAGATAATCACTTATAGGTGTTTTCGGCATGGATTTTAGATGTGCAAAAAAAAAACTATACATTATATTTTAATCACCTTTTTTATAAGTTTTTTTATTAAATAACTTAATTTAGTTGAAAATATAAAAATAAATACATTGATAAAATTAAAAGTAATGTATAAATGTGTTTACGGAACATCTTAAATCTATACCAAAACACCCAAAAAACAAGCAACTATCTTCTCTGGATGGAGGAATATATAAGAAATACTGCAACGGAGATTTAAGAAATATTGTACTGCAAAGGAGATTTAAGAAATATTGAACTGCAACGGAAATTCATACCGTTGGATCAATGTCATCATCATCTGTTGCTAAGGGCTTCTGAACCTGTGAACTTGGCACTGCAGCACCCTGGAAAAGTAAGAGTCCTTAATGAAATAAGAAAATCCTGGAAGATATTATGCAAACCCTAGCATCTAATCGCAGAAGCGAAATGTAGAATTTACTTTAAAAGATGAATTGCTACTTTATCTCAAATAGTTTCAAAGACTCTTCTTTGAAAATGTAAAACTAAAAGATGAAGAGAACAAAAAGGAAAGAAAAAAGGATGCATAAGAAGTAATGAACTCGTCAATGTAGAAGCTGAAACTTGGTAAACATCTAAACTTGTCCAAACCAATCACACAACCGCAGCATGAATAATCAAGTATCCATAAATAAATACATCTATATTCTATACATAAATGAATGTATTTGTTTTTTGACATGTCCATGATTTTTGTTTAAATAAAAGAAAATTTTAGTAGAAAAGGCAGAGATGTTGAAAGGGCCGAAAGATATAGTGATATTAAATTAGAAAAAAGGAGCAAAGCCCTCAATGAATGACCTGAAAATCACTAAATATCAGAAATAGCCAATCCAAAATAGCCCCAAGGCAGCAGCTGAAAGTGATATTAGAGTGGTTACTGTGTCTCCCAGGTGATGGAAATACAATAGCTCAGAGTGTACCTTTTTATCCTTCTCCGCCTCCTTACGTCGTCGTTCCTCCTCTTTCTGCTTATTCTTCAATTCTTTCTTGCGAGCACTGTAGTCGATTTGTTAAATTAAAGAAAAAGAAATAAGATTCTAACATCACAGAAACTGTATGATAGATACATGTTTGTGAGTACATATACACATAAATATATGTACACAAACACACACACACACACACACATATATATGTACACACACACACACACACATATATATGTACACACACACACACATATATATGTGTGTGTATAAATATATAGAGAGAGAGAGAGAAAGAGAGAGCGCATTAAGTTATTGCGTGAGTATGCAAACTTACTTCTTGCTGAGAACTTCTGGTTCTAATTGAGTAGGAGTACTGTTGTCAACAGATAGATCAGCAACTGCTTTAGATGTTTCTTCAATTGTTCCCTCCATTCTGTATATGATACAAATGAGATGTAGTGGAGAAAGCTGTAAAGTTGTAAAGTGCCAATGGTAGAAGGTAGAAGCAGTCTTAGAACATTGCTAGAAACAAAATTTGCAGATTCCTAAGTTCCAGTTTCTTGTTATCAAAATAATAAATACAGAAACAGTTTACTGTTTTATTTCTTATATTATCGACAAAACCATTTCATAAGAAAAGTGTTGGGAATTTCTATACATGGTTGCCACATTAATTTCTTTTCAACAAAATTGCATAATACTTGAAAGTTATAACAATAATCTTAGATGGATGATCAGAATAACAAACAAATCATCAACGAAATTAAAGTTGTTCAATTTGGTCACGTCCATTAAGATCAAAGGTTTAAAATTATAATTAAACAAGTTAGCAAGATGGTGACTTTCATATTCCATAATAGAAGGTATCAATAAAAATAAACCCACTTATATTATGTGACAGCTTAGCCATCACAACACAATGATATGCCCACCAGAATAACAATTAAAGAAATAACTATCATTACATATTTAAAAAAATTAGGTTTCATTGTTTAAATAAATATAAAGGGCCATTGCTTGGTTTACTGGAATAATGGTAAAGTGGTTGTGCTGTCAAGCATGAGAATACAGGTTCAAGACCGCATTTATCTTCTGCAAATATGCCAAATTTTTAATACAATCCACCCTTCCTAGTACCCTCTGGGCTGCAGTAAGCCTGAGTGCTAGCATGTTTTATCATTATTCCTCTTCTAAGTGGCTTCCGGAGAGCAATTAAACAAAAAGGATCCAAAAACTAACCTAATTAACAAAAATCATAGCCTCAACCATTGCACAAGAAGAGTTGAAAAAATCATACTAATAAATTTTGTTGTCTGAACAAATGTTTCAATGAAATGCAGAAAATAATAATTAGAATTAAAAGAGAAACATGTGAATTCTAAACTCAAAGCAAAAGATTTGTACGGGTCATCCAATAAAAACATAAATGTATACACAATCACAGAGAGAGGAGCAGATATACATACAGTAAGTAGAATATTGGATGAAAAAGTGCGAGTGTGAAGGAAAAGGTACCCCTTTACGTCGTCGTTCGTAATCTCTCTATCTCTTTGCTGATTGATATGGTGATGCCGGGTGCGGCTGACTGGAGAAGATGAATAAGGGGTACAGGGTGTTGAGGTGTGCGGGGACCAATGGGGTTAAGGGTTTTACAAAATGATAAAATAAAAAGGAGGGTTATGCGTGGGAGATACGCCTATTTCCTTTGGGCCTGATGACTGATGACTGGGCTTTGGTTATGTAAGGCTGTTTGGTGTAAATAAAATAAATATGCAAAAGTATATAATATTATTATAATATTACTTACGTTGTAGAGTAGTAGTATAATATAACAGTAACAAAGTTTTAATAGATTTTTATTTTTTACAGGTTCCAACATCCAAACAATTCTACATGAAATCATCGGCTTAAATATTTTTCATTTTTACTGTTTAGTACTCCCTCCGTCTCAAATTAATTGTTCAGTTTTAATTTTTTAAAGTTAAATTGACCATTTTTAAAACTAATCTTTTTACTATTTTTGCTAAAATATAGGTGAAGAGATTATAACCAAAAGAAAGTGTATACAATTTATTACTAACCCCAATTTTTATAATTTTAAAAATATATTTATATATGCTTAATTGTTAATTCTAAAAATAGTCAATTTGACTTAAAAAAGTCAAAATTGAGCAATTAATTTGGGACGGAGGAAGTACTTTTTATATTCGAAATATAATATTTCATTTTTTTCTTTCTTTTTCATTAAAAAAAAGAGGGAGTATGATAATATGATAGTATTAGTGAAAACATATTATCGGACAATACTTTATAATCATTTTCTCCAAGATTGAAGATTGTGTTCATCGGACTAATGCAAGTCAGACCTATTCCTAATTATATTTTATGCTGTACATTCGTGATTTATTGTTTTGAATTCTTTTTTTGATGTCTTCCTGTTAGGAAACATTTTATATATATATATATATATATATATATATATATATATATACGGGCAATATGTAGGTACACAGTTGTGCACTACACAGTAGGGTTATGACGACTGTTTTTTGGGCTATACCGACGATAGTACCATCGCTATATGTCTATGCCGACGATAGTATCATCGTCATAGCCCAAAAAACCGTCGTCATAGCCCTACTGTGTAGTACACAGCTGTGCACCAACATTTTTTCCATATATTATAATAAGGATTTAGTTTAAAAAACTAAACGAAATTTCTACTGTCCAACTTCATTTTCTCTTTCCGTCTTTTTATTTAGTTTAGGGAATAATTAACATTTTCTCTAAACAGTGTTTGTGAGTTTTAAAAATGAGAGACAAGAAAGGAGAATAATGGAAATTTTAATAAAAAGATCAAAAATTCCATGTTTGTGAGGTTTTAGGAGATAAAAGAGAAAAGAAAGAGAGATTTCTTACAATGGTTCTCAAAATATAATTTCATCAGGGTAAAAGAATAATATACTCTTCTAAGTTATTTTTTTTTCAAAATTCAAAAACACAAACAAATAAAGTAAATATCTTTTCTCTCGCTCTCTTTTCTCATAAATATTAAATAATTCTTTTCTTTTTTTTTACTACAAACTTGCAAACACAACATAAGAGACTACAAAAATCAATACATGAAAAATACAATACTGAGTAAATGTCAAAAATGGTTGTCAAAGTTAATACGTTTTTAGACCCCTTAACAATTACAGTATGATTCAATAAATGGGTGGGTTGCAAGGGATTTTTAAAAATTAAATATATTTTTATACTTTCTCTATCATATATTCATATGTTAATTGTTATAGTACTATTTAGGATGTATACACTCCTACTGTCCTACGCGCACACAAACTATCAGTAAATAGTTGTGCACAACAATATTATTCATGTATTAACGTTAAAAAATAAAATTTTATCAATAATTTAAATGATAAAAAGACCTAAATAGTACTCCATATACTACTCCATTTTCTCTATTTATCAACTATTTGTCCACTTAGCATTACGCCTATACAATTGATGTTGTTACAAAATAGGGAGACGCCATGCCATGGCGGTACCGTATGGAGCCTTTACAATTCAAGTCCCAAGGCCATTCCTTGAGTGACCAAACTTCAAGCTTCATTATAGGAAAAAAATTCGATGATAAATGATCTTTAATGTTACTATGTTTAAATTGTAGGAATAAGGGTGAAAATAAAATAACTCATTTTTATTGAATGGAAAAAAAAAATGTGTTTTGTTGTTCCATTGAAATTGAATAAACCATTCCAATTCCTATTAAATTTATGAATTTTATTCTTTGGGGAGGATTCATTCCCGCTGGAGTGGAATGAATCATTCCACCCTCCATTCACTTCCTTTCTTATTTCGTTCTTTCACCAATTCCATTCATTCAATTCAAAAGGCATAAGTCCGGTAAAAAAAAATTAACTGCTTTTCGAGACGAGAGTGGTGGTGAAAACAAATTATCTGCCAATTTGCCATCAATCTATCAAATTTCAAAACAAAACAAGCTTCACAATCCAATTAATGGAGTTCTTAATACAGAAACAGTTTCATGCAATAGCTAACAAAATGTTCATATGCCCCAATTAGAGAGAGAGAGAGAGAGAGTTCTTTACATTCATCTCACAAGTGGTATGAGCAAGTACTCTGCATAGAATAGCTGCAAGAGAAAAAGGAGACGATTAACTCGGAAGAGATGAATGAATGAGGAGGTTTTAACATCAAAGTTTGAATGGAAATGAAATAGATTAAGGTTCCGGGTAATAAACAAAGCACTAGGCTTTTCGATATAATGAGGACTTTGATTAGGCATAAATGGCTGATCAATAATATAATTCCAAACATGCATCTAAGATATTTAAAATTCAAAAGATTACTAAAATATATTAAACGGTGATTAAATGGAAACTGTTGGTCCATAATCAAAATCAATCAGTCTTCCGAGACATCAATCAAGTCCATTAAAGGTCAATGCGTTTGGACTTTGGAGCAAAAATGGATTCCTTCTAATTTATGATATATACATTGCTTATAGTGGCGGTGTATCCAATCCAAGAAGGCTGAATATGAAATGATCTTTGGCTTTTGGATAAGAAGACCTCCACGCGATTATGATCATGGAGGCTCCAAGTAAACTTTTGGTAAAGGCCTTGCGAGGGACTCCCATCTCTAACTTGAAAGGCTAATCAAGTAGAGCTTGACTTTCTAACAATGTCAAAAATATAAAGCAAATTGAAGACGAAGTGATATCAATTAACAGCATGTCCTTCTAGGATGAGAAATTCAAATGGGCTCTCAGTATGTTAGGATACATTAATCGTTTCTTCAAGCAATAGCCATGTTTGTTGATGGGCATTAGAAGAAGGTTGCGCACAATATGCAGCTAAATTGGTTCGTTAAGGATTTATCATTGGGATATGGTAGCTTGGTGAGCCCTCATCACACAGTACAGCAGGCATTCCAACCTCATGCAAGTGGAATAATGGCTATATGTTTTGTTAATGAGGACGTCTTCCTGGAATGGGCTTCCTAACATGTTTATTTTACAGCTCCGTGATAGAATTGGATTTAAACAAATCTTGCTGAAGCATTTGCATTTAATAAGCTTAAATAACAGGTTACCTTCCATATAAACATGTAAAATGTTGTTATTGCAGCTTTGCTTTCCAGATCAACTGATTTGGCACGGCTCCAAAGTATAGATGCCAACATGGCATGACCCAAAACCTATACCAATGCAAAGAGAGAATTTGCTATTTTAAACTTCAGTAGCTTTTAGAAACTGGGCTGAAGCAGAGATATGTATCTACTTACAGGTAAAGAACACCATTCTATTCTTCATTTAGGCATAGATGAAATCGAAAGTATGGCAAGTGTATTCTTCATAACATTTAAAAAATAATAATATTCCAAAAGTTTTAAAATGGCCCTTATTTGAGGCCTCCCCAGCTAAGGAAAAGTAGACAACTAATATGGGATAAAGGTTTGCACATTGCATAAAACTTCAAGAAAATCTGCTAAATCAAACAAAACCAAACCCAAAGAAATACCCACTACAATAGTTAAGAACAAATAATTTTGCATTACCGTAATTAATTTGCTCCAAAGGCAGGAGGATGATGCCCCGACAAGTATAGCAGCAGCATAAGCCATTTGAAGTAGTGAAATACAAATCCAAAACACCTGCAAAAGTTAGATTGGGCATAATGAATTAATATACACTTCGCACCTGCTGCTTGTTGGGGATCGGCGTTGAATACAGAATTGATAGCTTACCCGCTTTTGACCCAACCGGACGGTAAAGGATCGAATGCCATATATCTGGTCCCCAACGATGTCAGGAATGTCCTACAAGAAATCCAATTAAAATCTGTAAATGAAAAGAATTCCTGTACTTCAAAAGTATTACATGTAACTCAAACCAAGCAATATGAACACTAGCCACAAGTAAAATTGGTTTCATCTATTTTCATATCCCTGCATCAAATTTCAAATATATATCAAAACAAAATTAACATTAGGTTTTCAGCACTTCTTATCTGATAATGACATTATGGTCCATCTAGTCAACCAACGATAAACAAACGATGATATTTATAGTCTGAGATTCTTCAAAGCTTGCATCTATGTATCATATACCTTTGTAATTCATCGAAGAAAAGTTAATAGAAGAGCTCCAAACAAAAGAAAATCAGCAAAATATTTAATGCCTATTATCAGGACAAAAAGAGGATACTGATTATTTTTGTTGGAATATACCTTTTTGAGGTATGTTAGTAAGGAACTGTAATTATGCAAAAAATTTACTCATCTCAACATATTTCTGGGTGTTGAAAAACAATTTTTTTAACTTCTCTTTGTGAAGTAAATTCTACTTAACGCGTTCTTTAAAGTTTCACAAGAATAGCTTTTACCTTGAACAATGCTATGACAACAGAGAAGAAGCTCATGAATCCAGTTGCGAAGATCACAGGCTTTGTAAAGATAGCCTGTCTTCCATACACATAGGTCTGGAAATTGACAAGTACATTAGTAATCAAAGGCTGATGCTGCATTTTAAAGGAACAATATTTTAAAGCGGCATAACATAAAAAGTTGTTGGTCTCCTTTTCTCCTTGTAATTTTTCTCCTTCTATATGTCGCAGTTCAAAACTACAATCAAATAATCCATGACCCAAAGATATTGACAGCTAAATATAAGTATCTTCAACACTGATTCAGGAATTCATTATTTCGCTGTAGTCATCAGACCAGTCTCCTAGTTAGACAAGCATAGTTACTATGCCTCATGAAAATAAACAGATTTAAGATAATAGATATATGTGAAGCATATATCACCAAGAAACAAAACATTCCAGATATACAAGTTTAATAGGAAAAGGGAAAACCTGCACATGCAGATAAAATGCAATTTGAACAATCACAGCTCGGACAGCCAGGATGCACATTGCTGCAACGAAAGCATATCTCTTCCATCTCAAAAGCGGTATCTGAGTCGATAGAATATATTAAATGCATCATGTAATGAAAACCAACTCTCTGATATTCATATAAATTCATTATCCCATAGCCAAAATGCATATTTTCCACCACAAACAACTATTAACTCAATATCATGTTTAATCTCATCCATAATATGAACAGAATATCACAGTATAACTTAGAAGATATGTATGCATTCTATATCAACTCCTTTCATCTGTAGCAAGAATTGTCTGCCATCAAACATGCATAAAAGGGAGACAAACTAGATTAGTATCTGTTTTGTATTGATGGAAGAAAATGACATGGCTGTTTTTGAAGAATCAATAGAATTTCTTCTTCTGTGTCAAAGAACATAAAGTTTTGGCTAGTGTACTTAAAATCTAAAGACCGCAACACTCTAACTCTAGAGCTAACCTCATGCTTGTTATCCTAAGAATGTAACAAGATGCTCACGCCTCAGATTTCTTCTAACATATCATTCGCTTCCTGTCAACTGGGATTCCTCTCTTCTACTGAAAGGATGTAAGGAAGCAAGTGTGCATATGCCCTTTAATAATATAATTCATAAAAGTGCCCAGAAGTCCTCTCTCTCAAAAAAGATGAGCTGGAAAACTGAAATGAGGGTGTCCTACAGCCATTCTAGATGATATTACCAGAAGAAAGATAGTTCGCATCTGTTAGAGATAAAATAGATGTGTTGAATATTGTTGTTGTGTTATTACAAAGAGTACTAAAGCCTTATATATAGGCTACTAGTTGAGTAGTGACCAAGTATGTGTGGGCACCAAGCATACTTGGTGACCAAGTTCAAATAATAATATACTCTAATAGAATCATGATTCTAGAATAATCTTCTAACAGCATCCATCCAAAAAAAAACAGTAAATGAAAGCAGACAAGATCATTTGATATGAAATATCAACCCTTTTGTATTCAATCAAGACTATCTTGCAATTTTGGACCAACATGAAACATAATGGAGATTTATGTTTACTGGAACTTCAGACAACAAAAATTACAAAATTGCTTCATATAATATACCCTCACCAAAAATCCCAGCCAGCAGTCACTATTGTTCTCCCTAACACTTATATTTGCAAATCTTGCACTAAGTGTCTTCTTATCAACAACTTCCTCACCACTATAATCATTATCCGCCTCTTTTAAGATATAAAGTTTTGACAAAAATATCATTCAATCCAAACATTTCTTTCAAGATATATATGGAGGCAACTTGTCAGCTTTAGGGTTGAAGACCAGAGCTACAGCCATGTATATATGTTCTCTTTTACAGAATAAATTCCATTCAGCAATACTAAGTCCATTCGTGTAATTATTTAAACAACTCACATTGATTGAATATGCAGTTCCAAGTACAAAACTGATGAAAAGAGCCCAAAATAACGGCCATGAACCAACAGTCCATCCAACCAAAAAACTCTGTAGATCATAAAGATAATTTCCTGGTTAGTCAATATTACAACTGCAATCCTCAGTAGTAGTTGAATGAAGAAGAACATCCTAGATATATAGATAGATATGTATAATTACGAAGATTAGTTTTTAACGATGAAGTACATGTTATTCATCAATCAAGCTGTATGAAATAGAGATGCACTTCAGTTAGTATAATAAATGCAAAATTAGTGAATGAGAAAATTTATATAACTAGACAGACAAAAAATGAAGAGGGTCAAAGTATATTGATGTCTCAAAGATCTTGTGCTAAAGAATAAACATTCTTTGTATACATATCAAAAATGAAAATTTGACTCAGACACTGTATCCTTCCTACACAGAGCTATGAGGAAACCTAGAAGAGCTGCCATATATATTCAGCACTTCATCCTCATTAGACCTCCTCATTGTTTTTACGTTTCACCAAAATAATTAGGTATGTCTAAAGTTCTCATTTCTATATCATCAAATTCTAGAAAATTAAGGAATTAAACTAATAACTAAAAGTACTTTCCCTTCTTTGTAACATGACGCATGAGAGTTATAGCACATATCATGATCACCAAGGATAATACTTAATTCAATTATATAAACTGCATTGCTGAAAAGTTTTAAATTTGATACCACGATAGCAAAAGATGAAACAATTGTGACCCCGGTTGTGACAGAATATTCTCCTGATGCCAATGGAAGGTATGGCTTATTAACCTGAAATATAACACCGCCATATGCTTACAATTAGACGTGCCACACATAAGTGAAAGCAGCTTATATAATATATGTGTGTGTGTATATACATATATATATATAGAGAGAGAGAGAGAGGGAGTGGGGAAATGTTCAATAGGACTTAGCAAGTTGAAGAACATTAGATAAATAAGGAAAAGTCAAAAAAACTGTTGGCTTTCTCAATCAAAACAAAACATGGTAGAAAAAGTGACCCAAATATGCTTGAGATCAATAACGCCTAATAGCCCTAGCCAATGGGGAAAAGATCAGAGGGATTTCAACAATGACTCCCGGACTCCGCAATCATAATAGTGCCTTCACAAGTAAAAGGATAATGGATTCAAGGAACCTAAGCCCTTTACTCTGAAAGAGTTCAGGTCTAGAATGATACCACCAGTATGCTATCATTATTGATACTCCTCTCTTGGACAACTGTACCCCTCATATTAGGCGAAGGAGAGAGCCCATACAATATATAACAAGGCACACGTAATTACTATAATGACAAAAAATAAAATTAATGCATGAGCTACCTTGTCAATTTCTATGTCGGACAACTGATTCAAACCAACAATATAAATATTCATCAAAAGGGCAGCAACAATAGCCTGAAATAAAGTTTTAAATGATAAGGAAATCTATTTATCAAGTGAATAATAAAATAATTTAAATAATCAAACTTGAAGCACCTCCAACACCCCAGTGAAAAATAATGGAGTAAAATCTGAAAGCTTCTCAACTGCAAGGAGAGAGACTGAAATTATGCTCAATGCCTGTTCAGAGAAAAATAATGTAAGTCTCTCTTCATCTTCAACACATTAGAGGAAGAAAGAAAACAATCCAAATAATTTGAGTTCATTAATATATTTATAATGCATTAAATGGAACCTAACTGTTCCTATCACTGTGTGAGGTCTGGAAAACCTGTAGAAAGCATTTAATGCATCTTGCAGAGATTCCCAAAGGCTCTTGGGACGATAAGCTGCAGTCTCAGATTCAAGGGGGCTTTCAGAGGCCGCATTCACCAGATACTTTGTGTTGCGTCTCTGGTAAAGTAGCGATTTTCCATCAAAGCTTCCAGCATGATGCATAATAATATGTTGCTGAAATTTCACGACAGTGTATTTTTCTCGGGTGCTCCATGCTTGGCACCTTGGATTTCGTAGATCTGTTTGACAGCCTATCAATTATATATTACAAATGATAAGAACATGCAGCCATGGAGAAGCAAACACTACAAGTGGACTAGTTTTATAACAGGATTAAATAACTTGCAGCAAGAGCTTCAATGCATTTAAGGTGGAAAACACTAAAAATTTACATTACATCTATGCTTACTGAACTCACTACTGAACCATCCGACTAATAAAAACTTTATCCATGGCATAAACCTAACCGCAAAGAAAACCAATACTTTACTGTGTAAAGGACCAAATATATTTAGAAAGGACTGTCTTGAAAACACCCTTTTAAGTTTAAAGCTTTAAATAATATCCGATCATCCAACAACAAATAATCACTGAATAGATTATATATTCATCCGTTACAAAATATATATAAGTTTGATTCTCAAAGTCAATTAAGAGATTTTTAAATTCAAAACTGAAGACTTTTGAAAACAATAGATCTTGTAATTAATAGTACTACTTAGATAGCTACAAATTTCATAATTGTATTGTCTATAACTAAATTAATTCATATCAATTTTAAATTTAAAAATATATCAAATTGACCTCAAAAATTGGAACAGTATGAATATTAAAAATTGAAGTTGAACATTATCATGCAAAAATATCCAATGCCCATAACAGAATGCCAAATAAAAAGAAAGTTCAAAGAAGTATCTAAATAAAAGAAAACATGAAGCAAACTCAAATAGTATATGCTGGAGAAAGAAAAAAAAGCAGAAATTAAATCACTAATCCATCTAAACAGCAAAGTGAAAATCGCAATAAGCAGACAGGACATCGGTTAATAACAACAACAACTGATTAAATTATTCTATGCACAATTTTTTTTATAAAAAATTAAACTGTGAAGAGTGACAAAACTCAAAACCCAGAAGATAAATTAAGAAGCACAAAATAATTCAACCCAACGGAAATGGAAATGGAAATGGAAATGGCAGGAGTAAACAACTCGGACAAAGAAATCATACCCGTAGAAACTGGAAAAGAAATAAAGTATGAAGGCTTGGGAAAGGACCCAATAAGCATAGAATCCATCTGATTCTTTCAATCAATCAAACAGAGCTGAAATCAATAGTGCTTCAAACTAGTTCTTCCCAACTATTGCATATACAGTGCAGAGGCAACAAGCTGTCTCCTTTTTTTTTATACGAGGAGGATAAATATTTTTTAACTCACTTTAGTTTAGATAAACTTACAAACGTTGACTATATATTTTTTTCTTGCGGTCAACTAACTCAATTTTTATTTTCTTATAAAACATTATAAAATTCGTTAAATTATATTGAGTTTAAACGATTTGTCACACGTGATTCTACATAAAAAAGAAAAAATTGACATGAAACTCTCATATATAATAGGACAATGCTTAGGTGGAAATGAAAGAAAATTATAAGATAAAATATAACTAATAAATTAACAAGGAAATATTATTTTAATTTTTTAATTTTATTATAATGTAATTTTTATTATAAAAGAATATTACTTAAAATTGTTTGAAGCTTCAATATTTTATTATAATGTAATTTTATTATAAAATAATATTACATAATTTTCATTATAATGTAATTTTCACAATCGTCCATCTATCATCATTTAAGTTTTTTAAAAGAAAATTTTAAAAACAAAAAAGAAAACTTAACCCAACCACGATGACTGAGATTTCTTAAGGAGGAGTTATGTCGCAATTCCGAGTTACTTCTATAAAAGATGTCGAATTATCGAATTTGAAATTCAAAGTAAATATAATATTACTTATAAGTCATTTTGGGTGATGATTTAGGTTCTTGTTGACCAAATTCACTTCTAATTCATTTCCATATTCTCTCATATCTCTCCCAACATATATAATCACCGACATTCTCTAATCGTCGCCATATGCAACAAAACAAGTTTCCGCCATTTATATTTTGAAATAATCTCTACCCGATCTAAGGTACTTTTTTCTCTTGTTCTTTATCTTATTCTTATCTTTACTTTTTGGTTTGGTTTAAAGTTATATATAAGAGAGCTAGCAATTTTTGGCTGAGATTTGATAATGTTTTGGGTACTATTTGATTTTTATGAGAAATTGGGGTTCAATTTGGGGAAGAAATCAAAACACTCTTTGTTTGTTTATTTGGACAGATCATTTACTTCCCAAAACCCTTGTGTTTGATTTTTGTAAATCACACTAAATTAAATATAATGTTGTTAGTGGATGGATTTTGGTGAATTGTGAGTTATGAATCGGGTATTTATAGATGGTGGGTGGGTGAGACGGTGTTATTGGGTGGGTTAAAATTGATGTGAATAAGGATATTAAAAAAAAACTTTACGGTTAGGATTTCGTGTGTATGTGATATTGTCCTGTCAATTTGCTGTTGAAAACTTAACAGTCAAAACAAAATTTTAAATTTATAAAAGAAAATAAAAGTTGAGTTAATTGAATGTAAAAAAAATATAGTTAAATATTTATAAATTGACTTGAAACAGAATGAGATTAAAAACATTTAACCCAAAAGGAAACACGCACTCTGTTTTCCCTCTTTCACTGTCCGTCGCGACTGCGTCTGTGGGACAAGCGCAGAGTCAAGGCTCATGGGCCAAGGGGACAAGCTTGGTTTTTTAAGCGTTGGCCACTCGAGATTGGCTTATCCAGCAATTTATTAGGTTGATAAATCTTACAGGGAGGTGACATAAATTTATGACATTATGATTTATTTTAAAATATTTTATTTTTAGATACAATAATGGCTATGTTCACTCAAGGTTAGGTTGGTAATTGTTTATATTTTTTATTTATATTTTTATATGTTTATATTTTTATTGGTGAAAATTAAAATCAAACAATGTCTTTTGATAATTATATTTAAGTGTCAATTTTAGTTTAATTTATGAAGAGGCAGAGTTTGAATTTTTGTTATTTTGCTTGAACCTCGTTAGGATTGAAATAACACATTGTGTTGTCAAAATTGAATAAACAATTTTTTTTTTGTATTTTCACTTTTTTTTACGGTCAAATATAATTTTGCTTATACTTTTTTCAAAGTATAAATAATTACCAAAAAGTATTTTTTATTTCCAATTTCAAAAAAATAAAAATAAAAACAAAGTTTTGAAAATAAAAATGGTTTCCAAACGGATTTCCTTAGTTTATTACATATTCATACCTAATCGGCGTAATCACATTATTGCCTAGTACTTTTTCAGAAACGAATATGCTAAAATTTGTTTTACGAGGAAAGAAAAAGTGAGAATCTTTCAATAACGACTAGTCCAGTGGCTCTCAAAATGGGTTATTACGGTGGTGTTTGTCTAAGTCTTAATACTTCTTAATAATTTCATATCTGATTGGATAAGAGAGTAAAGTTATTTGATAAAAATTTATTTGTCTTTTTTCGTCTTTTAATCGATAAGAGAAATATATAAATTTAAATTATTAAGAACTGTCTCTTAATGAAAAATTTAAATCTACTGACCCTCTATAAATGTTGTATTCTCTCAATTTATCATTCTTGATTTTTGAAAAGTCAATTTAAGATATTTTAAAATTTAAAATTGATATTTTAAAATTTAAAAGTCATTCAAATATTTTGTACTTTTTAGTTACCAAACAATTTTTTAAGTTTAGATACTATTTTATTATTTATTAAGATATATTAATCATTCATATCTTAATTACTAAAATTTATCCACATACATCCTAAATTTGGATAAGTATTAGGAATTTTAGCTGGGTCAATATGTATTAACTAACCAGTGACACTTATTTGAGATTTTATTTTGATCCCACGTGAGTAATTATAGGAGTTTTAAATTTGAGACTCTAAATGATGTGTTATAATTTTTTGATATTATTAGGTTGGTTCCTAAATGATGTGTTATAATTGGGTTCGAATGTTTAATCTTTCTCTAGTTTCCCGATCAAGTCATTGTGTTAAAATATTAGCTCCTAAATGTCCAATTCTTACATAATGCACGCCCCTCCCTGTATATACATTATACTATATTTGTTTCAAATATAATATCAAGGTTAAATCTTTAATGTCATTTTGTGAGATTTTTAATTTTAATATTGATCTAAATTTTTTTAGACATCGACAATCCAATTATGAAAAATTTTAAATTATTTAAAAATTACTATTAAATATTAGAATAATGTTTAAAATTAAAGGAATTATACTAATTTTTAAATCAAAAAATAATATTCATATTAGAAAGGCATAAGAGACGAGAGATCTCCAAAAAAATACTATTTAAAAAATTTTCAAAACACTTTTTCTTACGCCAAATGAGAAAGTGTAATTCTTTACATACAATTATAAAAATTGAGATTATTTTTGTACGATAATTCATATAATTATATGTAATATTTATTATCTCTATTTTTTGCCTTAATATTATATTTTGAATCGATGTGAGTAGGGCAATGTCCTAAATTAGACTTTTAATGTGAAATTCAGTAGGTATAGACCGTACTAAACTTTTCGTCCATCCGCTAAATTCACCTACCCTACAAGGATGGTTGAGGTTTTATGCCTTATTCTCTTTTGACCTCATAAATAAATATTCTCTCTTTTCTTAAAAAAATAAAGTTTAAATTGATATACATTTGTATTAATTGCTTTGGAGGGAGTGAGAGTAAAGTTGCCGATGTAAAATTTTATCCGACTAACTTATGTATTTTAGACATATTTATAAAGAAAATAATTTTTTTTTATTATTTAAATTTATATTTTTAAGAACGTAGAGAGTAATTATTATTATGAGTAATTATTGTTATGAATTTATGCGTCTGATAACAGAAATCTGAATTCATGAGTTGGACTTGGACCTCGGCCTGGTCAGGCGTATAGTTAGTAGTTACTACTCGTTGGTTATGAATCAATGATGCTGAATTAATGGGTGGGACTGGGACCCACGCTTGGTGCATAGCCTATAGGACTTACTCTTAGGAAAAATCTTGGGGGACATTTTGACAGGGACATTTTTTTTTTCTTTCTTTTTTTGGTTTTTTTTTTCTGTTATGACTCCCAATTAATTTATATAATTTATTAGTATAATTTTTTTTTAAAAAAAAACAGTGATTTAGGTGTGATTTGCATACATATACAAATCATATACATATGTATGCAAATCACACCTAAATCACTGTTTTTTTTTAAATTTTTGTACCAATAAATCATATAAATTATTTGGGAGTCATAACAGAAAAAAAAACCAAAAAAAAGAAAAAGAAAAAAAATGTCCCTAGAATGTCCCTAAGGGAAATGTCCGCGTAGAAGAGCTCTTACTCTTAAGTGGATCAAGTTACTCTCTCTCTCTTTTTCCTTTTCTCCAAATTCCCCCCTAGCCCTCCCAATATATTTTTGTGGGACAGATCTTTATTTGTTTTTTTTTAAAGGTGATTGATATTTTAAAAATAAAAATGATATTGTTAAATTTAATATATGTTTTAACAATATTTTTATAATTATTTGAGCGATATTTAATTTAAACGACGCTTATTATTTTGACAATATTATTTTTATTCTGAGAACATATCAGCCGTCTTCTTAAAACCTTAAAATGTTATTATTTTTTTTTATTGTACTTTATTAATTTTATCTTTCATAAGTAATATATTACTTTCTAGTTTTCCACGCTAATATTACTATACATAATTCCCATAACTAGGAAATAAAAAAAATACATATTAAAATAGTATTAGTAATTTATACTCCTCTGATATAAAAAATTTTGTTAATATCACAGATAAATTTTTATTTCACGTATACTTTTAAAAATAATAAATTATTAATTTATTAACATGATATGATTGGTAAAAGTGTTTATTTATTTTTTTGTATAACAAAAATATATGGATAAATATGACTTATTTTTTGGGAGGAGGGAGGGAGTAAAATTGATGTGACAGGATTCATTATCAGCCTAGATGTGTCTGTTTAAAACAAATAAGAGAACGGAAGAGAAAAAGAAAACATGAGTGGTCTTGAATTTTTTATTTTTATTTTTATGAGTGGTCTTGAATTTTTTCTCATCAAAATTTAATTTTCTTAAAGATTTAGAGGGAAAGGAAGCTTTTATTTCCTTTTTCCATCTCTTTCCTCGTCTTCTTTTATTGCCATTGAAAGCTAAAAGACTGGCTGACACAAGTACATAAAATTAACTATACACAGAAGCACAGCAGAAATTGGACCTTTCTCATTAAAAGTATGCTTCCCAGTCATTTGATTCCTTTTATTTTTGAGATGATTGATTGAAAAAGTAAACCTTATGGATAATAGTGTAGTTTTTATATAATTTATAACATCTGTTGACAAAAATTATGTTAATATATTTTTTTTTTAATTTTAAAATAATAATAATAATAAATAATTTTATATTGAGACGGATGGAGGGGTATCATGGCATGTTTCATTCAATTGGGCTGGCCCTCCTCTATAGCGCCCCCAAATGTGTCAAAGTCGACAACTGGTGGAAAGGGGTGGGTGGGCCGTGCCGTGTTCTGAGTTCTCTCTCGACGACTTTTCTCCATGAGCCGACTCGACTGCAAGCCAAGGACCAATATCTCATTGGTAACTGTGGTAAGAGAGAGATTGTAACTGGTAACTGGCATGGTATGCTATGCTATGCTAGGGCCTAGGGCCTAGGGACAATAATTAAAGCTGAAAGTCACTTATACCGACGGAGGGAGCTAATGCAATAGGCCCAACAAACCTGTATTGTAGTATGTACAACATTTAACACCATCTGCTTTAAGGTTGGACCATCAACCCTAACAACGACATCGAAATCGACTACTACTGCTACTACTTCCTAGAGGGACACTTCACCGGACACACCCTTTCTAATCGCAACACCGCACATGGGTGTGGGATTTGAAATCTCAAAAGTGAAGGCGCAATTTTCCCGAATTGAAATTAATATGGACGGACGGACGGACGGACGGACGGACCCCACTATTTCAAATCTATGACTTTCATTTGTCTAAAATTATAGTATTTATTTATTAATCTGGGCCATAGTCTTAAGAATTATTTCAATCATTTGAATGAAATCTTTATGATATGGAGTATGTTGTAAAATAGTTGTATGCTCACAAAAACTTATCGAACCGATTTGTTTGTCGAGTTGAATGAGTTTTAATTTGGTTAGCATATTGATTGGTTAGTATCTATCAAAATATGACATTATTGACTTATTAAAGAAACTTAAAATATTTTTGTACTCAAAGTTGACTTGAATTCCTATAATATTACTCGATACAAATATGAAAATTACAAACTATCTGAAAAATATTACTAAGTGTAAGATTTATTGTTTCATAAATTATCTCGATTTTGAGCTTAAAAATATCTAAAATTGACTTTTAAAAGTCAATAATTATAATATAATATGAAATGTAAAGAGTATATAATTATTTTCAAGTTATTATTTGATATGAATGTTCTTAATTTTAGACACAAGGACTATAAGCGTGATGAAACAAAAATAAAATACTTCTAATTACAAGATTTATATATATATATATATATATATATATATATATATTTTTTGTTAATTTGAATACACTCACACACCCTACGTTGACATACCAAGGCTCGAACCCCCAACCTCATGGATAACATGGGTTGAGTAATATCACTCTGGCGAAAGGTCTTCGGTAAGATTTATAAATTTTAAAGTTATTATGTCAATTTTAAATTCAAAAATATCTCAAATTTACTTTAAAAAGTAAATTTTATTTAATAGTTTGGGAGGAAATTCTTTTACAAAAATTTTGATTGTATTTTACATGGTATATTCAAATCTATGACATTGCATCCCCACTAGACTACTACCTCCAGGTCAAAAGATTTTTAACTTTTTCGAAAATCCCATTCAACTTCTTTTTATTTTGTTTTTCTTATATTATTTTGTTTATCTAATATATAAAGTCGGAGGACGACTTTGGTGTAAACAAACTTTTGAAGCTTTTTGACTTTTTCGAAAAATGTCCTTCGACTTTTAGGGTAATTCTTATGTTGTTGTTTTTAAATTTATTTATTTATTTCTATTTAATCCTTTAAATGTTTTAAAGTTTTTATTAAGCGTATAATTTATACATACAACATATACAACATGTGTATCACATGTATCAGTATCTAATAAAGTCTAGCATAGAATTTGTTAAAAAAAAAACACAGAGTCTCGCATTGAATATAATTGGGTTTGGGAGTTCCCAGTCAATCACAAGGTACCCCTAGTTTCTCAACTTGGACCCAATTGAAAGGATTAGTAAAAAGACGGAGTGGTGTGAAGTTGAATTCATACAGCGAGCATATTGTAAGATGCCAAGTTTGCGTTGCGCCCAAGCGTTTTTAAAGCGAAAGGCCCGAATATAAAAAGCCCAAACCCGTAACGTAGCCAAACGGCCCAAACCCCCTCCCAGTCCCAGATATTTCCATACCATTCTTTGATTACTACAAACTACAGGGAGGGTGCAAGAGAGAGCGCACACATATATGTACGTGAATAGTAGTACAGTGGGTTGGCAATATCCTCTTTTCTCTCTCCTCAAATTAACAATTCTCTCTCTAGATCGGTCAGTTAATTTCCCAAACTTCGCTAACCACTCGTTTCTTCTCACACTTCTCCCCTCAATCTCCTCAGAAAAACCTAGAAAAGGAAAAACTAACCCTAATCCTTAACCCCTTTGTATCTTCACCTTCTCTCCCTGCACACATACCAAACTTCAGTTTTTAGGTCTTTCGAATTTGAAGTGCGGAATGGGTTGAAGAGAGAGAATCACTTCTCTCTGATGGAGTGGGATAGTAATTCTGATCTGAGCGGTGACGAGGAGGGCTTCATATTGAACGATGGTGGCCCCCTCCCCTTCCCCGTTGACAGCTTGCTTCAACCGGCGCCTTGCGGCTTTGTTGTCACCGATGCCTTGGAGCCGGACCATCCGATTATTTACGTCAATTCCGTCTTCGAGATGGTTACTGGATATCTAGCTGAAGAAGTCCTTGGTTGTAATTGGTTAGTTTTCACAATTTGTTGGCTTTTTATTTTTGTTGGGTTTTTGTTAATTTTTGCTCCTAGGTTCTTTGGGCCGAACTCGTGGCTAGTATTTTGGTTTTGGATTCTAGTTTTCTGATATAAGTGTAGAATCTGTTATTTATGGACTTAATTTTGAAGCCTTTAGTAGCTGGTTGGGGAGTAGAACTCAAGCTTATAGTAGATTATTCCTTCATTTCAAAGACATCTTGCATGGCCTCTTTTAAATGCTTTAAATTACCTTGGTCGGAAACTCTACACTCATGTTAGGGTACGGGATATGTATTTGACACCCTTGTGACCTTGTATATTTGGATACACCAATCCTCTTAAAGCTTGTTATCCAATAATATGACTCCTATTTCTCAATGTAGCCCATATAATAGAAAACTTACTAATGCATATCTCTGAACATTAGTAGTCCAGGATTTTCATAAGTATAATAGACACGGACCTGTATTAAGTACTTGGACACTTTTGAAGCTAGAGACTACCCAAATTTGGGGTTCAACACATCCCCGCACCGCCCACACCCCCTTAAGTTGAAGTACTATGTTCACGTATGTTGCAGACTATGGAGGGCACATATTGTAAATGATTAAATATGCATTCATAAGAAATATTAAGGTCTTGTACATCCTCCAGTACAGTTATTTTCCTAGACAACCTCAAGTTATTTTTGGCACCCATTTAAAACTGAATTGGTTTATCTTTCCAGATTTCTTGAAAGCATAAAATCTTGATATGTGTTGATTCAGTTTCCGTTTGCAGTCCATTGTTATTTAAGGCGTGAGATGCACCGAGGCGCAAACGTCTCAGGGGCCTAGGCATGAGGCGCGAGGCGATGCGCGCGCCTCATCAAAGTGAGGTGCACATAGTTTAAAAAAAATTAAATATATATATATATATAGACACACACACACATTTAATAGTTTATTTATCAAATTTATCAACCATTAAGTAATTTTACAAACTTCTAAGCATGTCCAAAAAGTTTCTATAATAAGTTCAAGGACCATACCTTTGTAGTATAGTGATACACTATAATCGTATCATAATTATATTATGCATAAGTACATAGTTAAATACTTACAATCTTACATATATACAGAATGGATTTTAAGCATACCCCCTTAAATGACATACCAAGCATACCCCCTTTAGCGACGGACAACTTTTAGCGACGGACCCGTCGCTAAAGGCTTTGGCGACGGACCGGACCTATGGCGACGGACCAAACCGTCGCCCGGTCCGTCGTTAAAGGGGGTATGTTTGGTATGCCATTTAAGAGGGTATGCTTAAGATCCGGACTCTACACACACACACACACACATATATATATATAAGTAGTAAACACTAAACAACAATATAAATGCATATTTAAATATTTTAAAAAATACTTATAAGTTATGTACACATGTTTAATTATTTAATAAGTTAGTAAACATTGGAATATTAGTGTAGTAAAGTATCCAAAATTTCTAAAAAAATTGGGTAGCATAATCCCTTAGTATTTTACAAAATAGCCATTTTTTGGGCAAGAGAAGAGAATTAAAAAAAGGAGAAGAGATAAGGAGAAGGGAGAGACTTAACTGGAGGAAGAGACTGCAATTGATGGTCTAAGCAAGGAATTTTTTTTACACAACTTCGATGAGGCCCGCGCCTTGTGCACCTTGCTCTCCTCGAGTGCGCCTCATTGAAGGAGCCTCGCCTCAGGAGTGGCGAGGAGCCCGATGGGCCTCGCGCCTAGGCACGCCTTTAACAACACTGCGTTGCACTATCTTTATTTAAAAATTAATGAATATAGTAATATATAAACAAACTCTTTAATTTGTTGGAGATATGTTGAGAGCAAGCCAATTGCAACTTGGGCTTTACTGTTTTAAAGCAAGCTAGTTGCAAATTAGAAAGTAGTACCATCCAAAGGTAGTAACTGCCAATGTTTTCTGTAATTGTTATGTTGAATCTGGTTGTATATGTCTAGTATTATGATTAGTGGAACGGGAATGAAATATTTTTGTTTCAAGGTGCTTTTAGTACTTCTTTTTCAACATATTCCCGCTTTTGGTTTGAATGCTAGACCTACTTCTTTTCTTGCTAAAATTTTCATTATTGCAACTAGCAAAGTAAAATTTTAGTGTTATATTCATGGTCTGAAGGTTTGCCATATGCATTATTGTGCGGGTTTGAATTTGGGTTCGGGTTCGGGTTCGGGTTCGAATCTACTTAGATAAATTACTTTCTAGGATTAGTATACAAGCTACGACTACGATTTCAGAAACTGGGTTTAACTCTTATGCTACAACTTTTGGTTTCTATCACGTAGTACGAGGATGACCTTGAGGAATTATTACTCATAGTCATTTTCCTCTTCCCTTATGGTGGGATAGGGTGTTTTTTTCTCACTCCTTTTGGGCATCACAGGGCATTTAGAGGTGTATTTGTTTTGAATGACCGTAGTAATCGGTGCATTGCCCTTCACTAGGAGTTCGTACTTATAGCTTCACTTGTAAGTCGTGTCCTTTCCCTTGTTGTTTACCTCACTTTCTAATATAACTTATTTTATCTAAAACATTATGCCCAGTGCACCATAAGAATAATTTACTATAAATGCCAAACTGACAAATGAATGACATGATTGACTCTAAAGTTATGTTGCTAATGGAGAGTATATGTGGATCACTGCTTCCTTTGCAGTAAAAATTGCTCATGTTATTATACTGATGGTCAGGAAAAAGCTTATTAGATTGAAATTCTTAACGGTGGTGGAGCATAGATTCTTTCTTTTTTTTTTCTAAATTTTTTTTAACACTCAAATGGTGAGATTTCTTTGGTTACCTACATTTGTTACTATCATCTGATGTAGTGCATTTTTGGCATTAGGCACATGTTATGAGAGCTGCATACGAGGCAAAATCTCATGTGCTTTACTTCCAACATGCATTGTAGGAGTATATAACAAACTCATATTCTTGTTGTTTACAGAGTCTCTCCCGACCGCATTATGGTTGGTTCACTTTGTCAACCATTGGCATTCCTATAGTTGGCCCGAGCAAGAAATAACTTCTCAAGTACTTGACGCCAGTCATAAACATGAGTAATATTTTACTCACTAAAATATGTGAAAAACTTGAGAATACTGAAACAATTTAATCCTCATTGTTTAATTTAATACGGACATGGAACCAATGAAATAAGATAAAAAGAAAAGAACATGTTCAAGAAGAGGTTGAACAATATTTAATATGTTATAAATAATATTTAATATGTTATAAATAGTTAGGATTTCATTCTTGATGAATAAAAGGACACTTGCTAGAAAAAGAGGATTGATGAATTGAAATAGGAGGATTTTGCTATTGTGACTTTCAGGGACCAATTGTTTGGAAGTGTTACGAAACTAGCCTTTTGCTATGATCGAGTATAAAATATGTTTCATTTTTTTCGCATAATTTTTAAATCCTCTAAGTTTTGTACTATCTAAAATCCTTGAAATATATAAATATATGAAAGAGATTATATAATTTTTTTACATAATTACCTTAACAATCACAATGATTGGTGTTTTTGACGGTGTTAGAAATACAGAAGATTAAAGATTTTCTTAGATGTTTAGGATTTTCTCAAATTTCAATATGAAGTGTATTAGTTTTGAAAAACTCGAAGTCACCCTTATGAGAACTGGCACTAAATAGCCGGTGTAAATTTTTTCTTACTTTTGTTCAGATTTTTTTTTTTTACAATATTGCATTCGTTGTTATATTTCATATTCATCAATAGTCTAGGAAACTTAGCCTCCTTGGGCATGTTGATGCCTAGTTGTCCAGGGAACTTTTCTTAAGTTTCTAGTATGCAGATACTATCATATGATTAGCACATACATATGATTGCTACAGTTGAGTATAAAATTCGTTTCATTTTTTTTGGATAATTTTGAAGTACTCTAAGATTTGTACTATCTAAAATTCTTGACATATATCAATAGAGTAAAAGGTATCTTTAGATCGACCTTAGATAAGTTATATTAGGTCACTTTCAATACAACATCATTTGATCATCAACTAAATAACCTGACTGTACGGATGTAATGAGCATGCAAAAATATGTGATTATGTTAAATTTTGTTTGATTTGAGGTTATGCATAAAAATTTGTTATGCATCAACAACTTTATAACAGTAAAAATTACTAAAATCTGAGCTGTTGAAATATATAATTATATACATATTATTCAATAAAAATGATATTCCAATTCTTCAAATCATACAAAATTTTACGTAATCACATATTTTTTGCATGCTCATTACATCCGTACGGTCAGATTACTAAGTTGACGATCAAATGACTTTGTATTGAAAGTGACCTCAGATAATTTATCTTAGGTCGATTTATGATGCCTTTTACTCATATCAATCTATGAAAGAGATTATATATATATATTTATTTATTTTTAATTACCTTAACCATCACAATGATTGGTGACAATGTTTGAAAGACAGCATATTAAAGATCTGTTACTTGCTTAGCTGTTTTGGATTTTCTCAAATTTAGATATGAAGTGTATTAGTTTTGACGAACTCTAGTTCCCATTATGAGACTGGCTGGCTGTAAATAGCCAGTGCAAATTGCTGGGGCGTAATATTTTTTTTCTTCTAACTTTTGTTCTTTCTTTTTACTCTATTGTATATTTTTTGTCTTCAAGACGGTTAGCACTCATAGTTATATTTCAATTCATCATGGTCTAGGAAACTTGGCCTCCTTGGGCAAGTTAAATTCTAGCTGTTCTAGGGAAGTTTTCTCAAGTTTCTAGTATGCACATACTACCATATGACTGTTTTCTTTTTCTTAAAACCCTCCGCCTCACAAATATTGCAAAACATTTCCTTTTAGGAAGCCCAAAAAAATTGCACCACTTCCTTTTTTAGCAACTTTTTGTTACATTAACTGACTAAATTATCCCCAGTCCCATTAATTTTATCATTTGTATAGTGGGTGCCTCCACTAACTAAAAATTTAGTGCTTCACATTCTTTAAGCACTCTCAACCACACTTCATAGGGACCAATTAGGAAACCAAATGAGAATTTGAAAGTTTATTAAACTTTGTGCAAAAAGGTGTTTTCCAATATTTGTGGGGTGGAGGGAGTAAGAAGTATGGAGGTCCGCAGTGTAGAAGTTATTATTGATATAGGTTTCTTGGGGCAGACCAATAGTATGCAGGTTTATTTCATTTTTTTTGTTTCACCTTTTATACAGCAGGATACTGTTGACTTTAAAGTGAAAATTATGTAATAATAAAACCTTTGTGATGAAATTTTATTCTCCTTTGCACACTTGACTTCATCTCTATTCATTTTGGATGCCCGCAAATCTTTTACTTTTTGATTTTGAATTTATTCCAAAACTTGCATCCTTATTTTAAACTGGCATCCGGTGGCACACGCGTTACATGTAAATTATGTGGGGTAAAATAAGAATTTTATAAAATTTGGAGGACTGCGTGTGTAAATTATGTGGATAAAATAAGAATTTTATAAAGTTTGTAGGACTAAATAAAAAGATATAAAAAATTTCAATTAAAAAGGATAAAATAGTAATATAACTAAAGTTATAAAAGCAAAAGAGGAAATGAAAAAGTGTGACACGATTACACCAAACCTCCCATGGAAGCTTTATAATATAGATTAAAAGAACCTTAGAGCAGGGTTCGATAAAGGGTCATTTTTGAGTTAAAAAAACCTTAGAATGGGTCGAAGATAGGGTTATTTTGAATTAAAATAACTCTTTTACGCTAGTCATTGTGTTCTCTAAAATGCGTGAAAGACAAGTGAGCAAAACTAAAGTTGGACCGAGGGGGTATTTTTCTTTCTTCCTATGAATAAGACAGTCTTACCTTATTCAAAGGTGTCTTTATGAATTCTACTGTTTTTCCATTGTGCTCTTCATTTGTTTATTAACACTGTTTGTTGAAAACTGAAAGACTTAACTTTTAATTTTTTTTGGGTTTTGTGGGATTTTGTGGCAGTCGTTTCTTGCAATGCAGAGGTCCATATGCAAAAAGAAGGCATCCACTGGTGGACTCTTCAGTTGTTTCAGAAATAAGACAATGCATCGAGAAAGGGGTTGAATTTCAGGGCGAATTGCTGAATTTTAGAAAAGACGGATCTCCACTAATGAATAGGTTGCGCATGACTCCTATATATGGAGACGATGACACAATAACCCATATAATTGGTATTCAATTCTTCACAGAAGCAAATCTGGACCTGGGCCCACTGCTTGGATCTTCAATTAAGGAAGCTGTGAAGGCATCAGATCGGTTCCGTTCCAGTCTTTCTTCTGGTCGAGTAGGTCCAGATAGAAACAGGAATATAACTCATGGAGTTTGTGGGATACTACAGTTGAGCGATGAAGTCTTGTCTCTTAAAATTCTTTCACGGTTGACCCCAAGAGATATTGCGTCTGTTGGCTCTGTCAGTAGGCGACTTTATGAGCTTACAAAGAATGAGGATCTTTGGAGAATGGTCTGCCAAAATGCATGGGGAAGTGAAACAACTAGGGTTTTGGAGACGGTTCCTGGGGCTAAGAGACTAGGGTGGGGTAGATTGGCAAGGGAGCTGACCACTCTTGAAGCGGCAGCGTGGAGGAAATTAACTGTTGGAGGAGCGGTTGAACCCTCACGTTGCAACTTTAGTGCTTGTGCAGTCGGGAATCGTGTGGTTCTTTTTGGTGGGGAAGGAGTCAACATGCAACCAATGAATGATACATTCGTATTGGACTTGAACTCCAGCAATCCAGAATGGCAACATGTCAAAGTAGGCTCCCCACCCCCTGGGCGTTGGGGCCACACACTTTCTTGTGTGAATGGCTCTAATTTAGTTGTCTTTGGAGGGTGTGGGCGGCAAGGCTTACTCAATGATGTTTTTGTGTTGGATTTGGATGCCAAGCATCCAACATGGCGTGAAATTTCTGGTCTGGCTCCTCCACTTCCAAGATCTTGGCATAGCTCCTGCACCCTTGATGGAAGCAAGTTGATTGTTTCTGGTGGTTGTGCAGATTCTGGAGTACTTCTTAGTGACACTTTCCTTCTAGATCTTTCTATTGACAAGCCTATTTGGAGGGAGATTCCAGCAGCTTGGACCCCACCTTCTCGACTTGGTCACACTCTATCTGTTTATGGGGGTAGGAAAATTCTGATGTTCGGTGGTCTCGCCAAGAGTGGGCCCCTCCGTTTTCGTTCAAGTGATGTATTCACAATGGATTTGAGTGAGGACGAACCATGTTGGAGAAGTGTCACTGGGAGCGGAATGCCAGGTGCTGGAAATCCGGGAGGTTTAGCTCCTCCCCCCAGACTCGATCATGTAGCTGTGAGCCTCCCAGGTGGCAGGATCCTGGTTTTTGGTGGGTCGGTGGCAGGTCTTCATTCAGCCTCACAACTTTATATTCTGGACCCAACTGAGGAGAAACCTACATGGAGGATACTAAATGTACCTGGGCGACCTCCAAGATTTGCTTGGGGACATAGTACATGCGTTGTTGGAGGGACAAGAGCTATAGTCCTCGGAGGTCAAACTGGAGAGGAGTGGATGCTAGGTGAGCTTCATGAGCTATCTTTAGCGAGTTCTGTTAACTGATTCTGAACAAATAATATGTCAAGCTGGGGGATGAAACCTCAAGGATGTTTTGGCTTCAAGAAGATCATCTCAAGTAATCAATTCATGGGGAAATTGTTGCATCTGCCAAAAAACGCTCGGCTGATGGTTGTGGTTAGTACTTTTCTTCAGAGTCTGTGTTTCGTTGTACAGAGGTAAATCTGGTGAATGGTGGAAATTATCATGGCTGATGTAATTCTGGTTGAGTTTTGTGAGGTTTGTATGGAACTGTCTAGAAGGCAATCCTTTTGTAGGTTACTTACTACTGGATAGATTGGTAGGCTATTATATAGTTAGATTTTGTTTGTATCAGTATGGACAAGTGTCATGTTACTGTTGATGTTCTGGTTCTGTAATATGGACCCCTGGAAGAAAAAGCAAAAAGATTAAGAAAAACTAAAAGCAAGAAGACTAATAGATTGTTCACTGGATGTATATAGGAAGTGGCGAACTGCTGTCTTTAATCTGTCCCGAAACTATGTTTAGCTATGTTTATATGCTTATTAGAATGTCCCATCAGGGTTGGAACTTGTGGAAGGCTGTGCCAAGTTCAGGTGGAAATCTGAAGCAGCTGTTGGCATCCTTAATCCCCCACCGTTGGCTGGACATATGGTTACCTATTCTTTGGCCGAGATGAAGTTTGCATTGCAGGGGGTATGTTTGATAGGACACAGGAGGATTCCATTCTTGATGAATTCGTCTTCTTGATGAGCATGCGGGGGGTATGTTTGATAGGACACAGGAGGATTCCATTCTTGATGAATACGCGAGAAACAGCTTCTTCATTTGCTCGTCGTGATAATGGTCTTTTTCCAGCCTTGTTTACCTGCTGTGTTATTTACATCTTTGTTTTCCACAATTTTATTACTTTTTGTTGTGGTTAGGCCACTTTTGCGTTTCACTTGTAACCTTTGCGTGCTATTGTGGTAGCCGGCAGATCTCTCACTATCTTTGCATACATATTTGAACAAACTGTAACAATAACAACTAAAAAATCCAATATTGAATTGAAATCCGATCACCTATTGAGGATTTGGTTTACTTTAGGAGGGTTGATAAAGTTTCTTTAGGTTAATAAATCTCTACTATCTATTTCTTTTTTTAATTTAAAACAGAATGTCTCATTTATGGTGTGTAGATATCATGAAAAAATAAGACTTGTGATAGCAATGTGTTCAATTGTTGAAGGGAAATCTTGTTTCAGGCCAACAACAAACAATACCCATTTCGAGGCCCCAGAGAATGTTAATTTTAGAAGAATCTTTCAAAATATAATAATTAAATTATTATTTTAACAAGTAAAATTTGATATTTTTACGTATCCACTTGTGTCACTCTCATATAACAAAGCCGTATTTTTATTAGTTAAACTAAACTTGTCCAGACTGTGTGCGTAGTAGTAGTGTTGTCGTGAAAGGAGTGAACCCCCTCTCTTAGCTAATAACAATTTAATTGATTATTTTACTTAACCGTTGGAGAGAAAAAGAAGACCTATGCAGGAAGTGTCCCCTTTTATTAGTTGTTTATCACTACATTTATTTTAATTAAGTTAGAGATACATTTATATTAAAATAATATATATTTTATAATTTTTAAATTATAAAGTCACATGAATTATTTAGTATGTCATTAATTATGTTTTAAGTCAATTGAATGTTAGCATGTCATTACTTCTACATGAGTCCTTCTACTGTGCCCGGGAGTTGGCGACCGAGCCCGGTCCAAAATTTTTTTTTTTTTTTTTTTTTTTTGCTTTTTCACTCCCAAATAATTTATGTGATTTATTGGAACTGAAATTTTTAAAAAAACAGTGATTTAGGTGTGATTTGGATACAGAACAAAAACAGAGTTAAACAGACTGTGTAACTCTGTTTTTGTTCTGTATCCAAATCACACCTAAATCACTGTTTTTTTTAAAAATTTCAGTTCCAATAAATCACATAAATTATTTGGGAGTGAAAAAGCAAAAAAAAAAATAAATAAATAAAATTTTTTGGACCGGGCTCCAAGCCGGTCGCCAACTCCCGGGCACAGTAGTATTTTCCCTTCTACATTGTAAGCAAATGTCGGGGTTTCCTAAATTTGTGGTTTTAAAAATTTATCTCTATTTTTGAATAGATGAAATATTATTTAGTTTTTCAATAAGTATTTATTAAAATTATTAAGAAAAGATTTAAATAAAACATAATAAAAATCACTCAATAGCATTGTTTTTAAACCTATTATATCCAAATCTTATTAATTTTTAAAAAAATAAAAAAGAACGTAATATTGTACTGTTTATTTATTTATGAATTTAAATTTTCTCAAAATTGGAGTCGAATGAAAATACTAATAATAAGTGAAGATAAAAAGGACAAAACACTTGTCGAAAAAAAAGGACGAAACATGACCAAATCTGGTGCAAGTCTGTCTGCTGCTTATTATCCCCAATTCAAAGACAACAGCCTCGTTCCTTTTTCCTTACCAAACCCACTCACACTGTATCACTGTACTCTCTCTCCCTCTCATCTCTCTCTCTTTTCCAGAGAATCTACTTCTCAGTTGAGCTTCTTACTTTCTCTCTCCAAATTGAGAAAATGTCGATGAACGGGGATCCAACCACTTCTCCTCCACCTCCGCCGATGATAGGAAAGATCGGACCTTACACCGTCTTTCTCACTCCTCCCCAAACCCCTAAACCCTCCCCCAATTCACATCACCCATCACCTCTCTCCTCCGATTTGCCGCCCAACAAATACGATTCCCCACCTCAGTCGCCGCCGCTTCAATCCCCTCCTCCGGTACTTCCGCCGCCGATGCACTATCCTCCTAAGTCGGACTCCTCTCCTTTTGGTTTCTTCTGGAACGCCGTCACCAAAGTCCAAAACGGTATCTTTTTTTCTCTTCTTTTTGTTGGTTATGCTCCAATCATTCTGTTTTGTTAGTCTAACCAAACATTTACGATTTTTTTGCGCTTTTGTTTTGTTGTTTGTTCTTGTTAATTTTGGTCTTATAGAAACATTTTTTAGGCCTCCAAAACAGAGCTTTGTTTTTAATAAAAAAATTGGAGTTTTTAGTTGCTGATAAAACACAGTATGCCTAATTTAGCTGCTAACAACACAGCCTTACCTTTTTTTTGGGATTTATGAATTTTACACAGCGCATTCGAGTTTGGATGGGTATGTGGCGCATTGGTTTGGGCTGAATCAATCAAAGTATCAGTGGGCGTTGGATGATTATTATGAAAGCAAAGGATTGGTAAGCTTTTTCAACAATATAAATTTAGTCTCTTACAAGTTCGATTTATACATTTGTGGCTCTAGTGTTCCAGTACAATTTATATTCTTAATGGAGCCTGTGCATTTTTTCTAGCTTTCTGGAGACATGGTTAGGTGTTGTATAAAATATTTTTCTAATTTTTTAGAATCATGTTCAAGCATTCTTGTGAATGCAATTGGTTACCATAATCAGCAACTACTATATTGAGTAAAAAAATTGGCTTTTGCACAGTTGCAAAGATAAAAAGATAACGTGTATCCAATTTCCCGGACAAGACATTGCCGCCTTTATCTATATAACTCTTTGAGAATATGTTTATTGCTCAATTTTAGTTTGTTTTCGACGTTGGTGGTTTACCTTTGTAGTCGTGAAAGAAAAAGGTACACTTGATTTATTTTTAAGTAATTTTGCACTGAACTTGATGGAGAATTCATTATTAAGCTCTAATGGATTTCCCAAATCATGGAAGTCAGATTCCCTAATCTGATATTCAGTCTCCCCCCTCCATAATTTCGTATATATTCTCAATTTTTATTCTTTTGTCCTATTTTTAACTCGTTTATGTTTTTTTCTTCTTTAGGATGTACAGTCTCTACTTCAGTTGTATCCCTAAATTCTTTACGGGGTTTAGAAATTTGATTAATTTAGTGTCATGCAGGTTAGCTTTTTTCTAGAACACAGCCACACAGGATGGAGCCTCTTTCCACAAAAAGAATGGAAGATATGTTTTTACTGTTGTGAGGAGCTTAGGTGATATAGCCCATGAATAAATTTGCAAGGTGCTAATTTGAATGATAATTATTAATTAAGGAGGAGAAGTATACACATCCACCCCAGAAAAATGATCATCATTTATAAAATTTTGTTGGACATATGTATTGGATTGATGTAAGAAAATGCACAAAACAATTTGATAGAAGCTTTATTAGTGTTACTGATGCATGCTTCAACACTAAGATAAATTCTTTAACTTAATATGTAGTAGGCCTAGCCTATGCAATTATTGAAACCTTGTTCTTTTTAGTGTTATAACTAGCAATGATTTAGTCCATGTGTTCTCAAAATGGTTGAACTGTGAGTACCTGAGAGTTGGAGGTAGTTGATTGTTCGACGAGTATTGGGTACGGCAAGTTTGAACAATGATCTTGGCTGTTTAGGGTGCACTAATATTTTGTATTTTCATGGTAGAGCTCATAAACATGGCAGTTGCTTGCAATACTTACGCAGCTGGCAAATTTGCACTCTTTGATGCTTTTCATCTTCTGCTATAGACCGTACATCTGATTGTTGTGAAAATTTCTTAGTGTTTATAATATCAATGTAGCTCTGATCCTCTTCATTCTTTTTTTTCACTAATTGTTTAAATAGATGTTAAAAATTGAACTATACAGGATCAGGTAGATGCAAAAGCAAAAGATATGTCTAGCAAAACCCAAAGTGTGTAACATGCTTGTTGGGCAGGTACATTTTCAAAGCCACTCTTTCATTTACTTGACTTGTCAGATCACAATTTAATACATGTATATTATCGTCGTGCAGGATTTATATAAAGAAAGGACTGGAGAATCTTCTTTATTATACCGTATGAATATGTCAAAATTATTGAAGTGTCTATTCGTTTTAAAGATAATTTAGTAAATGTTGTAGGATCTGCATGTTGCAATTCTCTAGCTCCTATGCAGCAACATTAACAGTGTTGTATTACCGTTAATATTGGTCATGTAATCTTCTCTGGTTGCTCTTTTTGGTGCAAAGTTTTTTGTTGATGTCCTCTGTTGAGCAACCACCAAAATTCTGTTAGTTTCAAGAACCTACTGATAGTGAATGTATGTTACTTTTCATTTATGCTAAGATCAATCATTTGCAAGCATGGAAAAGATAGACATGCTTTAGAATAGTAAGTTGCTATTAACTTGATTTGTTTTCTACATCCCAGAATTTTGGTTTGTATCCACGACCCTTACTGAATAATGGCCATGTCATCCATGAGATTGTCCATAATAAACATGGCATTGACTGTATCCATTTTTTTTGTACTTATGTATTTTGTTTTGTTGTGCACTTGAAGGATGAGAGTTGGTACAAATAGCCTGGAACGGATTGGGATTTAGTACCGAGGCAGCTTTATTCTTTTAAGCCCCCCACCTATACGTGTGTCTTTATAAATAAACTGGCGCTAACCCGTGTCTCCGGCACGAAATTTTTTTTGGATAAAAAGAAAAAAGTAGAAGAAGAAAGTATCGGAGATAGGGTTTGGAGAGGAAGAAAAAGGTAAAAGAAGAAGAGGAAATAAAAAAGGGGGAAATAATAAACGGTCAGATTTATGTCAAATTTTGGATGACTCAGATGATTTATTAAATGAGCGAGAAATTCAAAATCATTTGTATTTTGTTAGATAAATACACACTATAGATATATTTAAGTATATTTTATTACCTTAGTGGTACTTTAGTGGTCTATATATTTGTGACACTATTTGATTTCACTTTAGCATATCTATGATAGTATCCAAGACAGGTTAATTTTTAGTATTATGTATGGAAACACCGTCTGCGATGCAAATTCAGTAGTTGAAATGATGGGTTTTAATTATTTTCAATTCATTTTAATTTGTAAATTATTTATTTATTTATTTATTGACTATTTTGGGTCTTAGCTCCCAACAGTTGAATCCCAGCACCGTATAAGGAAGCTTTCAGATTCTATAGTCCAAGTTAATCTGTTGAAGTCAATTCAAGGTATAGTTGATGCGTGTTATTGGGGAAAAAAATAGATACGTAGTGTTTTGATGATATTCCTGCAAGATTATGGAGTAAATAAAAAGTTAATTGAGGGTCCAATGTAAACGATATGTAGATAATAAATAATAATGATATTTTGACCGAAGATGATAATTTTCATCTGTTATAGATTTTTTTTTTTTTGGAAGTTTGAACAGATGCATAATATAATATGGAATTAATCTACGGGGCATATTGTCAAAGAATTAGTAAATTGACTCCTTCGAGAGAACGTAACATGATCTTTTTCATTTTTATTTACACTTAATAATCTTACTTTTTTGATAAAAGTTCATGCCAAAAGATATTTGAGTACCAATATTAGAAATTACTCTTGATTTTATTTATTTTTAGTTGGTTAAACCTAATATTTGATTGGTTGCATCATACTCCTTTTGTTTCATAAAATGAGCGTTCTTTTTTATTTTATTTTATTTTATTAGTAGTAATAGTATTAAAATGACTCGATATTCTCAAGTTTATCACCATAATTTTATTATCATGCCGCTATCATTTAATTATCAACTTATTATTTTAGAAATAAGTAAATAAAAGATCTCTTATTTTTACAATGAAAAAAGAGAAAATGTGATTTGTCACCGTTAAACTAGGTTATAGAGACATTCATTTATTTAATGACATATTTGTCTTTTTATCGATCTCATCAATGGCATTAGAGATATTTAACTATTTTTCTATATTTTTTGTTCTTTTTTTAATTGACGTTTTAAAATTTTGTACATAAATTAAGAAATATAATTGATACTTTGTTTAATTGACTAAATTATGTATAAAGTTTTAATATTAGTCTTATAAAATTTATTAAAAAGATGAAAAAAAAAATTAATTTTCGATTATAAAAGATAATATAAAAAATAAAACTTTTAAGACTTTCATGAAATATATAAACAACAAATAAAAAAAGCAAAAATCTCTATTTAAAAAGACAAATGAAAAGGAAAAGATGGAGTATCAAACACTGTATTCTGTCTTTCCTTTTTTCATCAGTTTCAGTCATGTTAATTATTAACGCAACAGTAATTTATAAACAAACAATGACTGAATAATTATTAATTCTAGAAAAGAAAATATAGAAGAGGAAGACGCACACGCACTAGCCTTAAGCCCCAACGGATACTTATATAACGGCTACACTTTCCTTTTTCTTTCTTCAATACCCCCTCTCTCTCTCTCTGTGGCTTTTCCTTTGTTCAGAAAGTGATTTTCTGGTCATTGATAACCTTTTCGTTGATAATTCTAGAAAACGGGTGTGAAGGGTTTACATATTGAGAATCTCTTTACCAGATTGTTTCAACTTTCAAGGGTTTATACAGAAGGAATTACTCACTTCTAGTTTAATTAACTATTTCTCTCTCTCTCTTTGTTTGTTGGCAAGAATTTCAAGAAAAGGGATACAGCGAAAACTCTAGTTAGTGATCATCATATTATAGTGAGTGAAATTAAGGGCAATGTGGAAGAACGAGAAGAATTTTCCGGCGAGGGGTTTTTCTACGCCGCCTCCGACGTGGCACTCGAATAGGCAGGTTCCGGTTATGCCGAGGTCGGAGAGAAAGAGGAATTCACCTCAGGGAGACGCTGTCGATAATTTCCACGTAATTCATAAAGTTCCTCCTGGTGACTCTCCCTATGGCAGGGCCAAACATGTTCAGGTCTGATATTATTATATTACACTATCTATAGATTGTTTAATTCTTGTTGTTTTTTGATGGGTTTGAATCGAATTTCATGGTAATGTTGATTTGGGTTTTGTTTAATTGCCATGAAATTGCCATTCTGGACTTCGAATTGTTCTTTTTCTGCTTTGATTTATTGGTTTTGTTAATGATCTGTTGTTTCTATTTGTTCGTGGAATAATTTGATTCTCTTGGAGCTTTGATATATTGCAAGATAGGTTGAATATTATTAATCCTGTTAGAAAACATATCTGTTCTTTGGATTTTATCTGTATTTTTTGCATGGCAAGATAATCTTGAGAGTCCTTTGTTTGGATGATAGATATTTCTTTTACTGTAGCCGAAGATTAGCCCTATGGATTGATTCTTTAGTAAAAATTTAATGCCAAACGTGTGCCTTGTTTAGTATTTTGATGGTTTGGAATCTGATATTTTCTCACACAGAGAACTAAACCCTTTCAATTGACTGAGAAGTTAAATAGTCCGTAAATTTTGAGATTGCTCTATATTGGTAAACTGTCTGAGTTCAATTATTTGTATCCCAAAATTAAAGATATATTTTCCTTTTTAGTCTTTCCAAAATTAGAAATACATTTATATATCCAGGTTCCTAACATGTCATTACTTATAATCTAGGTAAATTAAATGCTATGATGCCACCACTACTACATTTGTACCAAACGTTAGAGATATATTTGAAATAATACAATTTTCCTTAAAAGTAGTCGTTCTAGAAATGTATCTATAATTTTTGGTATGGAGGGAGTATATTTTTTCATCCTTGTTTATCGTGTTGATATTTTCATTTTTTCCAACTGTAGTTGGTGGATAAGGATCCAAGCAGGGCAATTTCCTTGTTTTGGGCGGCAATAAATTCTGGTGATCGAGTTGATAGTGCCCTGAAAGACATGGCAGTAGTGATGAAACAATTGAACAGATCAGACGAGGCGATTGAAGCAATTAAATCTTTCCGCCATCTATGCCCTTTTGAATCACAGGAATCTCTTGACAATGTACTAGTGGAACTTTACAAGGTAAACCACATCCTTTGAGAGCTTTGTATATCTTTCTTTTCTTCTTCTTCTTAGTTTAAGTTTTCCTTTATGGTAACCGTAAGTTGTATAGGCTGTATAGTGTGTGACATATATTGTTTTTGGGACATCTGATATCTTTATTTTTGGGACATGGTTATGTGTTTGTGAGCCGTGTCTTAAATTTTCCTCTTTATATTGATTGGGCTTATTGAAAACTATCGTTCTTCATTTTCCCATCCCCCTTTGGTTCAGGCTAGGGTATCTCATTTCTTACAATAAGTTTTGAAGACCATTTTCTATTTTGATAATTTTCTTTAAAAGACTGAATTTTCTATTGAATTTTAACTGGTATTTATGTTCTAGCCATTCAAGAATGCGGAATGGAATGTCTAGTTTTTCTAAAGTGACATGTTGGATAAAAGTGCAAATACATAAAATTTAACTTTATGGTATGAATCATGTAGATTAAATTAAATTCACAGGAAGGATATTCATGACTGAAACCTTACTAGTCACTTACATCGTCTTGATTGCTTCATGCTACATCTAAAGTTATGGACATTTGCATGTTCCTGCAGAGATCTGGTAGGATTGAAGAACAGATTGAAATGCTTCATGTAAAATTGAAGCACATAGAAGAAGGTATAGCTTTTGGTGGGAGAAGGACGAAGCCTGCCAGATCCCAAGGGAAGAAGGTTCAGATCACAATCGAACAAGAGTATTCGAGGTGAAATATCAAACTTATATTCTAACCCTTAGCAGTTTCTGAGTTTTTTATTGTGTATGCACAGCCGCACAGGCCTTTATTTTTGCCTTAAAAAATGCAGGTTGTTGGGGAACTTGGCCTGGGCTTATTTACAGCAAAATAACTACAAATCAGCAGAAGAGCTTTACAGGTATATCCTCCATACACTAAAATAATTTTGTATGTGGAGTTCCATGTACCTAAGTTGTTTGCTAAGCGAAAGGGCACATTTTCACTTATTTTATTTCTCAATTCAGAAAAGCATTATCTCTTGAGCAAGATAAGAACAAGCAGTGCAATCTGGCCATCTGCTTGATGTACATGAACAAGATGACTGAAGCTAAATTTCTGCTTGAAGTTATAAGATCATCTGAAAATGGATATATGGATGAAACATATGCCAAGTCTTTTGACCGTGCCACTCAGATACTGGCTCAATTGGAATCACAGAGCTGTGAGGAAGCCCGAATACCTTTTTCATTACTTATTAGCATCCACTCGGAAGAATTTCCTATCCCCAGTAATGGAAGTCAGAATCGTAATTCTGGCTTTGCAGAATCCAGAAAGTTAGAAGATGGTCATGACAAAGAAACAGTGCAACCGGATGAACAGAAGAGAGGATTTTGTTTTTCGAATCGCTGTAAGAATAATAACAATTTCTCTGGCTTTGACAAAGAAAATTCAAAATGTGCATCATCGGGGCCAAGAAATGGACTAGAGACTTCCCCTAAGAATTTTTGCACCGATAAACTGCAGAAGGGATCTTACGAAGAAAGCTTTTATAATAGAAGAGCTGGTTTTGGTAGCAAAAGGAATGACAATGGGGCAAGTGTAGCTGGAGTTGAAACAAGTTATACATTCATGAAAGAGTATGCTTCTCCAATTCCTGCTGGAGGCAGCCCTACAGTTCCATTTACACAACCAAGACGAGGCTCCTATACATTTGACTATAGATATCAGAGAAGTGCATGGGAACAAGACGATGCAGTCACTGGTTGTAACAGGAAGTTATCATTTATTGGTATTGGAGCGAGGGAGAGAAAATCAGAGGAAATTGAATGTGAAGAAATATTGGACTCAAAAGTGTTTAATGTGCCTGCAGAATCTGTTGGCTATATCAAAGCAAGTGAAACTTTCTTTGATGAAGAATATGATCAGGGTCCCAATATTACTGCGGCGGACAGAGTGAGAGTGGTAGCACCAGTTGAACATACTGAAGGAAATCTGAAGGAAACCAAGGAACTCCAAAGCCAATGCAAGCCAGTTAAACGGAATGTGGAGGTTTGCCAAGATTTCTCGTTTTCTAAAAGTAAGAAGAGTTGGGCTTATATGGTAGAAGAAGAGGAGAAAAAGTTGTTGCCTAGTGGGAAAAGTAATTGCCCTGAACCATTACCTTTTCTCCGAACTCCAACAAATAAGTATTGTGATGAAAATATTAATTGCAATGTCATATTTGAAAGTCCGGTTCAACTGAATCAAACTGAAAATTTAAGTCAAAAGATGGAGTCCTTGGATCTGAAAGATGGATATTATTCTCAGCCCGGTAATGCTGATGTTTCTATGAACCGAGAAGTACGACGTTCATTGTGTTACGACCAGCAGCACAAACCAGATGGAGAAGAAAAGTTATGTTCGTCACCTTTGTTGAAGAAAGATTTTAACTTTGACAGTTATAGTTCTGTGGTGGCAAATGAAATCAAATATACCTCTGGAAATGGAACAAACTTCACAAGAAGAAACAGGCGGCTGCAGGTCTTCCAGGATATAACTCTCTGTGAAAGCCCAAGGAATTGATATGCATTCTGTATCATGTACTAAGATGAGAAGTAACCTTTGCTACAAGCTGCAAATTGTGCTTTGTTTAAGGTATTTTATCTAAACTAGTAGCAGTCTGAGGATCTTTCTTGTATTTGTTTATGCTTTCCCTTCATTCTTTGTTGCTTATTGATGCACATTTCCTCGTATAGGTTAGGTGTTCAATACATGTACTCAGATACTGTGTAATACCATTGTTGTTAATCCACTTGTTACAGTTGTATATACTAATGCAGTCTTATAGAACATGTCTTATATTTTCTGCTACCAGTGACTTAGGCATACCCTGCCCGGATCCAATTACCCAAATCTTCCCCTTTAGAGACCCGTGTTCTTCCATTCTAAATATATATATATATATATATATATATATATATTAGTATAATAATTGTTATAATATAAGATCACTTTCCTTTGTAAAATATTTTTATACCAGGTTCAAGGTTTGGGATAGAGAGACTTATTACTTCTCGCATGAAAATAGTTTAATATGTGAATTTTTACATGAAATAATTTGTGCTATTTATCATATATAGTGAAAAGTCAGTCAGCCTCTTAGTTGACAAATTTGGCTAATAGTTTTCGAAAACATAAATTTCAAATGTTTCAAAAAGATTGATTTTTCTTGCAAATTACACAAACTTAGAGGGTTTAAGTTTGTAGAATAAGAATTCCTATTGTATTGCGAGGTGGTCCTCCGATCAGTAACTGAAGGACCTTACTTTTGTGACTGCTCAAACATACTTTATATACTCGTGAAAATATGGGTTACTTCTCAAATATTTCGTGTACTTTGCTAAATATAAGTCCAAAAGATAGGCTGGGCTTAGGTTCGGTTTATTAATTTTCTCATATATTAATACCCATTTTTGTTTGAGATTATAAAGTTAAACTTTGAGATGTATCAAAATATTATTGATTAGGTTAGGCCCAACGGATACCACTTTACTGTTAAAGTTTATAGGTAGGATATAGTCCATCCGTCCATAAAAAATTGACTTAATTTGAGGTTTTTAGTTAAATTGCTAATTTTAGAATTAAATTTTAAATATATTTATTTATATTTTTAAACACATAAAATTTGAGGTTAATAGTAAATTCGATATAATTTCTCCACCTATATTTATAAGAAAATAGTATAAATTTTAATTATAAAATGATCAATTTGACTAAAAAAAAGTAAAACTAAGCCAGTTTTTAAGAGACGGAAGAGGGAGTATATAACATAATTCTCTAAATTTTGATATATACTGATATAAATTTAAATATTTTAAATATATTTTTTTATTTTTTTGAAAAACAATTTTAAGTGTTTTTTAGACAAATCTTAATATATATAAAATATTAAAACAACCAACTAGGACTCTAAGAAACAAGTATGATTTATCCTACATGCATGTACATATGACCATTTGCATAACTTTTTTTTTTTAAAATGATTTGGAAGCTAATTACTATCCCTTAAAATATTCAACTTTAAATGTAAACCGTAAGGTGGTGTTTGATTGCATTTTACTGTATCTTAATAGCCCATCTCTTAATGTTTGAAATTGGGATAAATTTTTTTCTCTGAAGGCCTCTAGATTATTAAGATACAAAATTAAATTTAAACTATTCAGAGGACCACATTAAGATACATTAAGAGGTGGACTGTTAAATACATTAAGACGTAATCAAACACAACTTAAACTTATTATAGAATCAAATACTAAAATATAGTATATAGGGGTATATTTAGGGTTGTAATCATCCAACACATATCATAGTCTCCGAAGCTATGACGGGGAAGTAACACGATTTCTTAATGAAAATTCATTTTTACAAAAAAATAACATAAAATAAAATAAGAAAGAAGAAAGAAGAAGATATTTGTTGTCCCATGTCAAGTCACTACTGTATAATAGAAGGGATTAATAGTACTAACAATTAAAAATGAATTTGTTCTTAAGTCAAAAAATATAATTCTACAATTAATTGCAAAAAAGTTTAATTTGCTGACTATACTTTCTCAGCAAGTGAGGTTGGCCTTGTTTTGTAGAGTCTGTATATAACAAAGAATAATGCTAGAGACACAAATTATTTTACAAACTTACTGATGTGACACTGTTGTATTGGTGATAGTGTTGTAGTGAAGATGTGTTTTTTTTAACTATCACCAATACAACAGTGCCACATCAACAAGTTTGTAAAATATTTATAAAAAAGTTTGTGTCTCTAGTATTACTCTGTAAAAAAAGTCCCCAACTTTTTTCAAAGTCATTTGTCTTAAGTTCCTCGTAATTATAGAGTATCTAAAAAAGTTTAGTTCTCGGTTGGCATCAATATTCTTTTGGTGGTCTAGCTAAATTTATTATTTTTTATAATATTAAACTTTAAAAAATTATTGTTGGCCCAGAAGCTATTTAGGCCGCCTTTATCTGCTGACTAATGTTTTGAAAAAGGAAAAATAAATGACGGCCATGTCCCTCAGTGTATTTGTTGTACTTGTACACATGTATATTATTGAATTCATCATTCTGTTTTTTTTTTGTTTTTTTTTATCCCCCCTCTCTTTCCCTTGTGAGGAATCAATTCAACAACACATTATATTGCTCTCATCCTTGCCCTCTAAATTACTGAAAATTACGGTATCACATATTTTATTTAATTTTATCGGATATACATTAACTACACAAATATTATATTATATTTAGCGATGATAAAAATATTAGTTGTAATTGTATAAACGGTGTTGATATTAAAGAGGTATTTAAAATTGTATTTAAAAAATTGGATGAAAAACATAATAAAGAAGGTCTAAATGTGTAAACGGCATTGCATTCCTGTACACTGCATATACTTCTAACATCCACATTAACTTTAAAGAGTACCCGTCTAATTTACCCAACCAATCACATTTAGTTAAGTATAATTAAGGTAAGTATAAGATGGTCCATAAAAACCATTGCTCTTGGTGGGGCTAAACCAACCTCACGGGTTTTCTGTTTTCATTATTTTTTCTGTTTTTATTTTATATTTTTTATATTTTATATTTTTCATTTTTTTATTAAGTACACTGGACTTGTAAGTTCTTTTCTTGTACTTGCTAGTTTTCACCCGAATTGCCACGCCATTGTGTTGGTGTATTATATTCTTATTTCTTAATAATAGATTGCCGTTGCACCACCAAACGAGAAGTCCGAAAAGTTTAACAACCCTCTACCCAATTATCAAATATTCTCAATCAACATAAACAAAGGCTCTAGATGCTCATCTCAAGTTTCAACTCGTTCATTCTTTATATGAGTAATTCTAGAGACACAAACTATTTTACAAACATTTTACAAACTGACTGATGTGACACTGTTGTATTGGTGATAGTGTTGTAGTGGGAAAGTGTTTTTTTTAACTATCACCAATACAACAGTGCCACATCAGTCAGTTTGTAAAATGTTTGTAAAATAGTTTGTGTCTCTAGCATTACTCTTCTTTATATATATATAGAGAGAGAGTGAGAGAGTGAGAGAGTGAGAGAGTGAGAGAGTGAGGGGGTAATGATTCATAATATGTATTTAGTATGAATTCTTATAGGGCATACATCATCTATACTATTAGTAAGCGGACGATAATTGTGACGCCCCCAAAATAGGTCCACACAACCCATTTTGAGTCGCCAATAACATTCTACAAAATACAAATACAAATACGAATTTTCCCATTTACAATTAATATTTGTCGTGCAAAATACGACCACACACATACTGTGACTTTCCATACAAATATCGTACCGTATGGTACCACAGTATCCAAACCCAAATTATTACAATGCCGTAAAAAGACGACAACACATGTTTTAAGTCTCTAGTACAATCATTATTAAACTATGCCATAACTTGATAAAGACAACCACTAACTCGGACCATCACTCCACTCCCCGGCTAGTCCCAGCTACATTTTCCTTTCCTGAGAAGAACAATGGAACAAAACTGAAAAGGGTGAGCTCAAATAGCCAGTAAGAAATATCATGACTAAGATAATGAAGAATAAAATTTATCTTTAGTCTTCAACAAAATTAAATCAGAGATTTAAAGATATTTTAATTGTTCAACAACAACAATTACAGCGGAACAAACAATCCATTAGAAGAGTCAAGTAGATTATAATATCTACCATCTTCTATAAATTAAAGGATCACCACCAATATTTTATCCCTGTAACACCAATCAACAATTCCTATTTATGAACATCCAAATCAACAGTTTATATTCAACAGCCTCTCTTTGCACTACGTGCCAAAGATATTTATTTGTAACATCACCGGTCATGATCATGCCAAACGCCAGTTCATCTTTGCACTACGGGCCAAAGAGAACTTTCACCATACGCCTTTGTTTGTAACACCAAAAGTCATGATTATACCAATACACAGTTTGGTCAAAATTATGTCACGCCAGTTCATCTTTGCACTACGGGCCAAAGAGAACTATCACCACAATTTAAGTATGAGGATGAGGATGATGACAATGATACAGTGAGATTAAGGATAAGAAAAGCTTTATAATTTAATCAGTATCAAAGATTGACCAAATTGCCAACACGATAACCAAATTGTGGAGTCAAATTCAAGAATGATATTCAAGAAATTATTTCATGCTTCAACTATAACGTATAGAAAGATTCAAGTGAAAAGATATTAGATGAAGCACAAACTATTAAGGATATTCTACTAATATTCAGGGATTTTCTCCATTTAAAAATAAGATTTTGGAAACAAACAAGGATTTCTTATCCTAAATGGAGAAATGTGAAAGAAAAAGATATCCCTTAACGAGTACAAAAGAAATGATACGTTATACGAGTATAACAGAATATATGAAACTGCAAATGGATTTTCACCTGTCATACGATAATTCGCGTAGACAGATTATTTCCACAACAGATTAATAAGTAATGAATACAAAGGGTTATTCACCAGGTACGACACTCGTACATACAGGTTATTCCCACAGAGTAATAAGGAATGAATACAGAAGGGTATTCACCAGGTACGACACTCGTACATACAGGTTATTCCCACAGAGTAATAAGGAATGAATACAGAAGGATATTCACCAGGCATGCGTCATACCGCACGGACAGGTTATCCCCACAAATTAATATAGAACGAATAACAACCTTTATGAGTATAATATCACTTACGAACATGAAAGCAAATGATATTATATATGAGTATGAAAGAAATGATATTCCCTACCTTCGTTAATAAAATACTGGATGTTGCTTTCTATGAAGTTTACTAACTTTGGACAATACTAGTATTCTCACAAATACTAACAATAGCCTAGCACACTAAGAGAACTTAAGAAATTTAGAGAGAGAGAGGAAGTATAGGTAATGAAGGTGTGAAAATTTCTTAAGCAAACCCTCCCTATTTATAGGAAAATCAAGGTGAGGGCATTTTAGTCTTTTCCCTAAATTTTCTTGGTTTATTACTCTTATACCCTTGACATATTCTTTTAATATCATCCATCCATTTTTTCTTCCATTTATATCATCCATCCATTTTTTCTTCCATTTATATCATCCATCCATTTTTTCTTCCATTTATATCATCCATCCATTTTTTTCTTCTATTATCAAAAGATAATTCCATTATTAAAAAGATAAAACCATTATAAAAATAACTCCATTATCACAATAAATCCCTTTTTTTTTCTGTATTATTGTGTTAAATGTATTAATATCACAGATAGCATATACTTGCAATACTGACAACCAGATTATTCCCAGGAAAGAGGGGGCCTTCCATGAAAAATGGCGCGCAATTAAATAACCCATTTTCTTGACAGAATTTCTAGACATTGTCGATAATGCTAAAATATCCTATCAAATGATATAAGTTACAGTGTCGTGACAAATAGTAAAATATATTATGCAGATGCTAATTAACAATTATTGAATCAAGATACTATGCAATTGCTACTTTATCAATTATTGAATCAATAATATAAAACACTGTGCAACATCGTGAGCTACTGTGGAATACCGTGTGCTACTGTAGAATAACGCGTTTTACTGTTCTTTTTATCATCGGGTATTTTAACAGTTATCGGTTAAAGTTTTGCCGCCAATTTCTATCACTTTCTATATCCGACAGTTAACCCGTTGTGGGGCCCACTATCATTGACAATATTGCCATTTCGGCGCCGTCGTACGGTACCGAATATAATATTCCCCGACAGAAAGAATATTCCCCGACATACTATTTATCAGATAATTTGCATATAACACCCTTAACTATCATTTATAACAATTAAGCACTTCACTATTTAGAAAAATAATCATAAAGAAAATAATAAATTTTTATTTCATAAATTCGGGGTCTTACAATAATCATACCCTAATCAAAATAAGAGTTTGGTTTGATTAATAAATATTTAGGGTTTAACTAATCAGAATAAGAGTTTGTATTGACTAATAAATGTTTAGGGTTTATTAACTAGGATTTAGTATTTGTTAATTAGGGTTTAGAGTTTATTAACCTAAACACTAGTTAATAAACCCTAAACCCTAATTAACAAACACTAAATTTAGTTAATAAATTCTAAATATTTATTGGTCAAGCCAAACCCTTATTCTGATTTCCAAAATATTTATTGGTAAAACCAAATTCTTATTCTGATTAGCGTTAGTTATTATTAGTAATAATAGCGGACAGTAAGCGTTTTTCTAACCGTCCGCTGCTAATAGTAGTGGACGTCGATTTTTAGTTTCGTTTTTTTTATATATATTTTTAATGGTATAAATGATGTGTATCCTAAGAATCCGAAAAACTTGATAGTTCAACTAACACAATATGATCTGGCTTCCGAATACTGGTGGTTTGGTGCATAATAAGTGGCGACCACATTATAACAATGCCAAGTCTTACCTGTTCATCAACTGCCACTCTTTTAGTTCATGCTGCCATGTGAATTAAGTATAATTAATAAGAAGAAAAATATTTGTCCCGAGTATTTTTTAAAATTTACATATGCATAGGATCTATCTAGTACAGAATCCATGTCGAAGAATTTATATACAACTATATGTAAGGTTTGTACGTACTTTAATTAATACCATGCTTTGAGGCATTAACTGTATTTTGGGACACCCAAGTTTACCTTTATAATAGTATATACGTGATCAAAATTAAGTCCCAGTCTTTTGTTAGTTGAAAGAGCCTTGTCAACTCTCCTACAATGCCAGCTGGGTATCCCAACAAGCCACTTTCAAATGAACTCAACATCTTTATCCTTAACTTCACATATCCACACATATGACTACAATTGGAAAAGACCAACACCACTTGCTAGATTAATTTTAATTGCCCAAGGAGCATAATCAAGATATATGATTCTCTCTCTGACTTTGGTTAACAGCCGATAAAAGCATGGTAATTGGGGAATTTGATTGTCAGCAAAATACTCCAGCTCTCTATGGTGGGTGAGCTAGATTGCAATAAATGCGTTGCTGGTGCATATTTGTGTTGCTAAAAGTGTATTAAAAAAATTGAGTAAAAGTATGATGGAGATGATCTTAATATGTAAACCGCACTGCATTTTAATCTTGTCTATCCTATATGGATGTCGGATATAATTCAATGACAACCACATTAATGCTACGTTTGGATTGGTGGAATAGGAGGGAGAATGAAATGACTCATCCTTATGAAATGAAAAAAATTGTGTTTGGTTGCGATTGTAATGAAAAAAATTGTGTTTGGTTTTTTGAAGGAGGAAGAGCATATAGAATAACTCATTCCAATTAGAATAGAATGAATCATTCCACTCTTCATTCCATTCCTTCAATCCAAACGTAGCATAAGTGTAAGAATAACCTTTCTATAAAGCCTCAACTATACAACAAAAAATATTGAGATTGTCGTGAACTAAAATGTCCCTCAATTGGTGCTTTTGGGAGTAGATTGAGCCTTATTCTGGACTGTAGTTAGAGTCTGGGTCATTACAACTAAGTTGCAAACGTGCCTCGTGCCATGGCTGCATCAAAAAGCTTTGTTCAATCACATTCTCAGGTATTGATATTTGTTTGCACAATTGGGAGTTTATTCTCTACAAAGCTTTACCTTTGGGATATAAAATAACTTTTGCCAGGGAATGAAGTGAGGAGCCTCAACTTGGGACTAATTACAAGCGAATCGATTGTTCGATTATTCAGATGAAATTGGCTTATAATGTCTTTTGATAATAAATAAGCATTTCAAGAACATAACTGCTTGTTATACACAAACATTCCAACTGTTTTATAATCATGATAGAAAACGCCATAGTGAGCATGATTGTTTAGATGATTAGATTAATCCAACTTGATGGTTATCAAATAGTATATCATTAATGCATCACATTACCACAGTATTCCAATTATATTCAAGTGTGTATTTATATAATAGCTAGTACTCCTACATAACACCATGATTCTCAAATATCTGAAATTATAATTTTGATTGGTGCATGGAAAAACAGCAAAATATGCCGACAAAGCTAGGCTAGGCTAGGCTACTTCCCCTGTTGGATTTCTTTAAGTGAGTTGTAGAAGCAAAAGCTAGCTATAAAAGCATGTGTAAATGAGTTGGCAAAAATGGATGGAGTCTAATCTAATCATTAAACACAAGCTTCACATTCACAAAACTTCTCATGTGTATGTGTGTGTGTGTGTATACATATATATATATATATATATATATATATATATATATATATATTGAGAGGACTGATTAGAAAGAGGGGCGGGGTGGGGTTGATCTTCACATAATTGTACTCAACTTTAATTTATACATATATGGCTATGGTTTTCATATGTACATGCCGACAAAAGTGAACACTAGTTGTATAAATTCCTGGTTAAGATTGCGTCGTCGTGGAGAGAGGTTGAGAAGGCGCTATCGCACTCGCATTCAAGATCCTCATAACTCCAAAACTCATCCTCCTCTTCATCTTCATTTGGAATTTTCCACCTCTCTTTATCTACTTCTCCTTCCATTACCATTACTTCCAGAATCTGCACTCAATTTAAATTGTGATAACATTATTGACTCCAGTGCAGTATGCCATAATATTTACAATTTTACTTGATTTAGTTCAAGTGTTTAAAAGTGTTAAACCAAGAAAAATCAGGCCTTTAGGCTCTAAATCTGATTTGTTATCAACTACATTATAGTTGGGATTTGGGAAACATCATTCTACAACAAAGTTATATCTAATAAAAACAGGTACTTAGCTGGAGAACACATTTTCACATTGATATATAACTTTTATGTAACAAATGTTGCAAGAATAACGGACCCACTTTCACTATTAATTTTGATTATTGATTGAGTGTTCCAGCAGTTATCTCTCTAATCAAATGAAAAGGCTACATTGCATAATGTCTATTTTAATATTGTTAGCCTATGGTAGGTAATAACCAAAAGAATCAAATCTTAGTTTAGTCCTGATCGGTGAAAAACATATTACCGACAAACCACCACTGCAAATGTTACGTCTGATTGCCACATTTATATAAATAAATTGTCTAATTGCAATTATGCAGGTGAACTATTAATTACTGCTCCTCTGTATTCATGAAAATAACTATGTTACTATCAGAGTTCCATTGAAATCATGAATGCGTAGTCCTTATCAGGCAGTTTAACAAGTTTATATATTTTCTTTGAGGAAGCTGAGAGTTTAAGCATCTAGCAGAAGAAAAGGAAAGAAATTAGGTACCTCACTCATGGTGGGACGCCATGCGGAAGTAGCTCGAATGCAGAGAGATGCTGCAAAGGCTAGTCTGTTCAGCTGTTTGATATCATATACCCCTTCAAGCCTTGAATCAACTAGCTTTTCATTATCCCCTTGGTTCAATATAGGTTTGGCCTATTGAATTAAGTAACAATAAGAAAATGTGCATATTTTATTGTAAGCACTAGGTAGCTCAATCATAGAAGAAAACTACTACGGACACCTTGAAGAAAATGACAATTTCTTTAGTGGGGTTTATATTATTTAAAAAAAAATTCAATCATTTGATCATTGTTTAATTTTGTGGGCTGAACAGAGAAAAGGGAAAACATCTGGTGCATGGTGTGAGGCTCTGACATCAATTATGAAACTGTAAATTTAAAAAACTTCATTTTGTAGAGGGTGTCCAAATGAGACGAGTAAACCGAACAGAAAATCAGAAAGGCTTGTTTACCCAGCTATGTAAGCTTTGGTGAGAACCATCCACCGGTTTCTTGCCAGAGATTATCTCAAGTAGAAAGACTCCGAAAGCAAATACATCAGTCTTCTCATCCACAACCCCGTGCATGAAATATTCTGGTGCCAAATGCCTAAAATTATGAAACGATCGCGATTTAATCATGTCCAACAATGAAAATCAATTACTTAATGATTGAATAGTAGGAAAATTTACATACCCAAATGTCCCTTCAATGGGAACTATGGAATGATGAGTCCATTGGGATGGAAGCCATTTTGCTAATCCAAAATCAGATATCTGTAACATTTAAAGAAGCAACATTATCATTCTCAAATTATGAATCTCATTTAAGAAAAATCATATGACCCAACAAGGTACCTGTGGTTGAAAATCTGCAGTGACCAAAATGTTGGAAGTCTTAATGTCTCGATGAATTATTCTTCTGGGGCATACTTTGTGCAAGTAATGAAGGCCTAAGGCAGTTCCAACCCCGATCTTGTACCTTGATTTCCAATCCATTACGGGTAAATTCTCATCTGAAGAAAGAAAAATACCGACTTTAAAATCATAAAAATAAACCCACCAAACAGCTAGTTTCCGTTAGAAACCAAAACAATAAATAGGAAAAGAAAAGAAAAGAAAAGAAAAGAAAAAAGAAATTCTGAACATATACCATGAAGAAGAGAAGCAACAGAGCCTCTAGAAGAGAACTGGAAAATGAGATAAAGTCCATTATCAATACAACAGCCTAAAAGTGATGATACATTTGGATGATTAACATGACCTAGTGTCCCAATTTCTGTCAAGAACTCCTTCTCTTTCCTCTCATCATTTGATGCTTTTGTAAGCCTTTTTACAGCAATTGTTTGCCCATCTTCTAATACTCCCCTGTAAACCTCTGCATACCCACCTTTGCCAACCAAATTATCTGAAACCCATTTCACAAATTCAATTTCTTTACACAAATAAAAAAGTTTAAAAAAAAAACACACCCAGAATCCAATCATTTATGGACAGAGAGAGAAACCTGAGGTAAAACCATTGGTTGCCTGAAAGATTTCTTCAAAGGAGAAGCTTTTCCAAGTGCGCCTTTGAGTTTGAGAAGGCTCAACATTCCTTGTTAAGGTTCCATTGTTGTCTTCTTGATCAGCAGAAGAAAAACATACTTTTGGGACTTCTTCATTTTCATCGAAGCTTCTGCGCTTGATGGAGAAGAGTCTCTTGAAGCTTCCCGTCCGAATATATTTCATATTTCTTGGACTATTAGTTTGCAAATGAGCCTCTGGTTTGTGCAGAGGGCTTGAAAAAATTAAATACACAAAAATGAGGAGAAGACTCTTTAATTTTTGTAAGGATTAAGGGGAAACTATTAATACTTGAGAGGGAAAGTTAAAAAGGGTGATAATAATACTAATACGTTTTGGAGGGTCTTAAAAACTCTCTCTCGCTGTCAATTTTTACGGCGTTTGGGGTTCATAAATGATTGAAGGAGTAGTAGTTAGATATACGGAGATAGTAAGGCTGTAAACCAACTAAACATTCGGGTTCGATTCGGGTCCGATTCAAAAAAATACGAACGAAATTCAGATTCGTTAATAATATGATTCAAATTTGAGTATAAAAAATAGTTCGAATAAAAATATGAGTAGAATCTGAGAATCGGCTCGTTTAAAATTCAAACTACTCGAATTCTCGATTGTGATTCGATTAATACAGATTCGATTAAATACTAGATACATTCTCTTATAATATATACAAAATTAAATCAAATTAGAATAATTAATTATTATTATTTTATTTTATTTTTAATTGTGATTTTATATTTGTAATGTGTAATAATAAATATATTTTCTCATTTCTAAGTAAAATAATAAATTTAATTTATAATCATATTTATTATAAAACTAGTTATTATGTGGAGACTCGAATTCGAGTTTGAATTTGAAGCTCGCGAGTAGTTTGAATATAATTCGATCCGCGTCGGATCGAATTCGAGTAATAAATATTTGAGTCGAGTTAAATCTGAGTAGAATTTTTCAAATACAATTTGAATTTGAGTACGAATTTATTGTTTCGAGTCGAATTCGAATAGCTCTCTGTTCGTTTTGGTTCGACTCGTTTACACCCTTAGAAGATAGAAATTAGCAAATACTCCATCCTCCCAAAATTATATATATATATATATATATTTCTATTCCAACTTTTAAATTAAAAATATATTTATATTTTTACGCTATTAAGTTTCATGAATACTGTTGTGTTAGTGATGAGGGACAACATTGCAAAAATAAAATAAAAAAGTATTTTTAAAAGTCAGTAGTTTTTACGAATATATTTACAATAATTTTTGAACGGGAATTAGCCTGATATTGGTTATTAAGCTCGTCTTTTGAGGAAACCACTTACTTAACTTATCAGAATTGAACCCATTTTGTTTGTCCTGTATGTGGGGATTGGGGTTGACCCATCAATTATTGAACCCATTTTTTGATGGCATCAAGTTTAGTGTAGTAGTTTGGTTGTATCAGTTGGGACTAGAAAACAAGAGGAATTGGTTGGTTTTGGTTAGACTTGAGTTCACCACCCTTTATTCCATCTTCATTCATGGGGAATCTACTTTCCTATTGAAGGTCGAAGAAACTAGAGGGAAAAAGAATGTAATAGATACTCATATATTTATAGTTTTAATCAATGCACTGCTAACTTTAAAGAATGCAAAATTTTTGCACAACTGTCCCCCGTCATCATGTTTACTTTTAATTTTTGTAATGTTATAACTAAAATTTTAATTTGGTGCAAATTTATTTCCTTTGACTGATTTTAATCAAACATATGAGAAACATGTGCTTTTATAAAGGTAAATTAGTTCATACATATATTAAACTAGAATAATATTAGAGACACAAACTATTTTACAAACATTTTACAAACTGACTGATGTGACACTGTTGGATTAGTGATAGTTAAAAAAAACACCTCCCCACTACTTTACTATCACCAATACAACAGTGCCACATCAGTCAGTTTGTAAAATGTTTGTAAAATAGTTTGTATCTCTAGCATTACTCTTGCATTTATGCATCCACAATTGTTGTAAGTGGCCCCATTTGCATTTAAGCTTATCTTAGGAGGTAATATAGTTTAATGAGTAATGCTAGATTGTGGATGCATAAATGCAAATAGGGTTACGGACCCTAGCATAAACTGAGAGTAAAAAAGTATTGACACCGGACTGGAGAGAATAGTCCGATTGCGGTTGGAAAACTCTACATTAGAAAAAAAAAACCATAATAAATAAATAGAAATAAATTATGTGTTTGAACAAGTTATTTATGAAAACAAAATAAAAAAAAAAAGCCACACTAACCAGATCTGCTAAGCTCTTCTTTCAAAGATGCAGAACCCAAATTGAAGATATCAACAAATAGCTCCCCAAGCTACATCAACAACCATATATTATCACCAGAAGATTCCGTATATAACATCACAGCCATTGAAGCCCAAATCATGCAACTCCAGTGTACTTGTATTATTTTTCTCTCTTCCACAGTACACACATACATACAAATCCAGCCTCTTCTCTTTCTTAATTTAGCTATCGGACTGCTTTTTTAATTCTTTCATAGAGCTAGACGCGTCAACACCAATGATGAAGATCATTGGAGGGGAATTAATCATGTGCTTTGAAACTCATGCACCCAATTTTAATTTCCTATCTAATCAGTCTTTCGAACATGAATTTAATGTATCTTTGCCAGAATTTTGTATCTTGTTGTGCGGAGTATATACGTGAGAATTATTGAATTAATTGGGTATGGGTGAGGAAGGTTGAAGTCATGCATCTATTGGGGGTTAATTAGGGTGGAGATGAGGAAAATGATTAGAGAAGAAATTGATGTGTGCATGTACGTATTTGCTGAAGTTGGGTTGATTTGATGCAAGGAAATCATGACGAATCGATTGGTTTGGATTTGGATTTGAGTATTAAAATTTTCAATTTGTTTTTCATATGAATATTTGATTTATTAAAAAAATTAATAATTTAATATTAATTAATTAATAAATTAATATATATTTTAACATTAGCAATATCTACACATTAATAGTTTTCAGTACGAATATTTTTTTAAAGAGACTAAGGTTGTGTTTGATAAAAATGATAATTAAGATCTGAATGATCATGATGTCTTAATAAATTAGATCATCTGAATGGTTATGAGGTCTGAATCTAAAAAACTGTTTGATTACTAAAAAGTAAGTTGTCTCTTAATGACACTATTTTACCATTTTTAAGGGTAAAATTTTATTTAATAATTTTAAATATTCAATTTAATAAAAATGAGTGAATAATATTGTTGAATATATTTATATAAAAAAAGTTGATCAAAAAAATTTCATTAAGAGGTACCTCTTAATTATTAAGATTTTATTTTCTGTCTTAACGATTAAGAGGCATTCAGAGGTAACAAAAAAATAAGCAAACAACATTATGCCTCTTAGCGAATAAGAGGCAATAAGAGGTAAACAAACAGCCCCTAATAGTACTTATAAGTTAATAATTTTCTTCAGAATCATTTTTAATTTAATAGTGTTTTCATTAATGCATGGTAGTATATCTTAACATTAATAATTAAACTATCTAACTAAATTAGTATGTATTTTTTATATAAAAAAGTCAAACTGTTAAAACAAATAAGCCAAGTTTATTAACTATTGTAAAGATATTTTCACCCTTTTACTTGGATAAAATAAATTTATATGTTAATTGATTATTTATAGTCCTTGAAAACAACACATCTTTCTCATATGTTTGGTTAAAATTGGTCAGAAGGGACATATTTGTATTAAATTAATTGAAATTTTAGCTATGACGTTGTAAAAATTAAAACATTATCGTCTATATTGTAAAATCATGTAAACATGATGGGATAACTTGGTAGGGGCATCTCATTATGGCAGTGTGAAAAGATGGTGTCCGAATTTTCATTTCTTTTAGGCTTTTCATTTCATTGAGATGCTTTTTTTTTATTGCCCTTTAATAAGGTGGGCATGTTTTGTTATGATTTCAGAAATTTTTGTTCTAACTCGTGTATGCGATTTTTAATGCCAAACATGTTGTTTTCATTCTATGTCCAGGGTTTAAAAAAATAATCCACACATGAAAAGTAAATTGATTAAGTCTGTTCTATTCTAGCCTCCAGGAGTGCTTCGTGAAATTGAAAAGGTAAATTTATTTTTATGCAAAGTGTTTGTCATATTATTTAACTTCCTTCAATCAAGTCCAACTCATTAAATGTAATAGATTCGGCTCATTTTTTTTTTTAATTCTCTTACTTTAAAAATAAATTAGCCTATATATATATATTTCTTATTAGATAGATTGTAGTAATATCATCCATTAATTGTCACAAAATTGAAATGATAAAAACGCAATTTTACCCTGATAAAAATATTTGAGCAGGTTCAATATAAACATTGTTGAAGATGGTTGATACTTTAAGTAAGAGGAGGAGAAAGTAGATTGAAGTGAAGTATAATTCCCCCCAAGAAAGTAAAAGTGGTAGTCTAGTCTAGTAAAAATACCAAACTTCCTCCCGGACCACCAGCTAGCCCTAAAAGCAGCTTCCTCGATATCCAAATAATTTATATAGTAAGTACAAAAAAGCAGCTCTGTGATAGAGGGTGATTGGTAACCACAATACTTGTGTTCGCATTGAAGATAATTGATTAATTAATTGTGTAACTATATATAATATATAGTAACTACTCCATTCTTCTGGGTTCTGCCAACCCGCGAGAACAAGGGAAATATATTGTACTTTGTTAGATTGATTGTACTATATAAATTTTTCTTGCTGGTGTAGAATGAGGCAATTATCTTTAAGTTTATGGAGTATTACATTTACATAATCATACTATCATTACTAAATTAGAAACTACATAAATATAAAAGTAAACATTAAATAAAAATATGTTTTTAAAATTCATAGAGTTTAAAAATGAGATTTTTTTTATGGAATGGAGGAATTATATTTATGCTTATATTCACTAACATCAAATTAACTCACATTTATTTTAAATGCATAATGAATATATATATATATATATATATTAAAACATACAAATAAGTACCCTATGTATAATATATAATTTTTTTTTTTTACAAAAACCTTAGGTCGTCGCAGCCCCCAGTGGTAACATAAGTGAGATAGTTAGACACATAATTATTTTATAATACTCGTTCTGTCCAACAAAAGAGTTTCATTTACAAATTTATTTTATTTCAGAATTAAGTCTTCATTTTATTGATATATAGAATGACACAACAATATTCTTAAATTTGTCGTACCATCACATCACTATTAAAATAATAATTTTATTATTTTTCTAATGATTAACATTTAATGAAAATGTATTTTTATAAATACAATTTTTTTATGAAATAGATGAAGTATTAGACATAGGTGTTTTATATCACTGGATCACTGACATCTTGCCTTCTCTTGCTTAAAGGATTGTTTTCCCTTCAAAACATAAGAGATATGTAAGGTATTTCAAGTTCATGACAAGAAATATTATGTTTAAAAGAACCACACATATTAGAAGGAACCTCTCGCTACAACTATACCTATGTTTAGGCTGAAATTGAGAAATATTGCACATATAGTTGTATCCAACAATCAGCTGTGAAGAAGACCTAAATCCAAACTTTAAAAAGAGATGACAGATTCCACTGAACCAAGGACTGCAATTAATTTGGCCTGCACGGTGTCGTTGTTTTCATATGGCTGTTTTCTATTTATATAAACGGAGGCATGCGGCCTGCAATCTAATTTGGTTTTAGTTCGGGCGATTATATATGTCTCTTCGAAAAAATGAAACTCATGTACGTAGTATCATTTTGACAATTAATGTTCCAGGTGGAAGTAGGAAACTGAAGCTCAAAACTGCAGGCGTCGATAAAGTCGTCATGATACGATGCTACTCTTAATTAGCTAGGATTGTAAATGATAGCGACGATATATATATACATATCTCTAACGGGAGACAAAACGTTAAACTTTTCTAAAAGCTAGCTTCATATTAGAAATTAACAAGTTCAAGATTTGTGAGAATTAAGTTGGAACACAACCATGGGAAGCCCTTTATTGGCCTCTACAATTGTACCCAGGTATGGTATATGCATGCTTATATACTTTCTATATATCATCTCTTACGAATTTTCTTTTCACAACTGTTTCGTATTTGAGATTAAATTTATGCATTTTCCTTCGCCTTAGCAAGGATTCCTTGGGTTAATTATGCCAAAATGCCTTCTTTTAATCTTTTTCATTATATTTGATTAATAGAATGGAAGTGATAAATTCGATCAAAATGTCTCCATTTATGCTCCATTGTAAGCGTGTATATAAAATGAGCAAATTCTATTTAATAATGAAACAAAAATCGAGAAATTTGCACCAAATATCATTTAACTTCATTAGTAGAATAAGCCTGTAATCTGTAACATGACGAAATTTGTATATTTATTTATATCAGTTGATAATTTGTGCAATGCACGGACTAGTTAAAATAATAAATTGAATAATTTGTCAAATATGAAATGAGAATGATATCTTTTTCTTCTTCTTCTTTTTATTTTTTTTTGTAATAAGTTTTTCTCATATAAACTTTTCAATAAATTTTATAATGCCAAAGTTCACATCTTGTAATTCTTTTTAACTTTCCAGATGGTACTAACTTAAAAACTAAAAATTTCCAAAAGCAGTTTACATTAACACCTGGCCAGTAGACTAAATAAGCAAAACACACCCCCCCCCCCCCCCCTCCCCCAAATTCACCATATATCTGTCTATAATATGTACAACAAAAATATGCACATATTATATATATCATAATTGATATCGATCTTGTTGACATGCCGGTGGCGCCCTTTCTGGCTTCCGATAATTCCATCCAAACAACTAATATACTTTCCCCTACAGATTTTTCAGACAAATAAAATAACTGAACATAAATCATAATAATATATTTAAAAGGGGAAACATAGAGATTCAGAATTCAATTTTACCATGATGAAATCAAAAAGAAGTGGTAATATGTTGACGATTGGTACCAGGAAAAGAGGCAACAGACACGCCAAGCAGACCTCTATATAGAGAACGATATAAAAGTAATAGTAATAGTAAATCAAATATCTGAGAAAAACATTTCAATTCATAGCTGGTGCTTTCAAATATTTAAGTAATTGTAATTTGCACATAGAAAACAAAGTCATGCAACAAAAATAAAGTAATCAAAAGTTATTACCAACTTGAATGAATTATATAACCATGATTACAATTATGAAAGGAACAAAAAAAATAAAGGGAAGCAATTTTGAAGTAAGGGATTCTAATAAAAAATAAAAACGTATTACATGATCATAAGTGGATTGTAGAGGAAAAATGTTTTTAAAAAAGAACTAATCTTGTTATTAATGAAATTATTGATTGAGATGTCAAGGTATATCCTTTCTTGACATTTCACCAAATATATAATTTGCACTATTCTAAACTGTCAACTCAAGGTTAAATTGGACCGGAGAAAAAAATCGATTTGGGGAGTATTAGAAGTATTAGCATAGAATGCACAAATAAACATGATTTTTGTTCATTATTACAAATCGATTATGTTTAGTTTGTCATGTAAGAGACTTCTGGAGTGTCTCAAAATCTATTTGAGTGGATTATGTTTGATCGAACGATGACGGAACATTTTAATTTTTAAATTCAATCGAGCCGGCTTATAATAATTAACTGAGATAACTCGTCGATTTTTCAAATTAATAGGATCAGCTTACGGCTTTTTATATATAAGGGTTGATAAGAAATGTTAATTTTATATATATATATATATATATATATATATATGCATGGGTGTAGATTGGCAGGTAAAGTGGCGCTAATAACCGGTGGAGCTCGTGGGTTGGGAGAGTGCATTGCAAGGGTGTTCACAGAACACGGAGCCAAAGTGATGATAGCTGATATCCTAAACGACTTGGGCCGATCCGTTTGCGATGAATTGGGCCCTCAGTCTCTTCTTCTGTCCACGTCGATGTGACCATTGAATCCGACGTCGAAAAGGCCGTGGACGCCACCATTACCAGGCACGGAAAGCTAGACATTATGATCAACAATGCCGCTATTATGGATGAAATAAAGGCCAGCATTCTGGACAACAAAGTGTCCGACTTCGAGCGCGTGATTAGCGTCAATCTGGTAGGAGTGTTCTTAGGAACAAAGCACGCGGCGCGTGTGATGGTCCCTGCGTGCAGTGGTAGCATAATTACAATAGCAAGTACTGCTTCGATTGTGGCGGTGGATAGGGCATCAACACATGCCTACACAAGCTCGAAGCACGCGGTGGTGGGGTTGACCAAGAATGTTGCGGCCGAGCTCGGGCGGTCGAGAATTCGTGTGAATTGCATATCACCTTATGTTTTGCCATCAAAATTAGCAAGGGAAGCTGTAAAGGATGATGATTTGCCGAGCACGATCAAGGGTTTATATTCCAACCTTAAAGGGGTGACGCTTGGATTTGAAGATGTGGCGGAGGCGGCTGTGTTTTTGGCGAGTGACGAGTCCAAGTACGTGAGTGGACATAATTTAGCAATAGATGGAGGTTTTACTGTTATTAATCCAGCTTTTGGACTGCTTGCGCTTGCACCCACAAAGGGTAATTAATTTTTCACTTGTAATTTACTTGCATGGTGTGTGCTTCAACCAGCAACCTGTCCTTGAAACTTTTATGGTAATGTATAATAATGAATCAAATTGTGGTGCAGTTTCTTTTTCTTTTTATTAATTTATTATATGTAATATTAAGCCTAGACTCTATTATTACTACACGGGGTACCTCGTGCAATCTAGTGCGAGCGAGCTAGGCCATATATAGGTCTTTGTCAATTATAGTATTATCTGGCCTCTCACGGTTACTGGTTTCGTCATATCACTTTGTCAAATCAAATACTCAAAACACATCAATATATAATATTGTTTGGTTTGGCCCATATCACTTTTATCAATTAATTATATACAGACACATAATTAATGTTTTTAAGCGTGGATAATGAATAATAATCCCTCCTTCTCTACCAAAAAGAGAAGAGGAGTCTCATTTTGATTTCCGAATTCAATTCGTTGAGTTAAGTTTTAAAATATAAAATTATTTTATTCTAGTACGTCATTAAAAATAATATTACTTCTTAAACAGTGTAATACTCATGATATTATTAATTAAAATAAATCAAATTTATATCAATTCAAAACTTTGAAAATTCAGATCTCAAACATAACTTTAATTATGAAATGGAAAGAGTACATCGATAAAAATAGCGAGAAAGACCTATGGGATGGAATAAGATGCACATGCATAATTTAAACAAGCTGACATATCTGTAGTTTTACAAAATTGAATACTAAAATGATGAGTAAATGACTAAAGAGTAAATATTAGAAGTGAATTTAAATGGTTTGTATAGTGATTATTGGTTATGGTTCTAATAGGTCCAACCATTCAGCTAATTATTCCCTCCGCCTAAATTTATTAGACTTCATTTTAAAAGTATGCGCATATTAAAAAAAAAAAAAATTCCAAATTACCCATTGTAGCTGCTCAGTTATCTTTTTTTTTTCAATTAATCTCCTAACTTTTTCTTGAAATAATAAAATAGAAGAGAGGGGAGGAAAAAAAGAGTGTAATTGTGATTCTAATGTAAAAGTTACTAGTACTCCATATATGTTATATGGTTTTCAATAAAAAAAAAATTAAAGTTAAATGAGGGTAGTATAAAAAAATAACATCAAAAATAGTACTCCCTCCATTCTTTTATATTTGTCGTTTTAGAGTTGATAACATAATCACTGCTAATTAAATATGCTACCAAATACCCAAAACACCTTTTCATTTGTCTCATCTACTTTCTCTCTCCTTATCTTTAATTAATATGTAGTTATCCCATAAACTCAATTTCTCATATAGTTAATTTTTCTCATCCACTTCGTCATTTCACTCCTATTCTTTTTTATTTTTGATTTTATTTTTTTATTACTTGCTGTCTAAAATTTTTGTTAGCTCTCACTTTTTTGTTTCCACCATTTTTTCTTATTATTAAAAAGTTGTTTCATAGAGTATTTAGATTATGTATGTTCTTATAAAACAAAACTAACTAAACTATATTTAACCATAGACACAACTAATTAAAGAAATAAATTTAAATATTTTAATTAAAAAGACACAAAATTAATTTTATTTTTTGTGTGTGGAGAAAACATGATTATATTAAAAAGAGTGATTGCAAGAAAGAGATAGAGAGTGTCACATAGGAAGGAGAGAGAAGAAAAAGCAAAGGGAGAGAGAGAGGGGATAGTATATGGATTGCACAAATATATATAAAGAAGAGAAAGTAGTATTGAAAATTGTAGATAATTTATTTTAAGGGTAATTTGTGAAAAATTATACTCCCTCCATTTCATAATAATAGACTTTTTAGAGAAAAATAATTGTTTCAACTTATTTGTCGTTTATAACTTTTTAGAAGAATTAAATTATTTATTTTCTTATATCACCCCTAACTTCTCTCATTATTACAAAAAATTCTCTCTTGTATTAGTACTTTTCAACTTCCCATAAAGAGGTAATAATTAAATTTTACATAAATTAATTGTTAAATGATAATATTAAATAACTTTTTTAATCGAGGTGCATGAAGTTAAAAAGACTATTATTATGGAATGGAGGGAGTAACCAATTCTCCTAGAAATTTTAGAACGACAAATATTTAGGAACAAAAAAATTATCCTAAAACGTCATATATTAAAGAATGGAAGGAATATTAAAAAGAAAAGAGAACAAATATATTTAGACGAACTAAAAAAAATAATTAAAACAAGTAAACTTGGACGGGGTGTACTATTTTTGAGGCATTGTTTTGTAACTTATTTTTTGTTAAAAATAAATAACCATGTGTAACATTATTCTATCAAATACTCATACCTCAATTACCGTTTCTTAAAGAACAAAACGCCACCTTGGATTATTAATAATTGAATGGAAAATCATGGAACGAATAGTGTGTTTGGCACAACGACATAAGCTGACTAGTCCTAATCACACATGTACGACACTCTTCAATCCACATAAAATTTTAAAAACAAAATGAAGGGAAGTAAAAAATAAATAAATAAAACGAAATTCAGCCACATGAATTAATCAATTCTAAGAGGAGCAGAAATTTTTAAATTTATTCTCAACATTTTCTTTTTTGATAAAAGGAACCAAACTGCTTATATAATATCAACAAACTGGGACAGACATTGTGGGGTGAGAATTTGTGTCATAATAACCAGACAATAAAGAGAATTTCTATACGTCACCATATAAATAAGTGTCGACCAACTGGAGTAAATACATTGGCAAAATTTATAAATTAATACAAATATATGAATAATTAAGTATGACATCACTCATAACAAAAAATAACATATACGTTTTTGCAATATCAATATTTTCTGGAAAATAAATCAAAAAGAAATTTTTGGTGCAATTCTAAATAGCATATGGTTATGCATCTATGGTAACTTAGGACCAAAGTGTTGCTAAAAACCTGCAACAGATAAAATGTATGTATTATTCCTTCCGTCCTAAATTAATTGTTCAATTTTGACTTTTTTAAGTTAAATTGACTATTTTTAGAATTAATAATTAAGCATATATAAATATATTTCTAAAATTATAAAAATTGGGGTTAGTAATAAATTGTATATACTTTCTTTTGGTTATAATCTCTTCACCTATATTTTAGCAAAAATAGTAAAAAGATTAGTTTTAAAAATTGTCAATTTAACTTTAAAAAGTCAAAACTGAACAATTAATTTGGGACAGATAGAGTACTATCTAAGAAAGAGGGGAGAGAGGGAGGACCGTTTCGTGAGTTTGGGAGTTGTAGTGGATGTGTCTATATATTCATTCTCCTTCGATGCTGAACCCACGACTTCTCACTTGTATTCAGGGGTTATTTGTTTGTATTTGAATGAGTTTGAATCTGACCGATTAAGTCATTCAGACCGTTTGTTTTATAATTTTTAAACTCTGAATGCGTTTGAATGTGTCGACGCGATTCATTTAGAAAATTGTGGCTGAATTAGTAAAAAGTAGTGTTAAATGATATTTTTACCTACCTACCTTAATAGACAATTAAAAATTACATTTAATATCCATCTTTTTTTACTATTGTAAACAAATTTTGCTGTTTACAAATTATTTTTTGATTTTTTTTCTTTAACAAATTGATGAATGATCAATTTAATGAATGTTGTTGTAATCTTTTCTTTTGATTTATGAACTAATAGAATGTTATTAAAAAAATATAGTTTTTATTCCTAAAATTATATTACTAATAGTATATTTCATCAAAAATTGTTCACAAGTTTATATTTAATTTTTCTTAGATAGCATTGTTTATTTATAATTATGTAATAAATTTGTTCATAATAGTTCAGAAAGTTAAAATAAAGAAATACACGTATTCAGATATTTTAAACAAACAATTATCAAACACATCATTTCATTCTATATTAATAACGTTTACTTCATTCAACTCATTCAAATTATCTTATACATTCAAAATTTTTCATTCAATTTTATCCAACAGGACCTTAGTTAGCAATCACATTCATTCAGACATTGAGAGCTAGCATGCAGTCGATAAAATTTTCATTTATATATTGCATTCATAAATTAGACGTGAGATTTTTTTAGATCTAATGTTCATACAACATGAAGAAATGATTAAATGCGAGTACTAATAATCAATATGAATGATGACAGTCTAATTATGAATGTTGAAATATCAACAGGTAGTAGAAAAAATTATGGATGGACAAACCTAATGTCCATATATATATGATACCAGGAATCATTCTATATGATACCAGGAATCTTCTGAAACTACTCTGTGTCAGTGCCAAAGCTTTAGGCAGAACCCCGTCGGCACTACAGAAGAGCGTTTGCTGGAAATAACTTCAGAGAAAGTGTCGATAAGCTGCCCTGCGAGAGATGATGGATCTTCAATGAGAGTATCAACAAACACCTTTACGACCCTCACTTCCTCTGGGGTTGCTCTCAAGCTATACCAAGTCAGGAATTTCTGCCTGAAGCTCGTCTCGATGTGCCCATCACACTCCAACCATCTGATCACCTTCACATAATACCCAAAATCTTTCTCACCATTTTCAGAACATTCATCCCCTCGTCTTTCTGCACTCCTCTTCTTAACTGAGCTTCCATCTTGGGGCTCCTCTTCCTTCGACCCAGACCCTGACCCATTATTGAGATCCTTGTTGAGTTTAGGTCTAATGCTCCTTACTAGCCCATCCTTAAAATTTTCCAATTTGCACGGAGTATTGGGTAAGCCAGCTTCTGAAATATGAACAAAAGGCACGCACTCCATGCCACTCTGGACAGGGGTGTTTGACCCATTTTCAGGGCTTGTCTCCTCAGTGGTTCGCCCTTCTGGTGAGTGCTTGTCCTCAAGGTTCACAGAAGTTGGCATTGAACTATCGATCACATGTTCCTCATTCAACATAAACCCTAAATCTTTCTGGGGTCCTCTCTGGTCTGTGGCAGTGCAGTTTAGTCCCTCAGTAAATACATCTTTTGAATTATTGTTATCAGCTGTCTTGCAATAAGGCACATAAACATTCTTCTCGCTCTCATTCTCATTTGTAAAGGAAATGACATTATTACTTTCATCTTCCACTGACGAAGGATTAGAAAGGCTACTACAGTTCGCTGCTGGGCTACGACTTCTTTCCACTTCTAAGCCCTTTAACTTAGGAACACCATCACTGCATGTTTGCAATTGAACTTCACACGTCCTCAACTTCTTATTGTTATCGAAGTAAACAACCTTGAAAAGATAAACTGTAGCTGGAGTTAAACCTGAGAGTGAAAACCTTGCGTTAGGTTCAAACAATGTACAGGTAGGTTCCGTTGGATAGTCCACTTCATCAGCTTTGCGATGCCACAAGGTATAACCTGACACCTTACCCAGAGATGGATCTTCATAACTCACAATCACAGTAACTGACGAGGTACAAACATCTTCAAATCTGATACGTGGAGCTACCAGGCAGGAATCTGCAATCATTCAAATAAACAAATAGCATGAACGTCTTGATTTGACAGCATAATCCAAAATACAGATACATTGCGGCTATGTACTTCCCAAAACAAACTTCGTGGATTTTTCAAGAGCATAAGTATTCATGGTTGATGGGCAACATGTATATAACGAGGCAATGGACAACCATCAGGTTCATTAACCAGAAAAATTCAGGTAACGACATAAGTTGTACAGCCACTACAAGTCATCCAGTCCTCTTTATATACAATGTTACCCAAGAAAAAACACATTGCAAGGTTTTTTCTTTTTGTCTTTTTTTGTGTGTGTGTGTGTTTGTCAGATAGTTGGTGAATTTCAGTATCAAGTAGCTGAAATTTGAAATGACCTTGGACCACAGGAATGGATGACATACTGAAGCATGCGCCAGAAGGCATCAAGTCCAGTGACTCAATAGCAGAGGAGCAAAGTCTCTGAACCTCCGGACCTGAAGAAAGTCTGTTTACAATACCCCTGGCCTTTTTCACAGGTAATCCAGATAAAGGACCAACATCTGCTTCAAGCTTCTTTATTGCTTCGGCCACAATTCCAGAAAGTTTTTGGTAGTGTTTGGTACCTGTAAGAAGCTTTTGGCTTAAGGAAACACGGTAGCACAATATGTCAACCCGCCTGGTATCCCTTGCTGTTATCATTTGTTTTCTCCAACATCTACATGTTTATTATAAAAACAGTCCCAGGTGAGCTCATTAAAATTTGTTAGTGATTCTATAGAGAAAATTAGTCGAAGGCAATCATGATTTCAGATGAATACCATTCGGAGATTATGCGCTCAATTTCCAACATAACATTTCATAAGAAACCAACTCAAACACTAAAAGACATACAACTCAAAAAAAAATCAAGGTATCTGAAATATTAAAAAATGAAAAAATAAAAATCAGCATCGGAGGAGAGAGGACGCGGTATTCACGTGTGTGTACAAATACATGCGCAATTAAACCAACTTGTGTGCAACACAGTGACTGAATAAAATCCAGACTATGCGCTTTCTATTTTCTCATTGCCAAATTCTTTTCGTAAATTACTTTCTAATTTTAACAGCATCTGTAAATATCAAATTGTGGTTACAATGTCGCCAGGAACAATATTGGCGATGCTAACTTGCGTCAATCAAAATCAAATGCTTTATAACCCCAAAAAATGCAAATCCATCAGGCAAATGAACAAACATATCCGGTAGTATCTAATATTAAATTTGAAGAATAATGGTACGCTACCATATATTTAAAACTTTAATATATGGAAGGGAAAAAGGAATTGGAAATTTACCCGAGTAAATCATTCACTTTCCCACAAGATAAACAATAAAAGCTTCCATCAAGTCCAAAGTCTTGCTCATCCTTTGCAATGCCAGATTTGTCATGCCTCAGAGCACATTCAAGATGGCAGGACATTCCACATGATTCACCTTGAAAGGGAGGCTCTGAGCTACAGGTTAGCCACAAACTTGGATCCTTGTTGTCATCATACTGATAACAGATACAGCACGAACACCTCTTGCAAAATGCATTTTCTCGACTTAGTTTAGCTCTGCAAGCTGAATTTTTGCAGAATACAGGATCACCTAAATCATTGCCAACTGGGCTGATTGACGAACTGTTCGCTGCTACTGGTAGTCGATTTGGGTGGTCAGTTTTTCTCTGCCTTTTGGCAGTCCTTTGACCAGTTGCTGCTGAAGGCTGTGGTTCAAGGTCAGCCACGGAGCCATGATCATGTAATTTCTTTTCAGATACAACTTTCAGAAGGTTCTCTATAATCTTCAGTTTTGTCAAGCCAGTATATTTCCTTTCTTTTCCGATCTCTGCACATAGGATCTGCAAAATTTCCTGACGACTCCATGAGTGGAGCAACTCTGGAGCACCATTTGCCCACTTTGACAGTTCATATACAAGTTCCCTCTTTTCTGCTATACTTAACTTACTGCATTTGGATGGGTCGAGCACAAATCCTGGAACCAAAAGAGAAAATTTTACATATTTGTATAATGCTCCTAATATACAAGTCTAGCATGCTGAAACAAACTTCTGAGTCCTGAGCAATTACCATAGCTTGGGACGTAAGTGAAAAGAAAAAAGAAAGAAAATTAAAAACTATATAAAAGATGGTATTTTTCTAAATGTAAAATAAATTAGATTGGGTACCAAAACCTTTAACCCTAAATTTTGAAATTATCAAGCTGCATACCTTCCGCTTGTTACAATGCCGACTCAATAAAATTGAAAGAAAAACTGGCTAGAACAAAAAGAGAAGTTAGAATTAGAGCTCAACCACCATTCATCCAAGTAGAGCCTATTCCCAACTTTAGGGTCTACTAAATGAACTCAACTACATCATTCTTTTATGTTTGGATCATTCTCTTGATCAAATAACAAGCCAACAAATAATTCACCAATGTTTCATTTTTCAACAGCAAACTTTTACCTCCATTAATCAGTTGTGAGATTAATTTCAGAGTCCAGTTTAGTATAATTGCAGAAAACCAATTGATACTTGTACTAGCACATAAAATATATGGTTGACTTGGAATGATAAGGACATCTAACCACACTAAATAAAGTCTCTATATTGCAGGGCAGTTCCATAAAAGTAAATCATAAACTATTATTCAAAATAAATAAATAAACATAAAAAGGAATCATGTGCAAATTTTATCTACAAGTAGCTCACGCATTGCTAAGGGGTGACAAACTAATTATTGCACAAGGTGATATTTTAATATATATATATACAAAAACAAACATTAATCATCAAATAATACAAGCTTGCTTCTTGCACATAATAAGCAACTGCCATACATTATTGATTGAGATCAATACTAGGAGAGAAAAGACATTGCTGGCATTTCATAATCAGGTTAAATGCAACAGGTCAACATAAAACCTCAGGACAAACATAATTGAGAAATGCATAAAACTACCACACAAAAAGCTCAAAATCTATCAACACAAAAGTATTAGGTAGATATGTAACACTAATATCTAATATTGAAGAAAATAATTAGACCTCATAAAGACCCAAATCTTAATAATCAAAAGTTAGAATTGTAAGTACTCATGCAGAACAGATCCAACTAAAAGCTGCAACCCATCATCAACAAATTCGTCAAAGAATAAATAAGACAATTGGGTAATCAATAAAACAAGATAAAATCTCAATAAATGAGAGAAGGATAGTGATTACCCTCGAAAGAAGAAGAATCCATTGCTGGTATTAAATAACTAACCTACCCTGTTCATTCACTACATTACCATAAGAATCCCAACTTTTCTCGGCCTGAAATAGATTAATCTAGGAAACGCATACATATAAGAAACAGAAGATATGTACATGGGTAAAAACAGAATCATATATTGACAAAGAAAGCATATATGAGAGAGAGAGAGAGAAAGGAATAGAAATAGCAAGGAGTGGAAGGGCTTATAATTCTGCCACTAGCAAGGAATCCATGAATTGTTGGGTCCTTAACGTGGGCTTTTCAGGACCCGAAGCAGCAAAAGGGGAGATTCGAAGACCCTTTCTTGAGAGAGAGAGAGAGAGAGAGAGAAACTATACACAGTTTTGGAGAGAGAATTGGAAAGGAAAGAGGTTATAGAGTGAAGAGAGAGAAAAGAAGGAAATAAATAAGGGGGTAAACTATGGAAGGCAACGGAGAGACACAGAGGGGCAAAAGCGGCTGCATGTCATCTTTCTTTTTCACCCACTCTGTCACCTCAATTTCCCCTGCAACCACACTCGCAATATCAACAGCATTTGCCTTATCCACTCTCGCAATTGCTATTACCAAACTACTTTTTGCTTTTACAAATGCATGTTATTTAGCAAAAAGTTCTAAAATCAGTTCAGCAGTTAATTTAAGAATATATTTATGTACACTCAAATTGTACATATAAATATAAAATAATAATAATAAAATATTTCAAAATGAATAGATGTAGCCCAAACACGAGTTATAGATTAGGTAGACTTTTAATTTGCACTTTTGCCCATATTTATTGCTCTATATTAAAACCGACAGATGATATATGCCTTAATTACACTACATACATAAAATATAAAATAAAATTGTTTCATTTTAATCCATCCAAACCACAATAATAATAATTATTATTATTATTATTTAATACAGTTATCACTTCGTTGTCTGATTGTCTCTTTAAATTCATTAAATTATGTCGTACTATACTAGTACTATTATGGAAGGGAAAGGGAAGGGAGATTGGAGGAGAGAAGTGTGCATTTAGTAGTAGTGGCCACAGGCCACCACGGGCATCAAATAACTGCAGAAAAGGGCCAAAAGTAGCCTATTTATCAATGATTGATCACTAGTTTGTACAAAATAATGATAGTGCTGCCCGTGCCCAAACATTAGCATATAAATATGATATATCTTATTGGACCATAACCTAATCACTTGTTATTTGCATTCATTTATTGGTTCTCACTTACACTTAGGGGTAAATAAATCGAATTGTTCATATTTGATTTATAAATTTTATCAAGTCTGAAATAAAATTTAATTAAAATTCGTTTAAATATTGAATAGAGCACGATCTCGAATTGAACCTTAACTGTTTGAATTTTTCAAGTGAATATGATCCGAGTATCAACATAAATTGTAATTTGAAAATGTTCAAATAATTTATTGAACTTTAAAATTTGTTCATATTTGAATTGTTTATATTTCGAGTCGCGCTCGAATCAAATTTTTAGTAGAACGGATACGAATCAAGTCCGAACCGTTTGGTTCATTTTACAGTCTTACCTAAACCTCGACAAGGAACAAGTCGCTTTCGCTACTTGCCCTATCCTGTACTTCTTCACAAAAATTATAAACTGTTTGATTTGTTTACATCCTAAAGTTTTAAGGATGTAGCACACGTAAATACTCGGGTCAAATTAACTCAATAGATCGAGTTTGATCCTACTATTTGATTAGAGCTCCTTGCATGGTGATATTTTGGAGATAACTACAAAAAATTAAATTAAAAAAATTCCAAACATTTATAGCGTGGAATCAAGCTTAATTTTTCATTTACAATTTATATTCTTAAAATTGTTTGTGTGATGGGGTAAAAAATGAGTAATGGTATGGACATCTCTATATAAAAAATTATGCATACATAATATAAAAAAGAGATAAAATAGAAAACGGAACCTGTAATTGGACGTTTTATATATTTTTATTAATAAATAATATATGAATCATACTGTTTGTGTATATAGTATTATTTTAAAAAATATTTACAACTTTTCTAAATTGTCCCCAACTATTTTTTTTTCTTTCGGAATTTCAAATTTGAAATGAAAATTTTGTAGATCCCCAAATTGCCGTTGAACCTTTCAAGTCAAGGTACAGCACAACCAAGTGAATTGGATGTTAAACTAATCAAGGGCAAGCACCACCACACCTTTCAATTATTTATGGACCTGGAATCCGCATAGGAGGAGGAGGAGGAGTTGTTCATTTATTCGCGCTCTTACATAACTCGCCCAATTCATCCGTTTAATTTATTCATTGAAAACAACGTCACAACAACAGCTGTGATGACCTACCAAATGACAATAACACCCTTCTCATCACCTTGTTCAAATATACTCCCTATACATGACAATTAATAATTGGAGTGTGTGTGTGTGTGTGTATATATATATATATATATATATACATATATATATATATATATATATATATATATATATATATATATATATATATATATGAGCTTTTCTTTCTCTTATAAGTACCTAAAGTAAGGACCTAAAGTAAGGACCAATTTTTTTTTTTTTTTTTTTGCTTTTTTTTTATAACAACTAAAAATAAATAAATAAATAATTATGGAACTGAAATTTTTACATAATACAGTGTTTTGGGCGTGATTTGGATACATATAACAAAACATGTATGTACAGTCTGCGCAGACTGTACATACATGTTTTGTTATATGTATCCAAATCACGCCCAAAACACTGTATTATGTAAAAATTTCAGTTCCATAATTATTTATTTATTTATTTTTAGTTGTTCTAAAAAAAAAAGCAAAAAATAAAAATAAAAAAATTGGTCCTTACTTTAGGTCCTTACTTTAGGTCCTTATAGGAGAAAAGCTCTATATATATATATATATATACACACACACATATATGGAGTAATAGGTTCTTCCGGTCGGTTCAATATCCGGTCTGGTTATGATAATTTTAACATTGATTCCATCCATATAGGAGTTGTTCATTTATTGATTTATATTGAAGCCTTAACTGAATAAACATTAGGCCATGTTTGGGAACAATATCTGTTTTTAGTTTTTCATATCAAATTTTCAAAAAATGAATTCATGTTTGGTTTGAATTTTTAGAAAACTTATTTCTTTTTTTATTCGGTAAGAATATATATATAAATTTAAAAATTGTATTGATGCTTAGTTGTTCAGCTACTCGATAGAGTTTAGTAGAACTACAGTACTTGTATTGAAGACCGCATTTAAATCAGTAAAGCCTCGGCTAGTTTTGACAATATGGTATTTTTTTTTATTTTTTTTTATGGAAACGTTAAAATAAAATTAAAAGAAAGATGCAAGTGTTGGAGTTAAGGATAAAATATAACTGAATGCACCCATACCTTTGATAGGATGAGTGGTGGAGTATGCAATCCACAATTCGACATATTGAAAAGACGAAAACCAAGTAGAATATTTTCATATTTCTCTCTCTCTCTCTCTCTCCTTTTATATATATGACTACGCAAAATTCTATTCACACCCACTAACTCGTTCACTAATTAACCCATTATTAAATGGATAAAATTATTCATTTATTTTAATAAATTTTAAATAGGTTGAGTTAAATAGATAATAATAAATAAATGGGTTAGATGGGTAAATTCGTGGGTTATTAATTAGATAATGCCTTTGTTGGGAGGTCTCTATAACTCATCTAAAATTATATCCAACCCATTAATAATTCATTATCCAACTCATTTCATTTCCCACAAATAATATGACTATATATATGTTTCTACGTGTGAGTGCAATTTTTTATTTATTTATTTATTTATCTATCTTTTACTGTTTGTCTGTTTTATCTTTCCAACATATTCCTTCCATTATTACATGACTGATCGACTGGTCGTATAAGGAATTCACTTAAATTCTACCTAGCAATTCTAACTAATTTGAGATTAATTAAATACTCCATATATATTTGAGTTAATGTGTGAACATTGAGTAGTTTCTAAAATTTCGTACTTGAATTCTTGATATAATACAAAAATTAGCATGTGTGGGTGTTGTGTCTTTTTGTTCAAAAATTAGGCCAAAATTAAGTTGTATGCCCTTGTAGTACGCAAAAGTCTACATGGGGTCGGTCTGCTACGTACGAGTTTTCAACAAAACAACACTATCATATTCAGCTTCTTGGGATATTTTCTTCAGTTTGGGTTCAATTATTATGCTTTAAGGGGATGTTTTGATTGCCTTGATCGAGGGTAAGTGTGCAGTAGTAGCACACGTGTGTGTTAGCAACTTTATTTCAATCCTTTGTTTTCTCCTTTTCTTTGTACTGGATTGAGGAAGTGCCCGATCGAGTGAGTGCATCTTTCCTCTTGTTATTGCTGTTTTGTAGGCTTAATCATATTTCAACCATTATAGCTAGGATTGTTTAAAAAAAAGAAAACTTATATAAGAACCTTGTTAGGATATATATACCTTAAAGATGACTCGACCCAAAAGCCCGAAAGCTAGGCCAGTACTATTGAAGGGCTAAATCCAGACCAAAGCATCCTCTGACTGACACCTATTCTTTTTCTATTCTATGATGATCTTTTAAGGTTCATTGCTGAAAGCATGCATGCGCACGTTCCTACCAAACCCAAACCCAAACCCAAACCCAAAACCAAAAATTAGTAAGTGAGACGTACGACAAGTTACTTCACCCCCAAGAGCAGGATGAGTGGTTTAAACCCCTGAGAAGTTCAAGTACGTACTCATCACCAAGGGCATCTTCCGAACATGTAAATAACAAGACTTAATTGCCCAAGAGAAAAAGTTAATTTCTCATACTCTATTTTCACTAGTGAAACATCTAAACTTACATTGTTGACTGACACATATTCCTTTGATTCCATATATACTTACTTTCTCTCTGACGACACATGCAAGCCATTAAAGATATTCTCATAGTTTTTCATCTTGTAAGTTGGATCTACCCTTTCAGCACCTGATCAGAACTCTGGAATATAGCCATTATCAACAATCCCAAAATATTATGTGAGATTTAATTAATTACTCTAACTTTTCACTGTTATTTGTGATATATACTTGGCTTGTGCTGGTGTAATTGTTGATTGTGAGACTTGATTGTACTTGTATATATTGTACAGTGTTGTGTTGCGTGTAGTAGTAGTTTGAGGTAAGAGATGCAAATGCAAATGCAAATGCTGTCTCATCTTTTTTCTTTGTTGGGAATGAAACCAAAGTGTTGTGTTTGATTAAAAATCCTCACCTCACATGCACTCATCACTCCTCAATCAATTGGACCGTCTTTTACATACGTACTTACTCAACTTGTTCTTGTCGTCTAATTGATATAGGAGTAATATATATATATATATATATACACACACACACACACTCTCTCTCTCGGAAAACGATATTTTCATATGGGAAATTACATCCTCACAATCTCCTCTTGTCAATAGTAAATGAAATTCATGTTCGTGTGAACGAAGGCTTGTGAAAGGATCGTAATTGTTCTAAAAATAAAAATAATTCGACATATTTTTACTATTCGATGAATTTATAGGTGTTTTATCAAAATTTTAATAGATGAAATTTTTTTTAAGCTTTTAACGATAAAAATATTTGTTATGATTCTAATTTTTTGGTATGATTGATCTTCATATATTCAACTATCTATTAATATATTTTGATCATTACTAACAAAAATTTTAAGATCAAATAATTAGTGTATTAGATGAAATTAGAAGGAATGAACTGTAGTGGAGGGGAGCCAAATCCTAATTTCTCTAAAGAAATATTCCCTCCATCCAATTTTAGTTATCCTATTTTGAAAGTACACATTTATTAAAAAAAATATTTCTAAATTACTCATTTTAATTACTCTATTATTATCTTTTTTATTTTATTCAATCTTCCAACTCTATCTTGAAACAATAAAATAGAGGAGAGAAGAGGGGAAAAAAAGAGTATGGTTGTGCTTTCAATGTCAAAGTTAGTAGTGCTACTCTTTCTAACGTATATCATGTTATTTTTAATGAATTTTTTTAAAGATAAATGAGATATTATTAGAAAAGTAAGATCAAAAATAGTCTTAATAAAAAAAAGATAAATAAACTTAAATAAAATATTAAAAAAATAGAACAAATAAATTTAGAGGGAGGAAATAACAATTAGTCAATCGTCAAATAACCTTAAAAAATAAAAAGAAAAGAAGAAGGTAGTGCATGATATTGTATAAAGGATAAATTAATATTTACAAAAAAATAATTAGTACTGTTATTCCTCTCATCACTATAACAAACATAGTCTAATCCTTTATGTAGAACATATGGAGGCCACACAAATTCGGATTTTCTGTAGCTAGCTAGGTTGGTTGCGGCCCATCTAAGATTAGAATCCACCGTTCAATATGCTTCTTTCCATTCATGGTACTGTATATTATCCTTCCGTCTAAATTTATTTGTCTTAATTTAAAAATATAAATTTATTAAAATAAAATTATTTCTAAATTATTCATCTTAATTATTTTATTATTATTTTTTTTGTTATAATTAATTTTTCAATTCTTTCTTAGAATAATAAAATAGAGAGAGAAAAAAAAAGAATATAATTATGCTTCTAATGTTAAAATTAATAGTGCTATTTTTTTAATGTATGTCACGTAATTTTTAGTTAATTTTTCAAAAAGTTAAATGAAGATAGTATTAAAAAAAATAAGGTCAAAATTAATACTAAAATAGAAAAAAGATAAAATATATTTGAATAAACTAAAAAAAAAATTAAGATAAATAAACTTCGACCAAGGGACTATCTGTCAAGAGGGCAAGAATTATATTCATATATTCGTAATTACTACTACTTCACATTTTGGCAGTTGACTTGACATGATTACCAATCCCTCCAACAACAAAAGAAAAAAATATTGTAATCAAGTAATAATTGTGGCAGTTTTTTCTTCCCCTCTTTTGTCATTGTGGCAGTTGTTGTCCTAATTAAAAAACACGTTACTATTGTGGCAGTCATTGTGGCAGTTTTTTCTTATTTGACATTTTTCTCCAGTTTATGTCGGTGCTCTTATCGAACCACTTATTTGACATTTTTATCCGGTTGAGGTATGTGCTCTTATCCATTACTATTAAGTAGTATTTTTATTCCGAGTAAAATATAAAAGTGACCTTTGTATTATAGGAGTATTGAAATATTGCGCTTTTTTTTTAATTAATGTAAAACGAATTCTTTACTATTTAAAAATTTGGATTGTAAATCCTATTGTGTCATGTGGCGTTGACTTGTACACATGACACGTTGACATGTCAATTTAATATATTTGGACTAAAAATATCTATTCTCTTCAATATTTGAACCTAAAATCTCATACTCCCAAAACTAACAAAACATTTGATTACCAACTAAATTAAGAATATTAATGTTATCTCTTAAAAAATTATTACTAACAGTAATAGTATTAATACAACTTATTAGTTATTAGTAATATTATTAATAAGTTGTTAGTAATTACTTATTAGTTATTAGTAATACTCTTTAACGTGATTTTACTTCTTAGCTAAATATAAAATATATTATCTTTAATAATATTACTTATTAGATATTAAGATATATTAATGTGATTCATAATATCAATATACTTACAATATTATTGTTATTAATATACATTAATGTTAAAGAAAAAATAAGATAATTTTGACAAAAGTAAGAGATAAATTCAATTTTTCTTTCTCCCTGTCTAGTTTCTCCTATAGGAACTGGTGGGAAGAGTTAAGCTTGTGAATAAGAGTCATCTTAGGATTTTATTATTTATTTATTTATTTGTTATTCTATTAATTCTACCTCTCTAATTTCACTGTAGTTACTTATTGCAAAAGATGAAATCTAAAAAATTATTTAAATATATTGAATAAATAAAGTACTTATTATTTTTACAAAATATGCAATCGCAAGATTAAATTATTTATTTATTATAACTATTGTATTATTGTTATTATTATAAATTATTCTTATTAGCATACATTACTTCATTTATTATTTTTGTTAAAAAATAATAAAATAAAGTAAGGTTCATTTTTTTAACATTAATGTAGACTATAACATTAATGCTATTAAAATATTAATGTTACTAATACCATTAATATATACGAATATCTAATATGTTATTAAGATAATATATTATAAGTATTTATCCAAATAAGTAACAGAATTATTAATAACTAATAAGTAATTACTAACAACTTATTAATAATATTACTAATAATTAATAAAGTTATATTAATACTATTAGTGTTGGTAATAATTTATTATAATTTTCTAAAAAATAACATTAATTCTTAGCTTAGTTAGAAATCAATATTTTGTTAGTGTTGGAAGTATGAAGTGTTAAGTTCAAATCTTAGGAGAATAAATATTTTTAGCTCAAAGATGTTAAATTGACATATCAACGTGTCATGTGTACAAGTCAACGCCACATGGCACAATAGGGTTCACAATCCAAATTTTCAAATAGTAAAGAATTCGTTTTACATTGATTAAAAAAAGGAACGCAATATCCAAATATCCCTATAGTACAAGAGTTGCTTTTATATTTTACTCTTTTTATTCCATATAATTACCCAAGCCAGCTGCCTAATAATGAAAAATAAATAATTGACGAACAAAAAAATAAACTTGATGAAAGAGTACGTACGGTCAAAATATAGTCGTGTGAAACAGAACAAGTGGGCACATTAAAATTAAGAAATTTATTTATATTCAAGTCATTGTCTAATCCTACTCACTCATTTCCATTATATAAATAATTTTAAAAAAAAAAATTCATAATATAAGACGTTTTACATATATTTAAGAAAAAAAATTAATCATTTTTTATTTTGTTCCTAAAAAATAGAGTAATTGAGAAAGAGAGAAAAAAAGTAATTAATTAATGCACGAGTAATAATAAAATTTAAATTAATATTAATTACCTAATATTAAAATTAATAAAAAAAATTTAATATATAATTATGTCTTAAACGACTTATATAATAAAAAAGAGATATTATTAGATATGCGCACAAACAATAATGCATGAGTGGGACATTATGTTAATTACACCATTAACTTTATACTTAAAGCGGCATATAATAGAAGGAGAACGTTGAGTGTAAATCACGTCACCCACCTCTATAGGATTGGATTTTATTCTCTTTCTAATAATATAAGAAAATACTGTAGTTATTTTCACAATCGTTATGATGCTTTCAGATGATTTCGATTTTTTCATGTTCACATTATAAAAAGTGGATCTTATTATTATTATTCTAATCTATTCATTTTCGCAAGCATGCAGGAGGATCTAACTAGAGAGATTTGTGGAACAATCAAAAGAAATTTGTGCAAAAATGATCTCGATCGGTATTAAGAACTATCTATGAATATTTGGATTATTATATATATTAAATTTAGTGCATTCCATGGAATTGGTAGAAGTATATCATGCAGAGGAGTCGATCGAGTTCATATTTTATAAATTATATATTTAATTACTACTATCTACTCCCTCCGTCCCAAATTAATTGCTTTTTAGGACTTTTTTAAGTCAAATTAATTATTTTTAAAATTAATAATTAAGCATATATAAATATATTTTTAAAATTATAAAAATTGAAATTAGTAATAAATTGTATATACTTTCTTTTAGTTATAATATCTTCACCTATATGTTAGCAAAAATAGTAAAAAGATTAGTTTTAAAAATAGTCAATTTGACTTTAAAAAGTCCTAGAAATGCAATTAATTTGCGACGGAGGGAATATATTTTATAAAAAGCGTCTTATTTATTACAATAATAATAATAAATTATTTCACAAAAAGAGACTACTTAATTTTTGTTAATAATAGCATAAAATAATATAATATAATTAAATTTTATTATCTTACCATTACTATTAAACTAAACATTTACTTATTTAAGAATAAATATGAAATATATATATATATATATATATATATATCTTAAAACTTTATAAATCAAATAATTTAAACTCATTTTGTGAAACAAAAATAGTAACTATTTAAGGATGACTCGTTAACAAAAACCCTAACTCACGATTGCACATAATATCTAAAAATACTTTTTACAATCAATTTTAATATTTTAGTGTAATATAAATGATAATAATTAAATTTTCGCTTTCAGATATAAGGGAGTTAATGTCAAAATGAGATTGTGAATTAGTAAAACTAATTCACCACTATAGAACAATGATTGCAAAAACTAACCTTTAAGTAGTTAATTATTTGTAAAATGTAACTAACCAGTATAGGTTTTTTTTACCGGCTTTTCATTTTAGTCGAATTTGCATACAACTGTTATATACCAACTTTGCTGAAAATATTGGAGGAGGGAGGGAGGAGGGAGGAGGGAGGAGGGAGGAGGGAGGAGGAGGAGTTCAATCAACTTTATCCTTGAAGGTGGGTGGCAGATGTGATTGCCATTGGCCCATGTTCGTTACTACATAAAGAAAAGAAAACTGTACCTGACGTCAGTAACTGGCACTGGCAGCAGATTCATAGATAGATCCAACCTCCCCGGTCCCCTTCCCTTACCTCCTATTTAAAATATAAGATTACTATTATTATTATTTTTTTAAAAAATTAAAATATTTTTAAATTTTAAATTAATATGAGTCAATTTAATTTTAAATAATACAATTAAGACAGTTATAAATTATCTAAATAGTTTTAATAGTTATATGAATCACGCTAATTTAAATTTAAAATGTTAACTTTCGGTAAGTGTGCGACGCTTGTAGAGAAAGAATCAAAAAGTGAGAGTACTCTCATTTTCAAACCTCGTGTATTATTCAATAGGCTTTCAGAAGAAGACATGCGAAAAACATCTATAGACCATTTTCATAGGCCCAAACCTTGTGGAAGCCCACATTTCTTCTTCTCCTAAATGCTTCCTTCATTATTCTCAATTGGGTTTTGTAAGACCAAAACTAAGGCCTTGAGCCATCTTGCAGACCCAACAAAAACGGATAGAGCTAATTAGGTTTTATTTTGACATTATGAACTCAGAAAATACACTCCAAATAACTAAAAAAGGTTAATTTTTGAATTTTTAGGTTTTGTATTAAAAAGTTGGACATTATTTTTTTGTTAATAAATTTTACTCTTTAAACTTTAATTTTGAAAATATAATTACCAGAAAAATTATTTATAAATATATCATATCATTTTCCATATATTTCAAGAACATTCACGGAATTATTATTTTGATTTCAGAAGATTATCATAACATAAAGTATTATAAATCTTAGGAACAAAGTCGCCACAAAATCATCCACTACCCGCGACAAAGCGTTCTACAAAAAAAATAATCAACTACAAAATAATTAGTACTACGTACTAGGTGAACAATTCAATCACCCGACATCAAAATGTCAAGTACACTAACTATAATAATAGCAAAAATATCCTTTGTTCATGAAAATATTATTATTTTCCATGTATTACAAATAACATATATACTTGATTCATACGAATAATTTAATATCGTTTCCATGATTATCTGAACTACCACAAAATAGACTAAATTAATTATTTTGACAATCAGTTATGCCAATTAATCTTCAATTATTGAACCAAAATAATGCTTAGATAAACTGGGATTTACATAAACAAAACTATTTGCAGATAGTAGATAATCCCACGCCCTATATATATATATATATGCTTAATTTTCTTCGTTTTGTGCTTGTAGCTTTTTTTCCTTCCGCCCAAACATTTCTTTCCACTTTCACTTGTTCTCAATTTCTTTTAAAATGGAGGTAGTATTATTTAACTTTGTTTGTCTTTCAATGTAAGACTGGATGCGTACTTTATCTGTCATTCAAATTTCTTGACATCATGCAAAGTTTTAGTAATGTCATTAATGATGAGCCTACTCAAAAGGTCTTCGCACAATTCATTCATTCTCCATTTTCTCTGGAAAACAGAGAGAATGAGAGAGAGAGAGAGAGAGACTACTCAATTTTCATGCACACTGATATATACTAACTAATTAACGTACAAGAGCTAGATAAGAAAATATATTACACAAGGATCTTCCTTTTTCATCATACCCTAGTTACGAAATTAGGTACCCTGCATGTCAGCAAAGTATAAAAGAGTTCCAAGAAAAAAAATAAAGCAGTCTAGTTAGTCCGTACTCAGCCGTTCTACTAAGTGAAATGATTGTCAATACTGCCTTCAATTCTCATTTATCAAAAGAATAAATTTTTTTCCACCCCTGCACTTTAATTTTTATGCATGCAACCAAATCCTCGATTATAATTAAAGATGGATCATTCCATGCCAAAAAATAGGACTCTGGAACACCACAACTGATAGATACTCAGTTAAAAATTGTTAGCTTTTTGCTGTTTGAAATGAATTTTGAAGAGAGGAGATGCACGGTGCTGCAATCCAGTTACCAATATTACCATAACCCTCTCCTCCATAATAATTACTGTTGTTATTGCTATTTAAAGCAATTGGTTTGGTAAAAGGAATTGAGCTTGTTTGTTGCTAGCTGTATGTTGTATGTCATTCCCTCCACCTCCACCTAATATACCACCATTATTACGGGTCTTGTTCGACTGGCTGCAAAGCAAATGTTATGGATGAAGACGTGGAGAAATCTCGGCCATCCGATCGGCTACCACAATCTATGCTTTTGTTGTTGGAATAATTACCTTCAGATTGATCATCTGGAGAGGTTTTCGACCCAACAGGAAGATTGCTACTGGCAATGCTCTCGACATTGTACCGGCTCATGTCAAAGTTGGTAACTGCATTGAGCCCTCTGAACTTGATTGCTGCAATATCATATGCCTCGGCAGCTTCTTCTTGTGTACCTGTTCACCACAACATTTTAACTGAATGACAACGTTTCCACAGGGATGTAAAAATTACGGCCATGATTTGACAACTTTTTGAGGATAATTAATTATTTCAAATAACTCTAAAATGTTACTCAATTAGCTACTTAGAATATAAGGAAGGGCATGTATAGATTCATGTGACTAATTTATAGTCCAAAATTGATATATATATATATATATATTTGGAATAGAAGTGGAGTATATATAAGCCATTTTGCTATCTATCTAATAGAATTGCCTTAACCAACGAGGCATGACATCAATAATGATATAGAATTCATAGCATTGGTTATACTAATCAAATCTGGAACCTTGAATGAGACCGCATCAAATTATAGACCCATATAAACTTTAATAGTAGTAGATTGATTTGTTAATGCAACTAACTTTCTTTATTTTTGTCCCCATCACGATTTCATGTCACCCGTAAGGTGACACGTCGGTACATGCGTGGCATGTAGTCGAGAGTTATAATTAGTCAACCAGAGTCTTACGAATAATAAATAAAGGAATAGTAAAGTTTCTTCTTAGCCACCTGTCGTCAGCACATGGCTATATATAAAGCGATCAAACCATGAATTTAAACAAAACCCAAGTTGGCAGTGTTGCACCTAAAAAATGATGTGGTACAATTAGAGATTCAATTACCAAGATAAACTAGAAATTAAATGTACTGTTTTTTTTATAATTATTATTGTTAACTCTCGTTTAACAAACAAAGAGTACCATTTAATTTTTTTTAATAGTCAACTTCTAGAAATTTTAAAGTTTTAAAATATTGATATGAATTTATTTGAATCCGAGTAATGCGATATATAATTGATATTTAATATTGTAAATTATGTAAAAAAAATATTATTAAATACAAATCGATATTTTTAACATTAGAATTAAAATAATTTGACATAATAGTTTCAATATTAGGGTTTACAAATTAACTAAGATTAAAATAAGTAGGACCCTTTTTGTTCGGAGGAAGTAGTATTGTCATATGAACTACACTAACATACTAAATAACTAAATAAGATATATATATATATATATATATATATATATATATATATATATATATATATATATATTAGAGAATAGAAGTTAACTGAAGGTTCCAAGGTAGAGATCTTTGTTGCCTGCAACTCTTCCTATTCGTGCTTGCCAACGACCGTGTTGATGATGTCTGAAGAAATAAAAACGATAATTCAAGAAAAGAATTATTACACATTGGTTAACTGAACCATTCATTTCAACGCGCGTGTGTATTATATATATAAAACAGTAGATGTAAAAACTTATTTAACCGTACCTAGTGACTCCTCTATAGATAGAGGCACCCCTAGAAAACCCACTACTTTTCCTGCAAATTCAGAAAATTTAGGTAAGAATTAATTAGATATCAATAACCAATGACAACAAATCAGATAACAAAAACAAAATATAGAAAATGCAGAATAATACGTAGAAGACAGAGACATATTGTCAACAAACCTTCTAAGTGAAGCCACGAACTCCTGCCTAGTCATGTTCTTCATATCCTCTAGTTCCTTCTCATAGTTACACACCTAATTCAGCATAATTAGGCCAAATAATTAAAATATCATTTTGCTGAACTTTTTAATTAGCTCAAAAAGATTCAATATTACTGTGTGTGTGTCAGTTTGTGCGTGAGAGAGATCCGACTCACCGGAAAGTTTGTGGTGGAGGTGGGACCCCAGTACTTGAAGGCAGCAAGATCATATGCTCTAGCGGCTTTTTCTTCTTTGTCATAACCGCCTATATACATGCATGCATGAATGCATATAAAGAAAAGACACGGTATGTAGCACTATCATAGGAACCCAATAATCTTGAACTAGATATATAAAACAACAAACTCATTTCGCAAGGTAAAATATGATAAATGATAACTTACCAAGATAAACTGCAAATCACATAATGATGGTTTTGTTCATCCATGGCCAATCATTCGCCATGTACATGCATGAAACATAAAACACCAATATTAAAACACACACATAGCTTAGAGTACACTTTATATATATATATAGAGAGAGAGAGTACACAACACACATGCGCATAATAGCACAAACCCGTTGAATTAAAAACTACTCCCTCGGTTCCATATTAATTGTCGTTTTAGCTTTATGCACATGAATTAAGAAAGTCATTTAATACTATCATTTAATAATTAAAATTTGTATGAAATTCCATCACTACTCTTTTATGGGAAGTTGAAAACTATTAATACAAGAGAGAAAATTTCTTGGGACAATGAGAGAAATTAGGGGTGATATTGGAAAGTAAATAATTTATTCTCCTAGAAAGTTGTAAACGACAAATAAATTGGAACAAATTTTTTCTTCTAAAAAGTCACTTATTATGGAATGGAGGTAGTACTTGCTAGTAGCTTGGAGGCGCCTGTAGTTTTTCCAAAACTAGATGATCTTAGCCGTTTGAATGGCCAATCATTTTCGAGATCATTAATTAGGATCGGAGACATTGATTATACGTATATTAGACAAGACATACATATTCATGCTATTGAAACTCAAGAATATAGAAGTTCCAGATCTCCTGGTTAAGGATAAGCATTACATTACATTACATATATTATATCCCACGGGCGCACGTTAGCCTAAAAAAATTATAAAAATAAATAAATAAATCCATTACCTTGCCGTCCTTTCCGACTTTGTCCTTCTCTTATGCAAGTGTTATCCCACAAATGAGCCTCGTACCTACCCGTCCATCTATGCCTTAACAAAATTAATACAAGCATATTAAAGGACTAGCTTTATTATATGAAGTAAGTAAAATAATACTCCAAGCTAGCTAGGCATTTTGAGTGTAATTAACTAACTAATTTATATGATTAATTAATTAATTACCGAGTAACTCCTCTATGGATGGAGGTGCGATGGCCATAGAAACCAACGGCCTTCTTGGGAGGCGGCGAAGCAACCGTCGTCAGCTGCTTCGGGGTTTGTGTTTGTTGGGCGGAGAAATCTGGTAGAAAGCTTGCAGCATTAATGGTCGTGAGCTTAGAATCGTATAAGTAGTGTTGATCAGTACTGTCATCATCAGGGACGAAGCCAGAAAAAATTCTCAGTGGGGTCAAAATTATTACTAAGTTATAAATAATTCGACGGGGGTTCGGGGGCAGCGCCCCCGAGCCAAATTTTTGCAATACTTTTGAACTTTTGAGTCACACACACGTGTATATATGTATATACTATATTACAATGACAATATAATAAGTAATAATATATGGTATATATACACTATATTGACTCATAATAGACTTTTTTAATCACAACTGTTTATAAGTAATTAATTCATTAATTATTTTTAAAAATAATATATATTAGATTATTATTTAGTTTAAAATATTATAGAGAGATATACATATATTGAGAGGATATGAGTCATATGAGGTTAAAATTTGATTGACAAATTATAAATTTTCAATTTAACCCCGTATAATAAAAAAAATTTAAAATTTTAGTGGGGTCAATTTATATATAATACTTAAAATTTTTAAAATTTACCTTACATTATAAAGCAATTATTTTTTTTCAGTGGGGTCAATTGACCCCACAATCATCTATGTAGCTTCGTCCCTGGTCATCATAAAAATTCGTTTGGCTACCGTCGCTAAGCTGGAAAACCTCTGTGGCAGGGGCGGCTGAGCTACCGGAGTTGGCGCAACCACCAAGAAAGTCCTCGAGTGTAGGGCTACCGCAAGTGATTATAGACAAATCAGTTGCACGCCTACTATCTTCTTCAACTCCATTTATACCACCTACCATACAAAACAATATTATTATTCTTATTTCGAGAAATAATATTTCTAGATATGAAAATATGTTAGTGAGAGGTAGAATATATGTAGATATGGTACGTACATAGCTTGCGTTGAAAATATGAACATCGATCATTTCCCTCTAATTAAACTGAATATAGAGAGAGAGAGAGAATTGAAGATGGGTTGGGTTTAGTTACCTGGGGAATTGTTGAAGATGCAGAGCTGATGGGAAGAATGAGAGCAGGAGGAGGACATGTGCAGGCGGTTAATGTTGGAAGGAGAGAATCCCACCTGTTAACGCCAAGAATTAGTCCACGCGCCTCAATCACCAAGAGCGCGTCAATCCTGCACAATAACGAGAATACACTCAGAGTTCCGGGCGGTTTTGCCGCCGGGGGATAGCTCCGGTGTGAGAATAAGTACAGGCTGAACAAGGTGTATAACAATGGAGGTATATTGCTCTAGTACGGTAAAATATTGATTATCTCTTGAATGAAATGAACCCCGTATCTTATAGTAAAACACCTGCCACGCTTATCCCTCGAGACCCGGGACCCCTTCTTCCATCCAATGTCATGGGCTTATACTGAACTTTATTAAAAGGAGATAGACGCCATATTTTCTCCGGACATACGCCTCGGGAACACCAGTCTGACATTCCCATTGTTCTTGACAGACTAGAAGTGACCCCCACGTGGGGGGGGGGCGCCGCCCCATCATATCACCCAGGCCCACCAACCAATACTTACTGGGTTTATTGGTTTGTTAAGATACTTGGGCTTTGCCAAATTATAATATTTGGGCTTTTATTAAACCTCGCCAATTCACCCCCCAACATTGCCCCCCAGTCTTCTGATGCAATGGGCCATTGTATTAGAAGAGTATAACACCCAAGACCCATCATTTAACTGGAAAGCCCCGGTCCTAAATGCTCAAAAACGGCTCTGGCACGTATTTACCGTTTCCCTTCCTTTTAGCACCCACTATGCCATACGTGGGGAAACGTGCGGGAAGCCAAAGGGCGGTCATTAAAACCTTACTCCTTCAAAAAGAGACCGCCACATTTCGAGCCTCCACACTCTCTCTCTTACTTTCGCTGATTTCTCTGCACTTGCATTCTCTGCACACATTTTTTCTGCAACCCATCTCACAATTGGGAACGTGACTGTTGTTCCAATGGCCGGTTCAAAGACTGTTTCTCAGGCCCGAGTCGAGATGATGATCAAGGAATACTCGGATGAAGGAACTTATGCCCACATCAACACTGTCTCCACCATCGGGCCAAGAGATTTGGAAGGGATCCGCAAGTTGTATTGCATTCCTACTAACTATGACATCCGCGCTCCTCTCCACACCGAGCGGATGTACCATCGTCCCGATGGGTGGACCGCTGTGTCCCTCAGCGTCCTCAAATATGGGGAACGCCTTCCCCTCCACGCCTTCATCATTACTCTCCTGAGTTTCATCGGAGTCGGCTTTGCCCAGTTGGTGCCAAACTCCTACATCCACATCATCGCCTTCGTTGCCTTCTGCCATGAGCTCGGCATCGCTCCCACCATCGACCACTTCTTCACCATCTTTGTCACGAGCCGATCTCGGGAAGCTGGGTTCCGGCAAATCAACAAGCAGTCGAGCAGGACCCTTGAGAAACGCCCACTGATAAAAACCCCTTCGAGCAACAAGGGTTGGCACTCGTTGTGGTTTTACGTTAAGGGACCCAGCTTTCGGGAGGTTCCTAACTGGGTCGAGTCCTCTCACGACAACGTGGGCCTCGGGGAGATCCCGCACAGTCGTCTTCAGGAGTTAGGGAAGCTCCTGGAGAAGCTGCCGAAGAAGGAGTGGAGCCTCGAAGTCCTGAGCGACCCGAACTGGTTGTACAGCCACAAACGTAAGTCCTGACTATTTTGGGTAAATGCGTGTATCGCGTTAAGTTCTCTTTTTACTGATCAAGTCGTTTTTTGTTTTTGTACAGTGCTCCTTATTAAGCCGTCCTCCATTTTGGATATCGGCCACTCGTTTGTCGATCCCGCCGATGAGACGGCTCTTCTCCCCGATCCTACAAATGCTCCACCCCTGGTCATACCGATAGCCGCCATCCCGATGGTCCGACCTTCAGCCGTCCCGACCAGCATCCTTGACATTCCCCCATCCGAAAGGGTCAATGTCCTTCGAACAAAACGAAGGAGGTTGGTGAAGACCGCTGTGAAGACTGCCCTTCCCAAAGTGGCTCAGACTCTTCAGACGGTCCTCCCGATCATTCCCCTACCTACCGAAGATCTCCGAACCGAACCTCCTACCGCTGAGATCCCGTTGGCCGACCCACCAGTGGTTGTGGTCCACCGGATCGACCCACCGATGGGCGAAGCCGAGTCTCCTGATCATCAGCAAGAGCGCGAAGACTCCACGTCGGGACCTCAGGCCAAAAGACAACATGTCGCTTCGGCTTCTGGACAACAATCTCCTATTCATGTCCAAGACAGTCCCAGCCCCGCGACGTTGTGGCCGGTGGGTACACATGACTTTCCCTTCGATCTCATGGACGTCTTTGCTTTGCCGGAGGATGACGATAGGTTCGAGGACTCTAGCCTTCAGGATCTGACAGATGTGCACGTCATCTATATGAGCCGAGTAAGTGTTTTTTAGTTCCCCTTCTGAGCTAATATTAGATATGTGTGTGAACGTATTGGTTCTCTGTCCTTGTTTCCAGGCCTGTGCCGCCGCCAGTCGGCTTCGTCGTCAGATTGCTTTTTCTGAGGCGAAGTGGAAGGAGTCCGAGGTCGAAGCGTCCCGGCAAGAGGCGAGGCGTCAATCCGCTATGGCAGTTTGGAAGAAGGAGAAGGAGGAGCATGTCAGGACCTTTGTCCAACTGGAGGAGCTTCGAGCTGAGGTAGTCAAGCTCAAGGAAGAAGCCATCGAGGGGGAACAACGCCGAGCAACACTCGCCGACAACTGCAATCATCTGCAGCGGGAGTGCAATGAGGTGAAAGGGGAGTGCAACGTCTTGAAGAACGAGTTACACTCCGCGTCCAAAAAGCTCGAGAGCGTTGAAGTAAAGTTCAAGCTTGCTGAGGAGGAGCGCGACGCCGTAGCCAAGGGTTTCGCCGAATACAGGGCATCGGCACCTCTGCCAACCGAAGAGCTCAAGCGGATGTTTATCCAGGAGTATCGCGGTTCGGCTGAGCTGATCGATGTGGTGGCAGAGCAGTTCAACCTGGGCTATCAGGACGCCCGAACTAAGGATAAAGAGAAGATGCAGCTGAACAAACTCGACCCCTCCATTCTAGATTCTTCAGATGATGAGGCCGAAGCGTGATGCTGGCTCATCCTTTTGTAATGATTTTTTCAAGTTTTTATTGCAAGTATTTCTACTTCTGTGAACAAGACTTTAGTTTTTAATGGAAATTTGATTTGTATTCAATCATTATCTTCATCACGTTACATCAAAATTACAGAGTCATAGAAGAAACTGCTCATCATGCAGCCTACTGATAATACTTTCTAAGCCTTCCCGCATGCCAAGTGTTTTTGACTTCTGTTCCATCCATAGCCCGAAGCCAGTAGGTTCCTGGCTTCGGCACTTCTACGACCTCGTAGGGCCCCTCCCAATTTGGTATTAGTTTGCCAAGATTCTGGGTCGATGATGCCTCCACTTCCCGAAGGACTAGGTCCCCAACTTCAAACCTCCTTAGCCTCACGCCTTTGTTGTAATGAATGGTCGTCCTCCTTTGGTAGACTGCTAGCCTTACCATAGCCGATTCCCGAACTTTTTCCAATAGATCTAGGTTAAGGCGAATGCCTTCATCATTGTATAGTTCCTTGAACTGACTGACCCGGAGTGAGGGGGACCCGATCTCAACCGGAATGAGGGCATCGGTCCCGTAGGCAAGTTTGTATGGCGAGTCCCCAGTCGTAGTTCGGGGGGTGGTCTGATATGCCCATAGAACACTGATTAATTCTTCGGGCCATCTCCCTTTGGCTTCGTCTAGTCTTCTTTTGATCCCGTTGAGTAGAGTCCTATTGGTGACTTCTACTTGGCCGTTAGATTGAGGATGGGCTACCGAAGTTTTCCGATGCTGTACGTTCAAGTCTTTTAAGAACTCTTCAAACTTTGATCCCACAAATTGGCGGCCGTTGTCAGACACAATCGTCATCGGGATGCCAAATCGGAATACAACAGACTCCTTGAGGAACTTTAGGCATTCTTGCTCTGTGATCGTCCGAAGTGGTTTCGCCTCTACCCATTTAGTCATGTAGTCTATAGCCACTATCACAAAACAAAACTGTCCATTTGCCTTCGACAATGGCCCCAAGATGTCAATCCCCCACATGGCAAATGGAATCGGGGATAAGACACTGTACAACTCTTCGGGAGGTCGGTGAGGGATTACGCTATTGAGCTGACATTTTCGACACTTCTGCACATATTCTTTAGCTTATTGGAAAATCGTCGGCCAATAATACCCTTGCCGAAGTATTTTATAGGCCAATGTCTTGGCCCCCATGTGGTCCCCACAGATGCCTTCGTGCACTTCCCGAAGCGCGTAGTCGGCTTCGGACGGGACCAAACACTTTAATAGAGGGGAAGTAAAGGCCCGCCGATAAAGGTCTCCATCAATGAGCACGAAATTTGAACTTCGGTACTTTATTTTCTTTGCAAGTATTCGGTCCGATGGTAAGACGCCATCTGCCAGATAGCTTATATAAGGGGTCATCCAACAATCCGATCTCTCGACCCCCATCACTTCAGCCCTTTGAACACTTGGTGAGTCCAAAGTCTCCAAATGTACTAACCCACTGAACGAACTGGTGTCTGCAGTTGCCAGTTTGGCCAGGGCGTCGGCCACCGTATTGCTTTCCCGATCCACTCCGTGAAGAGTATATGATGTAAAATGTTGAAGCCGATCTCGGGCTTCTGTTAGATATTTGATCATTATCGCCCCCCGAGCTTCATACTCTCCTAGGATCTGCTTCACTACCAACTGGGAGTCGCTGAAGATGATTAGTGTCTGCACTCCTAGACTCTTGGCCAAACACAAGTCTGCCAACATGGCTTCATATTCGGCCTCATTGTTAGTCGCTTTAAAGCCGAAGCGAATTGTCTGCTGCACTTTAAATCCCTCCGGACTTGTCAGAATTAAGCCAGCTCCACTTGCGTCCGATGTTGTCGACCCGTCGACGTACAGAGTCCAAGATGTCTGTGCTGGGCAAATATCCGAAACCGAACCCACACTCATCGGCAAATCGATCGGGTCGGGTTCGGAAAACGAATATTCTATCATGAAGTCGGCCAAAGCCTGACTTTTAATTGCGGTTCGCGGATGATATTCCAATGAAAACTGAGTCAACTCCATAGCCCAAGCCGCCAATCACCCCGAAAGCTCTGGCTTATTCAAAATCTTCTTCAGGAGCTGATCGGTGTATACTACGATTAGCCGTCCTTGGAAATAATGTCGGAGCTTCCGACTGGCTATTACCAGGGCGTAAGCAAATTTCTCCAAGTTTGGATATCTGGTCTCAGCGTCCCGAAGGGCGTGATTGACATAATACACCGGGGACTGCTTTCCCCCCGACTCCCGAACCAACACCGCCCCCATCGCCAACGAGCTTGCCGCCAAGTACAAATACAGCGGTTCCGAAGGGATGGGTTTCATCAACAGAGGCGCCGAAGACAAGTATTTTTTTATACCTTGGAAGGCATCCTCACAATCTGAAGTCCAATGAAAGGTCTTCTCATTCTGCGGTCCTTTAAGAGTTTTGAAGAACGACAAACACCGTTCAGCCGACTTCGACATGAACCTCCTCAACGCCGCAATCCGACCTGTTAATCTCTGCACATCTTTGAAGGTTTGGGGAGATTTCATGTCCAAAATGGCCTGAATCTTCTCGGGGTTTACCTCAATGCCCCTTTTGCTAATCAGATATCCCAGAAATTTACCTGCACCGATGCCGAAGGTACACTTCGTGGGATTAAGCCTGATGTTGTAGTGCTGAACTGTCTGGAAGCATTCTTCCAAATCGTCTAAATGGCCCCTGACGGACATGCTCTTGACAATCATGTCATCTACGTAAACTTCCATACTTCGGCCCAATTGCTTCGAGAACACGTAGTTCATCATTCTCTGATATGTGGCACCGGCATTCAGCAACCCAAAGGTCATCTTCCTATAGGCGTAGGTTGCCCGATGCGTGATGAAAGCTGTCTTCGGCATATCCTTTTTGCACATGGAAATTTGATTGTAGCCTGAAAATGCATCCATAAAACTCAGCAAAGCATATCCTGATGTTGCGTCGATTAATTGGTCTATATGTGGAAGTGGGTAGAAGTCCTTCGGACAGACTTTGTTTAAATCCGTGTAATCGATGCAGACCCTCCATTTCCCGTTCTGCTTCCGCACCAACACCACGTTGGCTAACCATTCGGGATAATCGATCTCATAGATGAAGCCTGCCTCTAGCAACTTAGCCACCTCATCATCAATGACCTTTTACCGCTCTGGGGAGAAAATTCTTCTCTTCTGCTAAACCGGTTTTTTATTGGGATCCACATGCAGTTTGTGCATCGCAACTTCTTCACCAATCCCAGGCATATCACTGGGTTCCCATGCAAAGATATCGGCATACACCCTGAGTAAATCCACCAACCCCGTTCTGAACGGTTCCTGCAATCCCGAGCCGATCTTAATTACTTTTTCCCTCTTCCCTGGGACGAGCTCAATGTCTTCCGTCTCTTCGGCTGGCAAAGCGAGGGGTTCCGTACTTCCCTCAGTAAATGGCTCAACTTCAATGGTCATAGTTTGCTTCTGTTTACTTTTGCCCACTGCCGAAGATACCAACGAATTTCTATAGCACCTCCGAGATAAGTCGAGGTCGCCTCTGACCTGGCCGACCCCATTCGGAGTGGGAAACTTAATTTTGAAATGTGGGATGGAGGTTATCGCCTGCAACGCCGTCAACGTCGGTCTTCCCAAAATCGCATTGTAAGCCGAGTCTACATTGACGACGAAGAAACGGATGTTGATCTCGACTGCTTGAGGTGCTGTCCCGAAAACGACAGGCAACTCTATTGTGCCCACCACCCGAACTGGGTCATTGTCGAAGCCATACAATGGTGGCTCCTGCCCAATCTCCATTTTCCTTCCCCCCAGATCCAGTCTTTGGTAGGCGTGGGCATACATTATGTCGACCGAGGAGCCGTTGTCGATCATAATACGCCTCATGTCCATGGACCCGACTTGGGCAGTTATAGCCAATGCACCTTCCTGTGGCTCAATGGGTTCGGCCGGGTAATCTTCGTCGGTGAAGGAGATTATCGTGCCGGGATACAACTGTTCCCTTCGGACGGGTCTTTCCGCGATCGTCATTACTGCTTCTAATACCCCTCTCCTCTTTTTTCTGGTAACCTTCCCTACCGAGCCACCAGTTATCACATCGACTACCCCCCGAACAGGAGGGTTTGGGGCCGGTTGGTCCTGCGGGGTCGATTCGACGTTATTGCCGTTCGTAGCCCTTCCCGACCTATCGTACCCTGCAACAAATTGGACCAACTCCCCATTCTGCACATTCTTCTCAATCAACTCTTTCAAATTCCGGCAATCCTCCGTAGAGTGTCCCGAAGACTGGTGGTAGTCACAATACTTGTTTTGACTTCCTCGGTTCGGATGGACATTATTTGGGCACGGACGGAAGCAAGGTCGGTCCTTCATATGTTCTAATATGGCTGCCCGATCTGTGTTTAGTGGGGTGTATACCTTTTCAACCTTTCGGTTCGGGAAAGGCGGACGACCTCTTCCCGGCCCCCCTGTTCCTCCAAAATTCTTCTTCGGCCATGCGTCTGACCTGTTGTTGACGTCCGACCGAGGATACGAGTTCCTATCCCGTTCTTTCGGCTTCTCTGCCGATGAGGAGTTCGGACCCAGACTTCCCATGGCTTCCTCGACCGCAATAAATCCTTCGGCCCTATCGTAAGCTTCCGTCAGGCTCTTCGGGGCATTGAACATCATGTCTTTTACCAGTTTTTTGGACTTCATTATGTCCAACCCTGTATTAAAGTAACCTAATGCTTGAGGGTCGTTTAGGTCGGTCACCGCCCCGACTGCTTCTCGGAACCGTTTGACGTACTGGCCCAAGGATTCACTAGAATGTTGCCTTACTTGCATTAGGGAAGCCGTAGGCTTTCCTCTCCTTTTGTTACTCCCGAATCGGTTATGGACCTGAGTACACAGTTCCTTCCATGACGATATAGAGTTCGGGGCCAGGGACGTCATCCACTGACGTGCTTCTTTCCTTAAGGTGGAAATGAACATTTGGCATTTAGCCGCATCGGAGTAACCGTTGTACTTCATCAGACGATTGTAAGCTTGGTTGTGATCATATGGATCTCCTGACCCGTCGAAACTTTCCATATGGGGAGCCTTCTTCTTGGGATCGGCCCGAGTTCGATCAATCTCTGGTGAAAATGGAGAGGTCGGGTCGAATGGGACGTCTTCCTGACGGGCCGCTGCGAGCTTCTCCTCAAGCTCCATAATTCTTCGGGCCAATGCCTCAGGGTCCCCGGTCGGAAGGGTTGGTTCATGTCGGGTCTGACCTGGAACTGGAGAGTTCTCCCTTCCGCCTCGTCCAATCCGACCACCTCTATCTGACGAGCGGCTCCTCGGCCTGCTCCGACTTTAAACTGGAGAGGGTTCCCCCCTTCTCCGTTCGGATCTGCCACTTCTTTCGAGGGAGCGGCTCCTCGGCCTGCTCCGACTTTGAACTGGAGAGGGTTCCCCCCTTCTCCGTTCGGATCTGCCACTTCTTTCTAGGGAGCGGCTCATCGGCCTACTCCTTCCTTGGGATCGGTAATTAGGTCTGACACTTTCTCGTGTATTGCTCCGGACCTCGCTACTTTCCCTCCAAGAACTCTCTGAGCAATGTGTCCTGGACCGGCATCCCAATATTACCTCCCGACTGCCAGGGTGGCTAGGGGAAGCTTCCCCTCTTTCCAAAAGAGCCAATTGTTTTTCCAACTCTCCTTGCTGAAGGCGTATAGCCTCTACGGTTTCTTTACGCCGTTGTTCCCTTCGAGCAACGAGTGAGTCTCTTTCATCATGGTTCCGACCCCGTCTAGAGCTCGGGTCTTCGGCCCGGCCGCGCCGTTGCATCTTTCTCTGGGGGATCGGCAATGATTTTTTCTTGACCATTGGTGTCCGCGGGTTGGCCGGACCCACTGAATGACTTTGGGGGCCCAACCGATCCGACAGGCTTTTGGACATCCCTATCTTGTCCCTAACCGAACCCCTGGAGCGGGGAGGGTCAGGAGGGGTTTCTCCATGCGCCGAAGCCATTTTTGAGCTATCCATTACTGTTATGACTGGTCAAGGAATCTTTAAGTGATTGAAGGGTTACTGAGCACCAGACCCTCCTTCTAGCGCCAATGTTAACGCCAAGAATTAGTCCACGCGCCTCAATCACCAAGAGCGCGTCAATCCTGCACAATAACGAGAATACACTCAGAGTTCCGGGCGGTTTTGCCGCCGGGGGATAGCTCCGGTGTGAGAATAAGTACAGGCTGAACAAGGTGTATAACAATGGAGGTATATTGCTCTAGTACGGTAAAATATTGATTACCTCTTGAATGAAATGAACCCCGTATCTTATAGTAAATCACCTGCCACGCTTATCCCTCGAGACCCGGGACCCCTTCTTCCGTCCAATGTCATGGGCTTATACTGAACTTTATTAAAAGGAGATAGACGCCATATTTTCTCCGGACATACGCCTCGGGACCACCAGTCTGACATTCCCATTGTTCTTGACAGACTAGAAGTGACCCCCACGTGGGGGGGCGCCGCCCCATCATATCACCCAGGCCCACCAACCAATACTTACTGGGTTTATTGGTTTGTTAAGATACTTGGGCTTTGCCAAATTATAATATTTGGGCTTTTATTAAACCTCGTCAATTCACCCCCCAACACCACCCACTGCTCATCTTCTTGATAATAGTAAGAAGAAGAAGAAAAATCCATATGCATATGGATGGATCGATATTACTTTGGGAAATAGCGTGCGTACGTACGTAGAAATTAATTCTAGAGAGAGAGATTTTGGAGGGAATATATATATGGGTACTCTTAACATGTGCCCTACGGGCACATGCTTAGCACACGATTCAAGAGAATATATATATGCTTTCGATCCGCTTAATTTAAATAATCTCTTAAAATTATTATTATAAAAGAACTCTTATTATTTAAATTTTATAATATTGTGATATTATAAAATTACATAAATTCAATTTCTATTCTATTCCGTCTTTTAATGTGTTAATAATTCTCTGTTGAATTCATTTTCACCCCTAGTCCCGGACCAAACAGAAGCGCAGAGGGGAGGGTATATATGGATGGATATTAGATTTCATTAAATATATGGGGCAGAACCAACCCCTGCAGATGGAGATGATGGATATGGTAATGACGTCCACATGGTTGCATGATTAACTACGTGTCAGCTGGATAGTAAAGATACCACGTGCGTGTGCATCTTTACTTAATTAAACAAAATAAAATTACTATATTTTAGGAGTATTTTAATAATCTAGACTAGGGTGTAGATGTAGACGTGGTGAGTGGTGAGTAGAATCGGTAGAATGGTCAGTGGATTTGTATAGTAGATTCTACGAGTGTAAAAGTTTAGGGGGAAAGCTATCATTTCCCCTCCATTATCGGCATATATCTTGTAGCCGTAGTAATTATACTAATTGCAAGGATGGAGACGGACATCTATCACTTAGATACTTATCCCATTTTGGCTAAGGACAAGCAAAGGTGACCATTATTTTATTTTAGTTGCTCAATTAGTATACTCCATACATAGAAAGAAAGATCAGCTCAAGGCATCTTATAACAATTTTTCATTTTACTCTTTTGTCCTTGATAATTAATTACTTCTTCTGCTTCTAAATTCTGTTTTGTCCTTGATAATTACTACTTACTTCTATATTTACTTTCTCCTTCTAAATTTATTAGAGAGACACTCCTGATAACTCCGACAAAGTGAAGTGATACCGTAGTACATGTTCAGAAGACAAATAAAGGTGAGAAAAGCAGATTCGCTCATCGTCTGCTCGCTCTGCGCTGCCATTTCTCAAATGCTTTCTCCATCTTTATTTTTCTAAATTATTATGACATCTTTTTCAATTTCAAGTTATTATATTTTTATAATGGCTTAAATATTATAATCAGTAGTATCTTTTATAACTTTTAATTTTCATTGTTTTATTCTTTAAAAATTATAACATTTCATATCCATCAATTATATATATATATATATATATTAAAAAAAAGTTATAAAAGATAAATGCTAGTTGTACACAAATGAATTAAATAATTATTTATAATTTTTTACCCAATTAAATAAAAATATGAAGATTTTTTGTACTATTTGAAAATGTAAAAATCATAAATTTTAACATTAAATAAAAATGACTGAACAAATCATATAAAATTTGAAGATAATTTTATCTTCACGTACTTAAAAAATCCAAATTTATACTTTGTCACTTGCAATACGCAACTTTGTATACCCACTTAAATTCCTCCCCGCACCCCCAAGAAGATATCAAGTTTCGAACTAAATTGAAAACTTATTTATATATGCCTTTCTTTACTTGCTCCAGTAAATAAAAATATGAAGCATAGTAGTACAAAATAAAAGAATAAGGAACATTGATTATTCAAAATTATTAGCTTTACTACTTCGAATTTGTTCGACACACTCGTCCAAGAATAGATTCCTAGTTCCTTTGTACAACGGTAATTTTCATTGAAATCAGTATTTTAAAATTTTCCGCCTAAATCTGATTAATTTTTAGACGTTCAATGGTCCTCTACCTCCTCAATTTGACTAGACACCTAAACCCCAATCTAGACAAAATTAAACCCCTACGTTGAAGCTCTACAAAATTTAAAATAAATTTGTTAATACTTAAAATACTATTTTTTGATAATATTTCATGTAATATTTAAAACAATTACATATACTATATGCTTTGTATAATATAACATGTATGAACAGTAAAAAAATGAGATCGCTCAGAGAAATGCTTAGTCCGCGTAGACGCTAAGCACCGCCTAACAATTTTTAAAATACTGATGGAAATAACAATCTTTACCGGGCAGTGGAATTAAACGAGTGAGATGGAATCCATTCCATCGCTGGACATGGGTCACAGTTGATTGAGACAGCAAAAACTTCAAAAATTCTGTGCCACAAGAAGAACATCTGTCTCCCTCATTTAGATTTTGACGAACTATTACCAAATGCTGCACTAGTTCTATATATATCTTCCCAGACTACATGTCTAGTATGTGTGTGTCCCGGGTAGGCCGGGACCTTAGGCCCCGTTTGATTTTCTCGTCTTAAAAAGAGTACAAATCCTATTTTGCACCAATGAATGCTCTTGGCATTACAACTGATTAAGCAGTTTAACTTGTTTTACCTAGGAGTATTATACAAGTTCGAACAGCTTGAATCTTAATCATATTTCTACACGAATTCTGAGATCTAATAGAATCACGATTCAATTCAATATCTCATCATCTATATCGCGCAGAAGATATCCATACAGGACTATATCTCTATCAAACTCACAAGGCAGGATTACAAGAGAGCAAAAAAGAACAAAGAGAAAGGGGTACTAGTGTGTGGTGTGCTTTCTACTTCAGAACTTCACTTCATCTGTGTTGCCTTACATCTAAAGTATCAACCATTGTGAGTGGACCTGAAGTGGTATTCATCAACTGATGAGTAAATCAGCCCTTCGGCCTCCAGAGCTGCAATAGAATCCCTGTCAATGGCACAAGAAAATTATTTAGGAAGATGATTATAACTACATGGATCACAAAATGGGAGGGAGGGAGGGAGAGAGAGAGAGAGATACATGAGCTTTTCTATAGGAATATTTAGATCTCTCGCAATTTGATCCCGATGTACCCCCATTTCTGGTGCTCTGGTTATGAGATGATATAATGGATTAGTTTCAAATGAAAATTAAAATGGAAACCAAAATATAGAATGAATCATCAACCACTAGTACTTGGAGAAAATTAAATCAACAATAAAAATAACATGTGGGCCCTGGAATAGAAGAAAATAATGCAAGAAATACTTGCAGTTACAATTTGCATCAAATATGGTATTGCATCTCCAAATATGCTGCCTTCTTATCTATAGAATGTTTTCACTGATTAGTAGGCACTATATCTCTACTGAGTGTGTGTGTGTGTATACGTATATGAAGCAGAGAGTTTGGTGATATTTTATACTCCTTCCGTTTCAAAATTAGAGATACATTTTGACTTTTTAAAATCAATTTGCCAATTCCTAATACTCAAAATTGATATAATTTCGTTGAAGTTTTGAAAATAGCAAAGATAATAATTAATAGTACTTTATAGTTAGTTTACAATTGTTATATTTGTTTGTATTAAAACTAAATAACCTTATATTAATTTTGAATTTTAAAATTTCACAAATTGACTTTAAAAAGTCAAAATGTATCTCTAATTTTGGAATGTAGGGAGTATAAGTGACTTACAGGCACGAAGGCTGCTGCAAATAATTTAGGACAATTTTATCAATGCCATTGAGTCCATCCATGCTGTACGGCACGCCAGAGAACTAAAAAGCACAATAAATAGAATGAGTATATACATTGATCCAGAATTAACAGAATACAGAATTAACAATCTTGACTGGCTCACTTGATTTGATGGAGCAGGTTGGTGTCCCTTCAAAGGAGTGCTAGCAGCTGAATTAGGTATATGGCCTGCAGTAGGAGCACCACCCTGTAGCTTCTATCAGCACAAATACAAATACAATCTTCACCGTGAATGCAGAACAAACTAGCATAAATTTCCTAACACATATTTACGAAAATATTCATACCAACTCGTACCCGTAATCTGGTGTTGTAATAATGGACATAAGTACACTCAACAAAGTGGTATGTAATCTCATTATAGTCGGTCACTGGCCTGCAAGTCAGGGTGAAGCATTAAAAAAATCCTGGTATAGAAGCAGAACAAAAAATTGCATGCAAGAGAATGAAAAAATAGGTTTCTTTCATTTCAGTATTCAGCCTGAATAATACCAATCTAAATCACACAAATTTTCATTTTGTCAGTGCAGGTTAATTTTGTAGTGTTTTCCTCCAAAGTTACATATTGCAATCTTATAAATCTTCTATTCCTGTTTAATGAAAGAAAAAATATACTCCATCTGTCCAAGTTTGTCTGGCCATGGGCACATATTTCTAATTGGAAAATATATAAACTCCAACCCCATCTAGACAATTACCTCCTCACCCCACACCAAAAAGAAAAAGAGAAGTCTACCTCTTCACTTCTTCCTTGGGCAAAACCCCAGAAATGTTAAAAGGAAGTAGCATGGAACCAGAAAAATCAGCTATCTCAACCCAAATCAAGGCAACTCAGATTAGTTATTGGGATTCTAATCTAAAGTCCAAACGAAACCTGAATAAGAAGCTAATTCATTTTTGGGTCGAATCAGTTACATTTAAATAATAATACATACAGTCCAAATGATTGACATTTTTAAGGTGCATCGAGACATAGGGTACAAGTGCTCTAGAGATGTTAAACACTATTTGTATTAATGTGCATAGTAGTTTCAGCTTGACATCAGTTTCAGCCTAATAACAAACCAACTCTAATCCATTTTGAGCTTTTCTAGTCACTAGTTGCAGCATGCAATGAACATGGTTAAGTTTCATCTTGGTCATTTCAAACTACAAAGAACAAAAATTCACCCACAGGCTAGACCACTATAGCACTATTTTCATTTAGGCTAAACAATCCTATATTCCAGTGCATTCAGAGCCCGCTATTCTTTTTCTTGATATCGACAAATAAAGAACACTCCCTAACTTGATAATAAGTTATTTTTCGTGTTGAGTTACAAGGAAACTCACGGAGTTGATATAAATATCATAAAGGTCGAATAATTTGCATATGTAGAAGATAATTCAGGTTTCGGACCTTTTACATCCATATATGCATATACACACATATAAGAAGTTATTTTGGTGTACAGTTACAAGGAAAAGCACAGAGTTGATATAAATATCATGAAGCGAATAATTTGCATATATAGAAGATAATTCAGGTTTCGAACCTTTTACATTTGTAGAGAAATAGAGAAGGGAAGATGTTTTCTATTATATATATATATTACAATGTAAAATAGAGAGCCTTTATATAGGCTTAGAACTGCAGTACATTTGAAAAGTAAATCAATCATCCCTTAATCATTCAATCCCCTTAATTATGCAATCTCCCAAATTATGCTATTAGAATAATATCCTAGAATCCTCTAGATTATCTACTAACACTCCCCCTCAAGCTAAAAGTCTTATATTATGACTTGTATCTTGTTACAAAACATAATCCCAAAACTAAAAAGATTCAAACCAAACTTAAAGGAAAATATTTATCTCCAACACTCCCCCAATTTATTGAGGCCCTCTTCAATTTGCACGAAAAAATGATGTGTATGTCCAAAGTTGCTTTTCACCCTCAATACATAACTTCACATTCACTTTCTAAGGATATTATGTGCAGGCAATAACGGAGAACGCTTGTCTCCAACAAAAAGGACTCCTTGCCTTCCTCAATAATGAAGGACTCTTAAGCCTCCCAACAAATCGAAGGACACACGCCTTCCTCAAACCTCTGCCCCATGAAAATCCTTTCTCTCCGATCAATAACCCATTTACATATTTTAACCCGAAAAATTAACTATCTAGACATGTCGCCTTTTTGAAAATGAGAATATAAAATATAAAAAAGAACTCCAACTCCAACAAAAGAACTAGAACCGCCTAATTTTTTCTTTAAGATGAAGTTAAATAATAAAAAACCTTTTGATTTGATTGTCAAGATCAACCAAGTTTTGATACCATGTAGAGAAATAGAAGGGAAGATATTTTCTATTATATATATTACAATGTAAAATAGAGAGCCTTTATATAGGCTTAGAACTACAGTACATTTGAAAAGTAAATCAATCATCCCTTTCCAAATGTACTGCGGTTCTAAGCCTATATAAAGGATCTCTATTTTACATTGTAATATATATAATAGAAAACATCTTCCCTTCTCTATTTCTCTACAACACCCATTTGTATATACACAAAAATAAGAAACCAGCAAAAGAATAAAGGCTGCAAAATTTAATGTACACTTTGCCGAATAATATCATACCTCAATAAGCTATACAGGATAATAAAGCCCAAACTCACCTAACAACTGCTGAATATCAATTTACTATTGATTAAGATAAAACCAAAACAATCATACAAATACAGGAAACATATGGCAGGTAGAGATGTGTTCTAGGAGTTTAGCACAAGAACACAACTGCTACAAGTTTAGAACAAATGAAAGAGTACAGCTCATAAAGAAATGAATTGGGCATAAATACCTGATAGAGAATACTACTAATTGCTTTTTACCCTGAAAGCCTTTCAAGTGCCCATGGACACAAGCATACATACCATCCCTAATTAAAAAGTTGACAAAACAAAAGGTTAAAGTAAAGACAAGTACCCACTCAGCTGTAGAAATCCAAAAGATGCAAAATCGATCAGAATAAAAGGAGGTGCATATACAGAAAAAACGAACTTACATTATCCCCTCCATTTCCTTGGTGTCCACAGATTCATTTACCCTAGTAGATACACAATTTTTTCTTTCAGTATACCCCAAATTAAGCACAATAAACACAATTGCAGAAACAGCTTCAACTTGCGATTCACAGCTATAATTGGCATATACTTTTCAATATCATAGAAACTAAAATAATCAAACAATTTAAAGTACTAAATTACCATCTATTGCAGCCAATACGTCCAGTCCCATCATCAATCACGAATGAAACATCAGTAATTCGCTCGGCTTTGTTAAGCACCATTCCGACCAACTTAACCTAAAACAATTCAGACACCAAATTAAAATTGAAAAATAAATAGAATGATCGCGAAAATAAAAAGGAAATTAAATAGAAACCCCACATTGTTTACATCAACCCCATCAACAAGAAAATTTGACTTCTCATCGCTTGACAGAAACGCTTCGTTTATTTGCTTCACAGTTAACGGAAGCAGCTGCTGACTTTCACGACTCTGCAAATAAAATTACAAACAGAATCCCCTAATTGTGTTAGTTTTTGTAGATAAGAGAACTTAAGAAAATTAAATTTAGGTTTAAGATATATAGTTTACTTTTTATTTCATCTTTTCGTGAGGGATTTAGAGTCAAAAGGAAGCTAAGAAGCGAATTGATGACGAATGATAGAGAGAAAATAAATAAAGACATACCTTCGAGAAAGAGAAGGAAGGATCTGCGGTCTGAGTGGCCTGAGAGGGCATAAAACCGCCGCCAGAAAAGGCGGCGTTACCGTCGAACTGGCTCGTGAACATCTCTTTCTGAAACCCTAAAAGTGAACCAGAAAAATAGAGGATGGAGTAATTCAAAAATCAAATGGTTCGATCTCGAGTCCACTTGTTGTATATTGATTAGGTTCCCGCCTTTTCATCTTTTCCCGCTGCAAGGGTGATTAATAGCCAGGATATATATTATTAATACCGCATTTTTCTTCTTTTTCTTTTTCTTTTTCTTTTTGTTTTCTTTTTTCCTTTTTGTTTTCTTCATTTTTATTTTCTTAATTTTGTCCTGTGTTAGTTTGCACTCCTATTTCATAAAAAAAATCTCATACCTAAAATATTACTGTGTACCTGAAATAAATTTATTTATATTTAAGAGAATATAAAATAAGACAGTGTAGTCAAATTATTATCCAATTTCTATCATGTTATCACTATTTATGCTAATCACTTAATAGATTTAGAGATAAAAGATTAAAAATATATATATTAATTATAGGCGTATAAAATAAGACAGCAAAATTAAGGGCGTTCATATTTTGGACCTTCGTAAGGGTAAGGATTATTGTGTTGAGGGCCATCAGAAATTCTGAATAATCAAAATAAGTGGTCAACTTATTTTGGGTTGGGTTGTAGGAAAGACGGCCACATAAGAAATGTTGTTGTTGTAGTAGCCAATAGAAAGTGGACTAATTACATTTTATATTACATTTTTAAAAATAATTACAAGAATAGTGCACTCACTAAATATTTAACCAATTAATATATTTTTAATTTTATTTACATTATTAGTGAATAATAGTCATTCCCTTAATTATGCTTTGTTATTTAATGTGCTGATGTCATTATTATTCAGTTATTTTTTTAAAAATAAACCGTATCCGCTTTTTGTGGGATATGGGTACGGGTTTCATTTTAAAAAAATTTTTTGCGTTTTCATTGGAAACCCTTGTTCTTTGGTTTGGGTACTTTTTTTCTCCTTATCAGTCGACGGTGATTGTTGTTGCCGGTTCATATTCGTAGTTGTTGTTTGGCTTTTTAGTTTCTCGTTTTTGTATTCGTGTTTTCTTCTTAATTATTTGTAAGTTGTTCGATTTGTTCTGGTTCAGTGGTTATACATTTGTCGATTTATTTTGTCTTTGTGTTTGATGGTGTCTACGAGGAAGAGCAGGGAAGAAATGGCGGATAAGAAGAGCGATAGGAAGAGGAAACGAGTTAGGGGTGATGATGGTTTGAAGGATTTGCAGACAAATGTTCATGGGAAGGATATTACTTCAAAGTATAGTAAAGAGGGGAAGAATTTAGTGTTGAAGTCAGATGTTGAAGAAAAGAGTTTGGGGAGACATGCGAAGAAGAAGGTTAAATCAGTCGCATGTATAGATTCTGATTTTGAAGGTTCTCAACAAATAGTTGAGAAAGAAATTGAAGTCGAGCATAATAAGCAAAAAATTGTTCCCATGCAAAAACATTTGAAGGTTTGCTATTTTTAATTTTTGTTATGAATATAGATTTTTTATTTGTTTTTGGTTACTTATGTTTTTGTTTTTTTGTATGATGATGTTCTGGTTTATGTTGTTGTTTATTATGTTTGTGAGTAGTGTCATTAATGTTGAAGTTGTTGTTTGGTAATATTATTGTTTGCATATTGAGTTGAGATTTTGTAAATAGTTTATTTTGTTTTGTTTATTAGATTACAGTATTGTGGTTATACAGGTTGAATATATTTTGTTGGTTACTTGCAAATTGATTTTTAGTTACCTTCATTCATATGTTTGGAAACTGCTAATAATATACCTTTTAAAATGTATTGTATTTCATTAGAGTTGGAGTTGTTTGAAGGATTGTTCAGCTTTTAGTTGTTAAAATTACTGTTTTCATTACGATTTGTTAAAATGGTTATGTTTTTTTCGATTTTAAGTATTGTTAGTTTTATTTTATATATTTGTTAGAACATTATTTATTATTAATTAAATAGTTTGTTTAATTTTGGGTTATGGTTACTTGCTGATATTATTTTGTTACTATTATTAGTGTAATTGGATATCGTTGATTTAATAGCTTTGTTTTTGAAGTTTTTTAGATGTTGTATTTTGTTTTGTGTAGTGTGTTTGTAATCAAATTTACTGCATTTTCAGATTTGGGATCTATTCTATGAGGAGCATCATCGAAATTTTACAGCAAAAATCATTTACTGGTGTGATTTGGAAGTGCCAAATATTATCAAGTCTAAATTGTCTGACGTACAGTTGAAAAAGTTTAAGTTGTCTTGTTTTGGTAAATTTTTAGAATTTGGACAGCCCCAAATGTTTTCCCAAATTATCCATCATGCTTTGGTTAGGGAAGTTTATCAAAGGGATAATGGGAAAATGTGGTTTACTTTTGGTGAGAGACGGGTAAGGTTTGGATTGCCTGAATTTTCTTTACTTTCTGGTTTAAATTGGAAAGGAGATGAAGATATTGAAGGTTACAAGGGGATTGAAAATTTGTTTGTGGAAAATTTTTTTGGAAATGAGGTTGTAACCCGGTCTAGTATAGGGAGGATATATAGGAGTGCTTCTTTTAATGATGATGATGAGGCAGTTAGGATGTCTATCATTTTCTTGGTTTTTAATTTCATATTAGTTACTGTTTCTGACAATTATGTTGATGAAGCTCTGTTTAACTTTTTGTGTCATGGGGAGTTTGAAAGGTATCCATGGGGAAAAGTTGCTTTTGAACAAACAAAGAAATCACTTTCACTTGCATTAAAGGGTCATGTAAAGAAGGATAAATATGGTGGAGTGATGTACAATTTTTTCAGGGAAGGTTATTGTAAATCCTACAAGCTTAATGGATTACCTTATGTGTTTCAAGTTTTTTTGTTTGAAACAATTCCTACATTGAAGGTCAGGGGCTTTTGTATCGATGATAATGTTTCAGAATTCAGATTGTTTAGATGGAGGGAGTTAGGAAAGCCTCCTACTAACGTCCAGTTGAATGACCTGGTGTTTGGATCTGGTCAGGTATGATAGTTACCAGTTTCATTATATTTGGCTACATTTATATATGGTATTGGTTACTGTTTTTTAATAATTGTGTTTATGTTTTATGTTCAATTGTTCTGACATGGTATATTTGTTGCTTTTAATATGTTTCAGTTGATTGTTCAAAATATTGTTCCTATGGAGGATGAGAAGGTGAGGTTGGAACTAGGTGGATTTCATTTTTTTAGTACAAGTGATAGTGGTCCCAAGATTTCAGATATTAAAGTTGAATCATCAAGGAAGGGTAAAGACTTTAGGTTTTCTATTTCTGATTTGAAAAAGGTTATAGATGCTCGGGTGAAGCCTTTGGAATTGAAGGTGAAGAAAGAAATTGAGGATTTGGGTGTTGAATTAAAAGATCAAATGCAATTGCTTCATTTTCAGATTTGTAGGGACATGAAGAAGATGTTTAGAAAGCATTTAAAACGTCAGTCTAGTAATATCAATCGTAAAGATGTATCTGTTGACAACGACGACGATGATGATGATGATGATGTTGAGTTAGAAGATAATGTTGGTGCTGGCAATGTTAATGTTGTAGCTGATGATGTTATGAATGTTGATGATGATGTTGTAGTTGAAGTTCCCGGCAATTCAAAACAGTTTCATAGTGGTGTTGATGCCGATGCTGGTGGTGTTGGTGGGATTCAGTTTGAAGAAGACGATACAAAGGTTTTCATATTGTGTTGATTTTCATTTGTATTTAATTTTTTCAATTTTTATTGATAAAATGTAGTTTTTTTTAAACACTATGAAAAAGATCAATGACATTCCTAGTTTTGTTTATTATGTCTTTTTTGTATTTTTTGTTTAAATGATTAATTATTTTTTTCTTTAAAATTTTTCACAGATTGGCAAGGACAATGACATGCCATCTTTTGATTTATTAAGCCAACCAAGTGGGAAGGAGATTGTTGTTTGTGTTCCTGATCAGGTTATTGTTATATTTAAAAAACAGTTTACTGTATATGTTGGATTTGCAATTGCATTTGTTGCTTTTGATTAGATGATTTTTAAGTTTTTTTACTAACCCTGTTCAGTTTATTGTTAATTCAAAAATTTTGTTACTTGCATATGTATATTTGGTTACTGTATTATATACAGTTTGTTACTGTTTTGTAATTTTGTATTGCAAATTTTGGGTACTGCATTATAGTATACATTGGTTACTACATTGTAGTATATAGAATAGTGCATTATAGCTTATGTTAATGCAATACAAATTTTTTCTATATAAATGACTTTATTCCTATTACTTCATATATTGGTTAATATTTCGTTGTTTGGATTGGTTACTTCAAATTTTAGTTATCTGCATATGTTATTTTGGTTAGTGCATTATAATATAATTTAGATTTTTTTTTAATTACGTTGTTACCTGTATGTGTTTGGGTTGATTTTATATGTTCTATTTTTTGTCAATTGATATAGGGCTATAAAATGGATACAGAAGACATTTCCCCACTTGATCAAATGATATTAACCACCTAGGACATAGCTGATTGTGTTGAGGTGGAGAAGAGTGCCCATATGCGACGTGGTAGACCAATTCGTGAACAGTCAAAGAGTGCTTTTTTGAGGTCTCCATATACAACAAAATTTGGGTCTGCTTCTTCATATTCTAAGGGTGATACTCAAATTCGTACAGACATTTGTGCATTCCCAAAATTATGCATGGCCATGCCATCTAAATACGAAGAAGCATTATTTGATCAGTGGTTTAAGGTTGGCTTAAACAACAGAAAAAGGTATTGTTAGTTGTAGCTTTACAATTATGGATTTTTTTATAATACAAAGAAATCTGTTTTATTTTGGAAACAAATTATAAGTATTACAGTACATTATGGTTTTTAGAATACTATGTTTTGGTTTATATTAATGTGCCCTCAGAGTACTGTTTTAGATCCTTTTATATTATTTTTGTTTCTTTCATATTTGTTTACTTCAAACAGGTTGCCAAGTTTGTTGTTGATTACATGATGTATATGTTTTGTTATTATTATAATGTATTTTAGTTTATTATTAACTTATGTTTTGTTTACTGTTATATTATGCTCTGTTTAATATGTTATTATGTTTTGGTTAATGTTTAATATGTTATTATGTTTTGGTTACTATTTTACTATTTATTGGTTAGCATGTAACTGTTTGTAATATAGAGGTTCTATATATTGGTTATTAATGCATCATCAATCATTATTTGGCTACAGTGTATGATTATATTGTAATTTTTACATTTAGACTGTGTTCTCTGATATGCTTTTACAATGAAGGACTGATAAATTTCCGGGAGTCAGCAATAAGATTGTTCCTTCATTTATGTTTGGGTCTATACCAATTTCTTCAAAAATGTGGTTCTACAAGTTGAAGACCCCAGGACAGTGGCTGGATGATGATGTGAGTTCCTTTTTTAAAAAAAAAAAACTTTAGTGATAAATATGGTTACCTTATTAGACTTTTTAAGTAACTATTTATAACAGTTTTGGTTACAGTTAACATATAATTATTTTTTCCATCAACTGTACAAATATTAATTTTTTCTTTATTATTCTCAGCACATCAATGTTGCACTATACTACTTCCGGAAATTGGTTAGACAGGCTGATAGTGTTCAAATCAGAGCAACGACCATGGACTGCTTGTTTCATGCGAAGATAACTGCTTTGCATGAAGCATACACTTCAAAAAATTCATATAAGAGTTTATTAACGGGGGATTGTGTTATTGCTAAATATGTCCGTGGATTTTCCATGGAAGTGAATACACCCTGGTTCAATGTTGATTATGTGTTGTTCCCCATTCACATGTCATCTCCACCACACTGGTTTCTATTGACTTTTGATGTGCATCGTAGACTGTTACAAGTTTACAATTCTTTGCAATCAACCAGTTCACAAATGCAGTCAAAAATTATGGATATGTGTGAGCCTTATATTTTCATCCTTCCCATAATATTGTCTAACTGTGGTTTTTGGAGGGATAGGACTGATATTGATTTCGAGAGTGAACCTTATTGTAAAAAGGCGGAACAAGACATAATTGAACTTGAATTTGTAAAGGGGGTACCGGAACAAAGTGATGGGTAAGGTTTATATTGTTTTCATTTATTTATTTATTGTATCTTGTATGATTTTACTTTTGGTTTTTGTTTTGATAATTTTTTGTTTGTGCAGTGATTGTGGGATGTTCACTATTTGTTTTGCTGAGCATGTCATTCACCAACAGATTGCTGAATTGCCTATACCTTTCCCTATTGCGGAGTACCGGAAGAAATTATGTGTAAACCTGTACATGCATGCAAGGACCAAACAGTTGGAGGGTTACGAGACTGATGACGAATATGCAGACAGATTTGCCCAAGATTAATCTTAGTTTGGTTTTCAATGTGTTCTCCTTCTAAACTGGTTTAAATACATTGTTTCTTTAATGAGTATATATAACCATTTATGTCGGATATTTTTTGTTTTAGATCAGATACTGTAAATGGGATTCCTTATTTATTTGATTATATTATCCGTTTCTTGATCTTGAGTTTGTTGGTATTTATTTGGCACCTATCAGTTGTTTTTTATATATTGTATGCAATGTGCAGTTGTATTGAAAATATTTTATTTTTTGACAATTTTAGGTAACCAAATTGACAATTTTAGGTGATCAAAGCATAAAATTTAGTTCCTTAAAATATCATTTTTCTAATTTTAGGCTGCACTATTTGTATTAGTACAGGTATCCACTTAAATAGAATTTAATATTTTTCATACTGTTTATATGGTGTCTTAATTGACATTTAATATTTCCATTTCATAAAACTTAAAATATTTAGTTTTAATTGAAGATTAATTTTATATAAATGGTTTCCAAATATTTTGTAATTTCATAATCATATAAATTATTATTAAATGGTACAGGTAGTAGATAGACCTGCATATTGAAGTATCCTTTTAATTATTAGTAAGTAACCAAATTTTCATAAAATTATTTTAAATCGGTATCCATTATTTAATTTAGTTAAATGATAGAATTGGTGACCATATCTGCATATAGGGCTAACCATTTTAATTTTTGTTTGTAACCATATAGTATTAATAGTACATCATTCCAATTTTTAACTGTTTAATGTATTCAATAATAAAAAGTTAGTAACGAAATTCTCCTAATTAGGTAACCAAATCATAAAAGTTGGGTATTTTCACAAATCAACATTGTTTCGTTAGTCTGCACTTTTGGAATTAATGCTGGTATCCAATTAAATATATTTTAACCATTTTCATATTGTTCATATGGATTCTAAAATGACATTTAATAGTTATTTTTCATAAACCTTAACTGATTTACTTTTAATTTACAAATTTTTAAATTTATTGGTCTTTAAATCTTTTGAAATTTCATAAGCATATACATTATTTTTAAATGTAACAGGTAGTAGATATATATGCATATAGAGGACACCATTTAATTATTAGTGAGTAACCAAATGATCATAATACTGTTTTATAACAGTAACAATTATTTAATTTAGATGAATGATGCAGTTGGTCACCATATCTGTTTATAAGGCTGAACATTTTAGTTTTTTGTTTGTAGCTAGATAGTATTAATAGTACATAAGTCAAATTTTCAAATGTTAAATGTTAATGCATTCTTGTTTTATTATTTTACAGTTTACAAAATGTATGTTTTTTATATACTAAAGTTGGTTGCCATATTTGCATACAAAGGTATCCAATATAAATTTAGAGGGTAACCATATTGTCTCACAGAAGAAATACAATTTAATTATCCAATTATGACATGTTTGTCCATTATGTTTATTATTATTTATAAATGTACTACAGTAATGTTAAAAATAAATTATGGTAAATATGCATCTTATAGTACTGTTAAATATAAACTTGGTAACTTTACACAACAAGAATGTTTACAATTTGTATGGCTAATGAGAATCCTCAGAAAACTGTAATGAAATTGTTACAAATGTTTTTGTGTTGAATTATATCAAATCTTCCTGGGTCTCAAAATTGGAGGATTATTGCATGTTTTCCTGTTATACCCTTTTTCCTGGCATCTGCTACATTTATTTTGAAGTTTAAGTTCAGATGGATGCTTATATCTACCTAGCTTAGGCCTTCCAGCTGGTCTTCTTGTAGTTGGTGGTTTGACACATATGTTTTTAATCTCTTCTGGAACATCCCAATTCTCTTTGTCATCCAATGGCATAATGGAATTTGAGTACGTGTCCACCAAAGTTTTCTTTGAATAGAATTTTGAGCAAAAATCATAACAGCTCATATTTCTTTTGCTAATAACCGCAGCAGCGTGTGAGCAAGGCATCTCATGGTATTGGAATTTACGGCACGTGCATGTCTTATTTTTCATGTCCACGATAAATTGTTTAGTGACATCGTAAACGGTGTAAATCATGAGGTTTGATGTCTCAACCTGCAACAACATTCAATTGTGTAATTAGTATGTATTTTGGAGTAATGAAATTCACATGTAATGTTCTTTTTAAATGAGTAACCAATTTTTCATAAAACTTATTTATAACAATATCTATCTGGTCAATTAGTGGAATGTTGCAACTGGTAGAAAAACCTGCATATAAGGATAAACATTTTAGTTTTTGCATGTAATCTGATAGTAATAATATTATAGCAGACCCGTTACCAACCATTTAATTATTGGTAACATATCCATTTTATACTAGTAACCAAAATTGAATGATTTGTTATTTTAAATTGCAGATGCAATTTTTGTATGTATTCAGGTAAACCTGCATATAAGGATAAGCATTTTGGTTATTTAATGTAATCTGATAGTACTAATATTATACCAAGACATGTTACCAACCATTTAATTGTTAGTAACATATTCAGTTTATACTAGTAAACCAAATTGAATGATTTGTTATTTAAAATTTCAGATGCAATATTTGAATGTATTCAGGTAAATATTAAAAAGTTGAATGACTGACCTTAAGTTTCTTTGACTCAATTATATTATCTTGCAATTTTCTCTCTGCAGTAGTGGAAAGGGTAGTGAATGTAGACATTGCTGATTGTTTGTTCGAGAAATACCATCTTTGAACCATACAACGCAGGCATTCAATCATCGACGCAACTGGAAGATCTCTTATTCCCTTGATTGCATTATTAATTGATTCGGCGGTGTTCGAAGTCATTATTGAGTATCTGCTTACAGTCCTATGGAGCCTCGTGCATTTTTCTAGATTCACTTCTTCCTCCAAATATTTCCTTATTTGATTATCAATTGCATCAAGTTGAACCATGTGAATGTCGAATTCTTCAACGGTGTAAGCTCTACACGCCGCGTTGTATGCTTTTTTGACTTCATCTCCTTTATTTTTGAATCTATTTTTAATATTTTTCAAAATATGGTACGTGCATGAACCGTGCATCACATCAGGGAACACACAGTTAAGTCCCTTAATAATTGCTTCGTGTCTGTCTGAGACAATACATTGTCCTTCTCTAACTCCGCAAGCATCTCTCAAATTAATGAAAAACCATCTCCAACTCCAAAAGCAAGTGGTAAAATGTTTCTGTTTGCATCTTGTGTGCTTGCTATGAGAAGTGTACCTCCGTAGGTTGATTGTATGAAGGTTCCATCAATTACAATGATAGGGAAACAATGGTGCCATGCTTCAATAGATGCACCTACTGCAAAGAAGAGATATTTGAATCGACCATTTTTTTCCAACTCCAAGGATGTGATGGATCCTGAAATTAATTTTCAGTTTGGTCAATGTAAATAGATGTACTAAATATTGTCAACTTTTTAATTAAAGTCTGAACTATTTGTATTAATAAGTGTATCCACTTAAATATTTTTTTAGTAATTTTCACAATGTTCAAATGGTGTCTAAAATGTTATTTAGTATTTACAATTTATAACTATACTGGTATACTTAAAAAACCATTTCTTTTCTAAATTACATTACAGTTAGTAACCAAATTATATTTACTACGTAACCAAATCATAAATGTTGAGTAACTTTCCAAATCAACAATTGTATTTTATGCTACACTATTTGTATTACTACAGGTATCCATTTAAATAGAATTTTAATTTTTTCATACTGTTCATATGGTGTGTTAAATTACATTTAATATTTACATTTCATCTTTATACCTGTATTATGGAAAAACAATTTTTTCAAATAACTCAACAATACAGTTAGTAGCCAAACCTTTGTTACTAGGTAACCAAATCAAAAACGTATGGTATCTTAAATATTTTAAAATATTATTAAACAGATTCCAATTCATACCTGGATTTGTTTTTTTCAGCATGTACAACCAAGAAGGAATGAGAGTGTAGTCATGTGGATTCCCTCTTATTTTTTCAATTGCTTTTTCTTTTGATCTCCATGCTTTTTGGTAGGATATGGACACATTAAACTCCGTCATCATGTCTTCGACAATATCAGTTGGTGTGTAAACTTTCTTGAAGTTTGTTAATTTATGCATAATGCATTCACTAACCATCTGACTATTTGCTTGTCTGTGATCTCCAAGCATTGTGTTTGCTGAACAAGTGTGTGAATCATTAAATTCTCTCACCTTGAACATATTTGTTGTTCGAAACTTTGATGCTCTTAGTTTCCATTTGCAATTTTCACTATCTATGCACACCAGAACAAAGTCTCTTCCACTTGTTCTTTCCACCTTGTGCTGTCTGTTTTGCTTTATTGAATGAAGCTTTATCGCTTGCATTATGATTTTTTTGTCTTTGTATGTTTGATGAAGTTTAACCTCAAACTTATTTGGATCTGATATGACCTCATCACATTGTTCTCCATTTTTTGATATGCATTATTGTCTGTCTTGTTCTTTATCAACAGATTCAATGGCCAGATGCTCAACATAATGTGATCCACTTTGGTCTTCTTGTGTTGTCAATAATTCAAGCTCCGAATTCCATTGTGTTAATCTCATTGTAGATTCAGATTGCAGTCTACTTTCTTCTTCATTTGTCATATTTTGCAACATTGTATTGCCTCAATTGTTGTTTTCATAATCTATAATCAGTGGAAACTTTCCATGTTCACCTGATTTTCTACTTACTTCCATATAGAATCTTAATGTTGCTTCATTTGTCACCTTCATTGGAGGGATGTTGCTACTAATATGAAATTTGAATGACAACTCTGTTGTGTTGCAGTCTAAGCTCAATGCAGTGCATATCAAGTTGTGTATTTCTGTGAAAGAACAAGAATAAGGAACTAGTACGCCGGTAACTTGGAAATCTTGATATTGGTTACTGTTACTCCAAGTTCCATTGAAGTAGATTACAACTGGAATCATATCCATGGCCAAGCAACTGAAACAATAATATTAATAAGATTATTTTCATAGTGAGCAAATCAACATCAAATAGTAATCAAATTTCATCTTTTTAGTAATAATAAATTGTAAACACATTGCTTGCATTTTCAAATATAAAATGAATTGATAGACGAATGAGAACAATCTTTGTCACGAATCTGTCTCACATTCATCCTTTTTAATTGAAATTAATACTATCACTATATAGGTTTCCAATTTATCATTATAAAGTAACCAAAATATATGTTATTAGTATCAACAATTTTTAAAAATACTGTTTAGAAATCGTTTATCAGAAACTCAGTAATTATGCATATGAGAAGGTTAATTGCAACTTAATGAACACTTAAATTAGGGTAACCATACTATAATATGAATCTCCCACTTTTTAACTGAAATTAATACTATTACCTTATAGGTTTCAAAATTATCATTATAAAGTAACCAAAATATATGTTATTAGTATCTACAATTTTTAAAAATACTGTTTACAAATCGATTATAAGAATCTCAGAACTTATGCATAAGCGAAGGTTAATTGCAACTTAATGAACACTTAAATGAAGGTAACCATACTTTTATATGAATGTCCCCAAACTATGATTTTGTACTGAATACTACACAACAGCGTGTTGATTCTTCAAAATTTATTTATTTGTATAAATAATTCGGTCGTATTTTCCAAAAATGATTTGAAATCAACTGATAAAAAGCTATTAAACCTGGTAAATTGATTCATACCTTTGTAGTTTTTTTGCAGATTCAATACTCTGTATCAGAATCAATTTGTTGATTACGTTTCTGATCGGTTAATTTTGGTGTTCGGATGCTCTGTTTTTGCTTCTTGTTGATCTTGTATCAGATTTCTGTTGTATTACTCCTCCATTGATCCTTCGTTACAGTATAGAATGATCGATGTAGTTTTTTTTTTTTTGTTCTTCGTTGAATACCTTATTCTGCAACGTGATTTTTGAATAATTTGGGTTAGTTGGTAACTGCCAAGGCAAGTTGAGCAGTTTTTTCCTTGAATTAAGGGTTTTCAAATTTTATTGGATTGAATATAATGACGTGTTTTGCACTATTGTTAAAATTAATATTCAATATTTCACTGTTTCTATAAATATTTAGTTGATGCACTATTATTGTAATTATTTTATATATGTTGTATACTTATGTAAAGAACCCATAGAAAGTGCCTAACGGGCCAACCCACTTTTGATTAAGATCCTACCACATGGGCTTAACAAGTTTGGGCTGTGAACTGTGATTGAACTCCTCAAGGACATATTATTATTTGGGACAATTACATTTATTAGTACATTTTTAGAAAATATTACAACAAAAGTGTATACATAAAATATTTACAAAATTAGTGCATTCTTATCCTTTCAATTTATTTGGGTGGTTTAATTGCACATTTCAAAATTCACAACATTATAAGTTTCACAACCATGCATTTTTACAAACACAGCCTACCATTCACAACACAATACAATACATACAAACAAAGACATATATAGCCAATTCATAAGAATATACATACACAAAATAAGAAAGAAGTATTTACAAAAGATTTAAACCTTTTCCAAGTTGGTTATCTCGGTGGAAATGAGAGAAACGATACGAGGCCTCTTTGCAATGCTTTGAAGCTGACGAAGTTCCTCCAAATCTAGCGCCAATTCATCCGCCATTTTTCACTTTCTTCTACTGATAAATTCAGCTCTGCACTTCCTTCTTATGTTAGAGGAGAGAGAAAACCTTCTTATATAGAAATCGCTAGAAACTCCTATTGTAGAGAAAAATGAGAGACAAAATTCCTATAAAGTACAACTTCTAGGTTTTCAATCTGTATGTTTTTTATAAGAGGGCTTGGTATGGAGGTTATGGAGGTTATGTAGGCTTAATTACATCTAAGCATACTGATGCAAAATATTTGTTAAGCTATCTATAGCTTTCAAGCCTTATACAGAAAATTATTCTTTAAAAAGCTTTCCAACGGCAACTACAGCTACACCAAGGCTTTTATCGAAGATCTTGGATCCTACAGCTACACCAAGGCTTTTTGTTCAACAGCAAGAGACTTCTACTCAGTGTTATTCTGGTGTAGAGAACTTAAGGTAAGTAGATAATTTTGGTAACCAAACCTTCATATCAAGGTAACCAAACCTTCATACCAAGGTAACCAAACCTTTATACCAAGGTAACCAATCCACCTCCACACCTGCAGTTTTTTCATAGTGCAGTTGGTAACCAAACCTTCATACCAAGGTAACCAATCCACATCCACACTTGAGAATTACATTTACTAGTACCTGAAAGTGTAGTAACTAGTTTTGGTTACCTTTGTATTAAGGTTAGTTACCTCTGTATTAAGGTTTGGTTACCTTTGTATTGAAGTTTGGTTACCTTTATATTAAAGGTTGGTTGCCTTTGTTTTAAGATTGGATACCTTTTGTATTAAGTTTTGGTTACTTTTGTATTAAAGGTTGGTTGCCTCTGTATTAAGGTTTGGTTAGGTTACCTTCATAGTGCAGTGGGTAACCAAATCTTCATATCAAGATAACCAAATATTCATACCAAGGTAACCAAATTTTAATTTTTGTGGGTAACCAAATCTCGTCGGACAGCAGAATCCAACATGTAATGTTTGTTGCCTAGACATGTTATGTTTGTTGCTGTTGTTTGTTGGATCTATTATGAAACATAGCAGCCTCGTGTTTTTTATTTTTTGCCGGAAAATATAGAGTTTTCGGTCGGTGATGTTTGACCGGAAAATATGGTGATGGTAGGTGATGGTAGGTGATGGTTGGTGACGGTCGGTGATGGTTGGCCGAAAAATATGGCGTCTCGTCGGAAAATATGGAGTCACGGTCGATGATGATTAGCCTTTTGAAATTTGAATTTTGAAAAATATTTGAATTTGAATTATTAATTATGACAGTTACTTCTCCTTGATTTAAGGAATTCTTTATTTTTAGGAAACTGAATGATTTAATGAGTTTATCTTGTTGCACTCTTTTTGTAATTATTTTGCTAGTGCACTATTCTTTTTGTAATTATTTTGTTAATGCATTATTCTTGTAATATTTTACTAATTGTTGTATATTTCTGTAAATGACCCTATTTATTTCTATTAGTTTGTTGAATAGTTCTTCTTTCTTCTTCCTTGCCACAATTATATGAACTCACATGTAAAAGAAATTGCAAACCATTATTGGAATATATATAAGTACTCCCTCCGTACAAAAATATAATATTTATATTCATTTTTTAAAGTTAACTTGTAATATTTTTAAATATAAATTTGATATAAATTAATTAAGTTTTAAGTGATACAATTATGAAAAATAAAAACTATTCAATTATTACTACTAATTATTACTTTAAAAAGATAAATAAATCCCATCAATTTTGAATTTGAAAACATTATTATTTGACCTTTCATCCATACTGTCCACTTGCAAAAATTGTTAAGAAGAACTCTCAACCAAGTTTTATTCATAACCAGAAACAATATATACATACAATGGTTGTGCATGAAAGCATTGAATCGAGGCTTTAGAATTGTTAAAATGATGAGAGGCTTTAGCTACAAGAATCCAACTGAGACTTTTGTACACTCTTCAATATATATATATATAGAGAGAGAGAGAAGGAGGAGGATCAAATATATAACAAATGAAGAATGAAGAAAATTTGTAAATTAAACAAATGAGGTTGGTTAACTAATTAGTTACGTACGATTCCACATTAATTTATGTTTCAGTACAAAGCGCAACCAGCTTGTCCACATTGAGAACTTATCAGGTGGTTTAACACGAGGAATTTGTAGCCCCAAACTTTGTAGTGCCGGTGGAGGGGTAGGTGGTGGAATGATGTCTTCTTTTGTTGGATTCTTGGACATTCCCGGCATCTTTTCCCATTTAAAGGGAACACCCTCGGCCTCAGGAATTCGATAGTATAGCCTACAAGATTTGTCTACCGACGAACTTCTCTTAAATAAAGCTCCATCGCTTTGATTTGCAGAAGCAAACCGTTGCCCTTGGTTACAATATCTGCTCGACTCCTCGTCCATCTGTTTAAACAGTACTCCAAATATTATTATTATTATATATATATATATATATATGTATGTATGTATCCAAGACCAAGAACCAATATATTTGATTTGATGTTTCACCTAATTTTTTCAGAGCAAGCACATATTGAATCCACTAGTCATTTATGCAAGAAGCACCAAAATATACATCTCCGCTTTTGAATTGGATTCATGTTTCTCTATGTTAGCACGCAGTTAGTACACGACTGTACGTTGGTGCACATAAAAGTATTCTTTATTTTTATTTTTTCAAACGATCATGCATAAAAATACCAACTCTTTCAAGGTAGATTACAACTATAACATATATTAGTATTATTGTAGAAATGCACGTAAGAGTAAATAAAATTAAACTAGCCTCGCAACACGAACCCTTAGTTCTGTCATGTTCCACGGACTGCAACCAAATGGTTTGTCAACCACATTATCGTACTCCTTTCCAAACCTTGACTGATGCAAAGAAGAATGACCATTTGAGGAATTAGTCGACGAAGACGATGATGCTGAATACCTCGAATCTTGAACCGACCCCATAAACTCCCCATCCGAATCACCAAACTCAAAGTGTTCATACTTATCTGACCTCATTTCACCTGCATGATCTCCCGGCCTTTGAGCCTTAAGATGCACTTGTTTCTTGTGTTTTTTCCAAAACCATAATTTTGATACCGAATGTTTGGAGTCTTTAGGTGATTGGTCTGCACAATTAGGCTTAGGCAGCCACAAGCTTTGCACTGCGGGGGGAGGACTAGGCGGGGGAATCACCTCTTCTCTTGGCGGATTCTTTGGTGTTCCCGGTTGCATCTCCCATTTGAAAGGAACGCCTTCAGGGTTCCGATAATAAATACGCGATGATTGTCCAACGGAGGATTCTCTAGAGATAATTCTATTGAAGTGAAATCTATCAATTTCTAGTACAGAATCCGACTTTCCCTTGATGCTATCATCGTAGTCCATTTTCAAGAAGAAGATAAAATTTATTTGTTAGTGTTGGTATATTTTTAAAGGCTTTTTTAGGATTTGTAAGAAGGTGTTACTAAGGATCAATCGTATGTGGACTTGGATATATATAAAGGGGGATATATAGTCTACTGAATTTAGTGTCAACCACGTATATTGATTATCAAATACTTATATGCAAGCTAAATGATTGTAACTCCAATTTCAACGGCATATGATGTGGTTTTAGGACACATGATCCTTTTATTTGGACGGCTAGGAGTTGACTTTGATTTGTGGTACCTACTAGTTTAATTAATTAGAAGAGTATTCTTGTTCTGAATTTTGTTTTCTTCATTTGTATCTTTTTAACTTCTATTTTTTACGTTTTCTGTTGAGTGACTTAATGTACATGGCTCTTTTTGTCAATGGCAAGCAAAGATATCATGATACGTACCTTCCTTGTGATCAAGGTTACGTTAAGGTTGTGGCCGTGTTAATGTGTTACATACATACATATATATATATATACACACTAGCTAGGTATCGCCTATCGGCTAGCAAGCTAGTGGTAGCTGCTTAATTAATATTGCTGCATATATCAAGCAGCATGCATGTGCACTTACTAAATCCTTAAGACATGGCTAATTTTCCTTACTATGCGCTCGATCAGACCCGAACACATATGCAATGCAAATGCAAACTAAATAAGTATATATTTAGTTATGATCTGTTCATCAATATATATCATTGAACGCGGCTGATTGAGTAATTCAGTTAGACGATCATATCTAACCTTCTTATTATATTGTAGGAAGAGAGGGGGGGGGGGATCGATTCATTGAATTTCTATACAGGAGTTGACATATTAGCATTGACATTTTAAGGTTTCTTGTCCTCTCAAGCTAGTACTGTTTGACCAAGCACGTAGACAAGGTCACACTAGAGTGACAACTGAATACCTAATCAACTAGGAAATCATTAAGCAACTCACTATTTTGTTTTTACAATAATAATGCTAATAATAACAATTATGTATGTAATTACATTTGTATAATTTAAACTATACTCCCTCCTAGTGTCTGGTAGTCGGGCTACTATGCTAAAAGTCTAAAACATAGGCACCACCGATATGACATACTGGTGAAGTTCACTGAAGAATAATGACATGTGACATGGTGTTCGAGTTTTTACTAAAACCTTTTCTTTTGTTTTCAAAAACTATATGCGGACATAATAATTGGACATGAGCTCTTTATAATTTCACTTATTTGTACTTTCATGTCCAATTATCATGTCCGCATAGTTGGAGACATATTTTAAAAGTTGCTTATTTTAAGAAAGGTTAATTTTAGAAACTTGATACAATAATTTTTAAAAGCATATTCTCGAATCAATGTTTGAACCATGGAGAATCATTTTCGGGAGTCACAGATTTTTTAAAGCTCACCTTCATATATTAAATATTATCCCTAGCTAAAAGTCTTATTTGACATAGTCTAATTTATTAGTATTTTATATAATTTTCATTGTAAGTAATCATTTTTTGAACGGGCTAGCGTTAAGTATTTCAAAATTTCTACGGGTCCAATTTTTATTTTTTTTTTACTTTTTCACTCCCAAATAATTTATATGATTTATTAAAACTAAATTTTTTTTAAAAAACAGTAATTTAGGCGTGATTTAGATACAAATCAAAAACAGAGTTAAATTATTTGAGAGTGAAAAAGCAAAAAATAAAATAAAATAAAATAAAAAAATTGGACCGAACACCAAACCGGTCCCCAATTCCTGGGCTCCATAGAAGGACTCTTAAGTATTTTGCTCTTTAAAATCCAAATTTCTTGGAAAATAGACAATACAATAACCAAAAGAATTCAAGAGAAGTCTAAAATACTGGGTATAATGTATTTTCATCTCGTTTCAGATAGATGATAGTGAAGAGGGTTTGACCGTCATTTGAAGAATGGGACACGTCATTTTTTGTTAGCAAAGAATTACTATATGTTTAACTCTTTTAAACCATAGTTGAATGATGTCACAAAACATTTAGTATTTTACTGGGTATATTTAAGTCCCTTTTAGTGAGCCTGGACATGAGGATTCTTCAGAAACTAATATACAAAAGACAATGTCACTGTGCCAAAGGCTCCAAAACACGGCGACTATATAATCTACTTACTATTTAAAGGCCAAATAGCGTGAAAAATAGACTGCCTTGTGAACGCTGAAGACAATGCATACATCAATGCATTAGGATAAACAAGGTCCCCAAGGGCCCAAAAAGAAAACGATATACAAGGTCACGCTTGTGCCTAGATTCAAATGAGAACAGTTCAGAAAATGTGTAGAGCTTTAAAAGCTGATGTAAAATTGTCAGACTGTAAGAAAACTAGAGTAATACATCGTGCAAAATCATTAAGTTGTCATATTCATGCTCCAAATACTTCGAATCATCTGGACTTGCATAGAACCAATAATATGATGATCCAAGATAACCTGATCACTAATAAGTATACTAGTTTCACATGCCAGTACGCTGATATTTTGACCTTGGCCCCAATTGAACTCAGGCTTCATGTCAATCTGGATTGACAATCTAAGGTGGCAGCAGTTAAGTTAATCTGGTTTGGTTAATTCATACCCTAAACAGAAACAACAGAACCAGTAAGATTAACAGTAGAGGCAAAACATGGTACAATATACAACACAAACTTTGACTACTAACTCATTTGCCTTTCTCATATTTAATTCAATGCCACCAAGAGAAAAAATACAATTAAATACAAAGCATGTCTTGGGACCAAATCTAAAAAACAAAATCGGGAACTTGGGATTTTTGTTATAGCTTGGTCACTTTCAATGTCACTGCAGTCACACGGATCAAACCTCTCTATGTTTCATCAGCAAATGAAAGGTTAATCAAATTTTAAAATGGAATAAAACACTTCAACTAAATATAGCTTACTCTATTAACTTATTTTTATATTTTTCCTGATAGAAGAAAGCTATTTTTTTATGCTTCACTGTAAACCCATTAAACAACCAATTCCTGAGCAAGCCGCATTTGGTCTTTCCAATTCCTAAGAAAGGCACATAAACCAAAAAATCAAAGTCTTATCTTTATCATATATACAGTTCTTCTGCAAACCTCATTTTCACTTATAGCAAAATGTTTAACTAGGACATAACTGCATCAACAACTTCAATAAATGATGTAACAGATGAGAAACACAAGAAAACACAATGAATAGACGCTAAGAGCAGGAGAGATTTCATAATTTATACCTCAGCAGGTGATGAAATGATTGAATCCCTCTCAGAATTCAAAAGCCCACTCAGTCTTCTGTATATATAGACATAAATACTTTAAATCTTTACTCCGCAAGAAAAAGAAATATATTAAAGGCAAATAGGTAATACCTTGGCCTCTCAGACTTAGCAAGATGTTTAGACATTATGGATGCCTGCAGTCAAAATTCAAGAATATTTCCGCACTCAACATCATATCAAGTACAAAAAAGGGAAGAAAATCAGGGTAGTGAAAGTAAATGAAGACATATACTTGACATTGTCAAACGGTCATAAGCAACGAAAACTGTGAATGAAGGTGGTAAAATAGGGAATACTATCACCATGCAAGTTACAAATATACAACAATAAGTCTTTGACACTTCTTCACACTATTACCATGACTTCTTGGTGCAACACCCATGTTACTCATGCCTGACACATATATGGAACCTTATTAAGGAGTAAAGAGTACATAATTTTTCAAACTGCATGCAAAAGAAAAAGTGCGGCGCTTTTAAAATCGATAAATATGTTAATTATTATTTCCTTTTTTTTGATGAATAAGTATTAAAGTGTAAAGGTGCCAAAAGGGGGGGACTATCCATGTACATCTAAAATTAGAAAATTACAATACTGTGAACAAAGTTCAATTATTTCCAGATTTATACACTCCCAACCCAAAAACTTTTGTCATGATTTAATGAAACTTTCAATAGTATTCTGATCTCTAAGTCACATCCATCCACCTACAAACATGAATAATCTTTCAACAAGTACCATATAATATATCCTATTCCTCCAGAGTTGGTTAGGGGCCGGGATAGTAGGTGTTGGTAACGCATTGGCATTTATTATGGACACCACAATGGGCAAAAAGCCCAGATCAATTGCTGAAAATATCAACTTGAATAGTCAAGTTTAAATTTACAATGAACAAATAAAGACACATACTAGGCACAGATTTAAGAAACTTTTGTTCCCAATACCTTGTAGACATGAGAATGTAACTCCCATGCCATGTTGATTATATCAGATTTCTATATTTCTCAACTCAAATCAACTACACCTCCTATCCCAAACTAGTTGGTGTAGGCTGCACATGAACCCCATATGACCAAAATCATTTTTAGTGAGTAAATTTGAGCTTTAATTCGCCTATTAAAGAGGGGGGGGCATAAACTGTTTTACTTCCAAAACTGGTACCTATTTCCAGGCAAGTCTTGAATAATTGGACGGTGCCACAAAAAGTATATACAATTTAAAAAAAAAGGAATATATATAGACAGAAGAACATTTTAGATTGAAACAACACTAGTTTCATAGTAGCTACAACGAACTGAACTATAAAGTAGTAAAAAGTAAAAAAGCGAGCAAAAAATCTAGAAAACAATAAGAAGCTCGATGTATATAGTCAGATATCCCTTTGAAATGCAATCCATGTAAAAAAATTCTGGGGAAAGATCTGGCATTCTGCAGATAGATGAAACTATCCAACATATACTACTGTTAATTAATTTTTTATAAGTTAAATAATATCAAAATATTAATCCCATTTAGCATCCACATTAATATTATTAGAAAGTGCAATTAACCTGCTCTTGAATAATGCTCCTAGCCTCAACAAGTTGAGCTTCCAGCTCCAGCTCTCTCTCAGTCACTTCAGAGGTAACTTCAGCTCCTTTTTGCGCATCTTGTAGCTCAACCATACGCTCCTAAATGCAGAAAACACAGCTAAGGATTCCTCATCAGTGTGAACAAGCACTCAAATAATTTTTTAAAGGAAAAAAAAACACAGAACAAACTACCTTTATAAAAGCAATCTTAGCCCGCAGACTTTCTTCTATCTGATCTCTACCCATGTGAAAGGGCAGATCAAAGACATCCTGCAATTTATAAACTCTTTAAATTTAATTTCTCAATTTTAATCAAGAAAGAATCCAGCTGCATCTTTCCAAAATTCCAATATTGTTCCATACCGTCTTCCCACCCAATGGTGACTGCGAGGAATCTGCATCCAGCCTTTCATTGACAGGCAAAGATTGCTTGGATGACCCATTTGGAGCATTTAGAAAATCACGCATATCCCCCTGTTACAACGTTTTTCTTAATACAAATTCCAGACAAAAAGGGAATAAGTGACATGCAATGTCGATACTAGTACCTGGAGTGAAAAGCCAAGTCTGGGTAGCTCAGCTTATCAACTATGATGACAATACCATCAGATATATAAAGAAACAATCAATGGTCACTCTGACTGTAGTGTATTCTATTATTAACTTTATTGTGTTCAGTAACCACTTCTTGTTTTCCCTTATAGCTTCTCCTAGTTTTCTTATAACAATCCCAAAACTCTAAAGAAGGTTATCCTAACCTTGATTCAGATAACTTTCAATCCAACCTATTTACAGCTTGATACTATTCGACAAAGCATTCTTATCTTCTCAATAAAAAAAATAGAAGGGAAAGGGGAAAACAAAAAACAGTCAAAACTTAGGGTGTATACATTCAATAAAATTATCAAAACACCACTTCCATTCAGTGTTTACATGTAATTTTAATATACTCTCTAGCAATCAATAAAAAATGTATCAAGTTTGTCAGTTGAGTGCAATAATAAAAACCTTGATTTCAATCTAAACCGATTTACATACAGATTTGTCATCCTGATTATTAAAAGGAAAACCGTACACCAATATGGTTCTATCAATGCTAATTGACAGCCTTCTCAAACATAAGGCAAAAACATACGACGCCCATCAGCAACAATTAGTTCACCGTAGAAAGTGTTTATTTTTATAAAAATAAAAAATAATATATATATATATACAATGAACTGCAAAATACCTGCATTGATCGTAATAATGCCCTCAAATCAGCATTCTCCGCAACCAGTTCTTGATTTTTCGCCTCATAAGCATCCACCTAATAGCAATTAGACATGAATAAGTTAAAACTGGTGATAAAAATTTGGTAAGTTTTTCTCTAAAGAACAATATACAAAATCCATACAATCTTTTTATAGAAGTCATTGTCAGCCTTCTTTCCATTCCATGTCCCACGCTGCCGCCCTTCTTTCTGTTTACACGACATAAAGATCAATTGACATTGAACTACATACTTGAATCAGAACATTAAATCTTTACCTAGTACCTGAAGAAGATTCATTATTTCCAGGCCTGATCTAGATTCCTTCTTTTTCTCCATTAGTACTTGGTTTAACCTCTCCTATAAAGAAAAAACATTTCGAACCAGATTATAATTCTATCTAATCAGTAATTTATAATATGTATATTTACCCATTTTTAAAAGATTGAAAATTCTTCAAGAGGCTACCAGCACAAGTGAAAGAAACTCTACCTGCAGCTTGATATACTCCTTTTCCTTTTTCTTCATTTCATGTATTTGTTGAGTTCTCACTTGCTTTTGCAACATTGAGAATGTGTTAGGAGTGGTGCATGTAATATAACAACTACCAACAGAATCAAATGAGCACAAAGAATCTAACCTGATTACCAATAACCATCCTTTGAAATTCATCTCTCTCCTGTTGCAGCTTCTCAATTTGGGCCTTGAAAGCTGCCGCAGCTTTAGCTTCCTGGCCATCATCATTTTTATGTAATCAATTAAAAATAAATGCCAATACAGGTTGTCCACTCATATAAAGAGTTATTTCACTTCATTAAAACCATATATTTCTAACCGTTCTGGTAATAGTTGCTATTTCTCTATCTTTGGCAGATAATTGTGCTTCCAGCCTCTCTACTTTGGCCTCAAATCTTGATATGTCTGACACAAGTCTGTAAAAGTATATAAAAGAGAGAGTTACTGCATGGCTGAAATTTAAATACGCATGAATAAGTGCAAATATATACACAATGTCCACAGAAAAACTTAGATTCCAATGCAGAGTTACTTTTTGTAATATCTAAGTTCTTATAAATAAATACAAGTTATTTGAGTTTTAGCAAGTGTTTTACTCATTTGGTTTAACTAACCGAGGTTTCTCACATACATTTCCTAATTCTTTTACTAGACCTATTTGATAAAATGCACTCAAAAATGTTCTTTCTTTATTTGTTTCTGACATCCATACACAAATGAAAGCAGAAATGCCTCTCCAGTTACCATACCAATTTCTACATCTTTCCACAAACCATTCCAACATAATCTTCGTTATTTATCTTCTACTTGTTTATAAGTCCATCCCAAAAACACTTCAGATTTAAATTATTAAAATATATTAGTGATTTACTAACTGACAATCCAATTTCCTTCTCCGTGTCTTAATAATTTTATGGCCTTTTCAAAAAATATCCCCGAGATATTTCCAACTTAAGCAATGACATTACATGTTAATGTTGGCATGAAGAAATTCTTCAATTGTACTAATAACTGAATCATATAATAGATCAAAATCCCTGCACATAACTAAATAAACATAAAATATCAGTACCGTTGTCTCTGTTCATTAGCAGACTCTCTAAATTCAATGTCACGCTGTCTCTGCTGCAACAGTGAGTATATACAGTTGCAAGTTCGTGCAGTTGAAACCTAACCAAAATTAAAACGATAATAATCAAATTAAACATCACAAATATACAGAGTATAATTACCACCAAAAAATAAAAATACTGCACCGGATCAGTTGCGAAAAGATCAAGCGAAGCCGGAAATCCAAAGGTGACTAGCGTTTGATTCAAGTACTTAGTGCAATGATCTAAGTTTCCAACATCAGCGAATGTGTACTCACTGAATATAGAAGACAAATCAGAACTGTACATCTTTTAGCAGAAATTTTATAAATGTAGAAACCCTAGAATCACATAGAAAATTACCTCATCCCGAAACTGGATTGGGTTGATGACTGCGAGATATTAAGAGAGGGGAATATGAGTTAGAGAGAGAAAGTGAAGTTTCGAAGAGCATTGCAAGGGTAACGAAGGATCTTACTCTGATATCGTAGTCTGTGTCTGTTGAAGGCATATCGGAGAGCTTCCGGAACTCTAATGGCGGATTGAGAAAGTTTTAAGAGCACAGTGGTGATTGGTACTGCTTGAAGTAGATCTGAGTGGTGGGGAAATTTGAAATTGAAATCAAAAATTGCCGTCCACTTCAACCCATGTTTGGCAGAAAAGGATAGAAAAGAAAATTATAAAAGAAACTGAAAAAAGAGAGTTTCCAAAAGAGAAATACGGTTAAGTGCGACTGTGCGAGAGGGAGGGGATAAAAGGAGAGAAAAAATAAGGAGTCTTCTTATATAGATTGCCAAAAAAAATTGTCGGATTGTAATATTTATCAAGATTGAATAAAATTATAAAATTAATTAAGTATATTAAATATATATTAAAAATATTATTAATTAATATATAAAATTATAATATATATTATTTTTTAAAAAAAGATATTTTTTTCCTTTACGCTCTTCATATCTTCTTTAGTATAATTAAAAAAGATGATTTTTTTTTCTCTATGTTATGTACACAACTAAAATGATTGCTTAATGTTTTTATTGTGACGCAATTTTATTTTAAAAGATGATATTTAATTGTTTGTAAACAATTAAACATACTTTTTTCATATATTTAAATTTACAAATGACATATTTAGATATTTATTTTATTGATATTTCTTCAATATGATTTTCTTTTTCATTATCAAAAAATAATTAATCAAAAAAATATGTGAAGGTGTATCCTGATTAAATCTTCATATTTGCACATCCATAACAGCAGAAGTAGTCGTTTTTAGGAGTGCTTTTTTATTAATGTATTATATATTAAGTTTAAAAAAAAAACTTAATATATAATACATTAAACTACTGTTTATTTAACTAGCTTGTGGTATGGGCTTTTGCTTGAGGTAGCATTATGTTTTTTGAGTTGCCAGGGTCCTTTGTGGCATGTGAACAATCCCATTTGATGGGCTGTTAAGTTGGTTTTCGTGTATAGGCTGTTTGGGCCTTTTCATATGTGGCATCTTTATTTTTGTTTGATCTTTGTTTCGAATATAGGTGTAGTAGTTGTGTGCTTCTTGTGCTTAGTATTTTAAGATCATGTTTGTTTGTACAAAAAATATGTTTAAATTTGACTATTTATTTTAATTTGACACTATTTTAAATTATTTTATCTCATTATAGGAGATTAATACTCTTTTAAATAGTCTAATGGATTATTTTTTGTTATTTCTAAAGTTATTTATGAGAGATTATATAATCTCGTGACAACTGTAGGATTAATAATCTTTTATTTTAAACTATCAAATAATTTTATAGGACCAATAGTCTCACATTAAAGAATTTTAGATAAATAATTCAATCCCAAATATATTTTTTATAAATAAACATGGCGTAAGTTCCTAAATGTTGAAATTTTGTGGCATCGTTGTCGGTAATATTAAGACGATTGGGACTTTTTACAAAGAGAGAGAAAAGACATTTACTATTACATGCGTGTCAGCAATTTTGAGAAAATTGTTTATTTTAATACTAAAAACTAAGTCAATATAAAAAAATTATAAAAAAAGGATAAAGTATTTGGTGTTGATGAAATTTCTTATCACTTGTGTACAGAGGAAATGACCAAAAAGAATATAATAATAATAATAATAATATAGTGTCAATAAAATAGGAATATATTAATAACACAATTGCTCAAACCTACAGACTAAATTTCTGATTGCTTTTATAAAATATGGTTATAAGTAATTATGAAAAAAAGAATACCAAATATTTTTCACTTTTGAAACATTGTTTATAGGTATGTTTGGCTATTTATAAGATTTTCAAACATATGTATTCAAAAAGATGAGCTAACGTATAATTTATTTATTTTTGTCTTAAAAAAATAATATTCCCTCCGTCCCAAATTAATTGCTCAATTTTGACCTTTTAAAATCAAATTGACTATTTTTAAAACTAATCTTTTTACTATTTTTGCTAACATATAGGTGATTATAACCAAAAGAAAGTATATACAATTTATTACTAATTTCAATTTTTATAATTTTAGAAATATATTTATATATGCTTAATTATTAATTTTAAAAATAGTCAAATTGACTTTAAAAAGTCCTAAAAAGTAATTAATTTGGGACGGAGGGAGTAATAAGTACATAATGTAAAGAGTAATGATATATATTATAAATGTTTTACATCGACTTTTAATTGCTATTTATGTGGATAAGTATTATTGGTAATTTTTTTAAAGAGATGTGTAATAAGTAGGACCGTTTTATAATTCCTACCAATCTTATGTATTGATAAATTTTACAATTATAATTCGGCGTAAATTTATTGTAATGCATAGCAGAACTGTAAATGGTAAATATGACATTTAGTATGATCTACTAATAAAAAAGATGGTTAATCGTTTTATCTAATTTTGTGAGACCACTACGAAAAAAATATAAAATTTCATACATTATTTTCATCTATTTTTTTTTCTTAGAATATGTTTGTTATATATAGGTTATGATAGATACCCACAAAAACACAAATTAGTGAGTATTTGATTATTGTTAATATAAAATGGTCGTATTGTATTATTTCTATTTGGTAGAAGATATGTGATTATTAGTAATTGCTATTGTGAATGTTTGGTATGAATTTAAGATTATTGGGTATATTTTTTTATAATATTAATCTTTTACTAAAATATCCCCGTACTAATTTTAGTTGTTTGATTATTCCATATGATTATTGTCAAATGTGATCAACAATCATCAAAGTACTATCGAACTAATTAATTTTGTATTGTTTAATAACTCATATTAAATTTTTTTAATATGTTTATAAAATAACAATTCATGATTTATTAAATTATTAAGCACACAATTTTCAAGTATGTCGTTAATAATAAATTAAACTTATAATAATAAATAACAAATAAGACCACATATTTTGTATGAACAATGAGTTGTTTTAGTTAAATTAAACATGTCAACAAAAAAATAAAAAATAAATATAAATTATGTGACTAATAAGGATATTTATGTCCCAATTATTAAATTTAAAAGATATTTTGTCTAAATACAAATTTTAAGATGACCATTATGTGTTAATCTCATATTACCACATATTTTTTGGTCATCTGATTACTAAGAATCTTGATACTTTAGTGGATATCTAATTAATGAGAATGTAAGATTATTAGTGTAACAAACACGATCAATAAAGATGATTGTTCGCATTACTAAGTATCTAAGATGATTATTTTAGATGACCTCTAACAAATGTCTCTTAATTTGTGTAAAAAATATACTTATAACCTCTTCTTAAAGCCGAAAAGAGTATATGTTTTGTTTATTCTTACTATATACTCACCTAGACTCATACGAGTAAGGCTGTAAAATGAATCAAACAGTTCGGACTCGATTCTCGACTAAAAGTTCGATTCGAACTCGACTCAAAATATAAACAATTCAAATATGAGCAAATTTTAAAGTTCGATAAATTACTCGAATCTCTTTAAATTGCAATTTGTATTGATACTCGAATCATATTCGCTAGAAAAATTCAAATTGTTCGGTTTCGATTCGAGATCTACTCGACTCGGTAGCTAAACGAGCCTCAATCAAATTTTATTTTATACTCGATAAATTTTATGAACAAAATTTACATAATTCAATACTTAACTCAATTCATTTACACCCCCAACTACGATTACAATAAAAGCTCGAGAGGAAGACATAGAAAACAAGGAAGTTACTTTTGTAAACCCAACTTAGCAATACGCCTGCCGACAGGCTGTCTACTGAGTAAAAGACAACATAGGCTCTTATTTGATGTCTATAAGCAAAAGACAGTATAGGCTCTTAAATGCGGGTTAAATTGTGTGGCCCTTATTTACATTTTCCCAAGGTTCTATAATGAAATGTAAATTTAAAATTAAATTATAATAGTATATATATATTTTTTTAATTTAAGATAATAATTCAAAATTTTATATGTTTTTTATATATAATGTGGGTTATATGTTTAAATTCAAAATTATTACTATCTATTAAAAAGTATGAAACAATAAATTTTATAGTTAATTGTAACTTTTAGATAATTAACAATATTTATTATTATATTAATTAAAATTAATTAATCTAAGTTATTTTTGAGTTTAAGGTGTTTCAAAGTGACTCCAAAAAACCATTATCAGGTACGAAACCCAAATCTTGTAGGCTAATATAATTTTAAAGTCGTAGGTTATCGTGTCCTAATAGTTTTGACAAGGCTAAAAACAAAAAGAAAAGAAATTGTTTTTCCGATTTAACTTTCCGTATAAAAAAAAAACTAAAGACATATTTAACTTTTTGATATTGGTTTCCAAATTTTTAAATTCAAAATTAATGAGATATTATATTTGTTACTTCTATAAATTAAAGAAAATATGTTACTTGTAAATTACAAAATTCTACAATCGACTATACATTCGTACCAAACCGGACCTAATTATAATAGAACACGCGAATGAATGGCAACAATGCTTGCACAGTGTGTGGTCCTAATTTTTGTTTGTTTTTCTTTTTTCTGTTTTTCTTCTAGCGCTTACTGGTTCTTCGTTTCTTCCTGGGAAACATTTGACTTTGACCACGTATCCGAAACTAAGGACAGCAAACTTTAGAAGCATCATTCGACATAGAATCTTTTAAAATTTTCAATTTATGCACATCTTTGGATAATAACACTTCGCCCGTTGATAGAAGAGTCCATTTTGACATTTTTATTTTTAAAAAATATGAAAATAAAGGGTTAATTCGATAGTTGGTTCGATGGTTAAAGAAATTTACTTTTTATCTTGACTTTCTGATTCAAACCTTGAGACCAACATTCGTGAAAAAAATATCGTAAATGCTTTTAGAAAATTAATTTGCGTCGTCTGTGAATATTTTTGACACTTAGATATATTATAATATTTATATACTTTTTTGAATAAAATTAAATATTTGTGTTAATTTATAACTTAAATTTAAAAGATAAAATATTTTTTATAAAAAAAATGAGTCAAATTCATATTATAAAAACAATATACTATAGAAGATCATTTCGATACAAGATAGTTCAGAATAAATGTGATATATTTTTTATCGTGTATAAAAATGAGAGTTGATAAAAAATACAATCCCCAACTTTTATGTTAAACTCTTTTATGACATAAGACGTTTTGTAATAAATTCATTTGTTTTACAAAATGAGTTCTATTTCTATAAAAATATTTTTTTAAAAGAAGGTTTTAAAATTTATTATCACAATTTTATTATTATACAATAATTATTAAACTAAATACTGAATAGATTTAGGAGTAGAAAATTGATGTATCTGTTGACTAGTATATATATATAAAAGTATCTGTATCGAGACGACGAGACTTATTAGAATGTAACGCAATAACACGCACATGTATGTAATTATTATTGTGGACCCCTCTTGCTTATTATTAATTGTAAATATAATAATGTTTTATTGAGTAAACAATAATTATAAAAATAAGATATAAAATTACGTGAATGATTATGATTAGTTATATTACTGGATTCACCGGTAAAACTAAAAAATTAACTAGTGGTACTTTTACACATCATTTTGTATATTTTGTAATTATAATTGTCACCCTAATTCTTAACATTATTCAACTAATTATTTCATAATTAAAAAATGGAATGTCGGCATAAATATTCAGAATATGTAACAATGCTCTTGGTGAAAATTGATCAAATTATATTGTTATAGTTTGTAAATTTTACAAGTGAGAATTATTTATTTATTTTCAATTTTTATTTGGGGTGGTTAGTAGGTAGAAATAAATAGATGGAGGCTCACATGTTGCAATACATAGTAAAGTGCCAGTGTGATGATCAACTTCCCATTGAAAGATGAATTGGCGGTCAAGGTATAGATGTAACCATTGCGCTAAAAGTCAATTGAGAATCAAAGTTCGTGAGAGGGGTTGGTTTAAAAGCATATTTCCTGTATTTTGCACCATTACATTAATGCAAAACATCATTCGAAACATTATTATTCTACTCCTTGTATTTTTCGTGTGATATTATTCTAAGCACAAGAAAAAGGTTAGAGTGAAGTATTATTACTGTAAATATTTGTTGAGTCCTGACAAATCTCAAATATTAATTTTTTTGGTATGATATAATTCACCCTCCTCCTCCTTTCATTTTCCTTCTGACTCCCGTTTTAGAATTAAAGATACAATTTTATTTTAAAATTATAAGATAACAAGAAAAATTTTAAGTTACAATTCTGTTATCGATTTAATATAACATCGTCACTATTAATTTCTTAAATAATAAACAAAAATACGATTAAAAATATAAAAAATTATCTTAAAAAACCGCCTTTTACAAATATAACTAATATTTTTTGAATGGAAGGAGCTGTTTATTGCGGTCCTTGATTGTGAGTTAATACAATAAAGCTTGTTGATACTTGATATGTCATTTCCTGGTGTCTTATTAGATGGCAACAGTTCAATAAATATTGGAACTTTCGAAACTAACGGACACATATATCCACTGAAACCGCAATAAAATATTTTTCATTAATAAAACACGAACAAAAAATTCAACAGAAAATCTTTAATAATTAAGTTTGAATCTCATCAGTTTTCATCATCTTCACTCACCTGAAACAGAATAAGAAAGGTATCATAATTAAGGGCGTAAACGAGTCGAATTTAAATCTGTTCGAATTTGACTCGAAACGTTAAATTCATTTTCGAATTTGAATAGTATTTAAAAAATTCTACTTAGATTTAACTCGACTCAAATATTTATTACTTAAATTCGATCCGATCGAATTATATTCAAACTACTCGCGAACTTTAAATTCAAACTTGAATTCGAGTCTCCACATAATAATTAATTTTATAATAAATATAATTATAAATTAAAATTTTTATTTTACTTAGAAATGAGAAAATATATTTTCTATTACACTTTACAAATATAAAATCACAATTAAAATTAAAAACAAAATAAAATAATAATAATTAATTATCCTAATTTGATTTAATTTTGTATATATTATGAGAGAATGTACGAGTATCTAATCGAATCTGTATCAATCGAGTATGTATCGAAACACAATTGAGAATTCAAGTAGTTTGAATTTTAACGAGTCGAGTATAACCTTACTCAGATTATACTCATATTTTTATTCGAACTATTTTTTATGCTCAGACTTGAATTATATTATTAATGAATCCTAATCTCACTCATATTTTTTTAAGTCCAACTGAACTATTTAGTTTGTTTACCGCCTTAATCATAATCATTAAGAAACATACTAGTATTAGATTATATTGTTGTACTCTTGTTTAAATATTTTATTACTAAAAGATTCATTCAATATATTTGTTTTAGCTACATATTCGATTCTATTATCCTTGAATTGCTTAATTAATTCCACAAAATTTATAAAGTGAAGTAAAATGAGGAAATCTTGAATGGAACGTAGTACTCATCCGTTCTAATATTAGTTTTTTTAAAAAAACTTTTTAAATACATCTTTAATTACATTAGTTAAATATGTAGAAAAGACATATTATAAATTTCAGGTTACTTTATATTAAAAAAATGAAACATATTTCTAATTTTAGAATCAACTAAAAAAAAATTTATCTCTAATTTTGAAAGAAAAAATTTAATTATCGTCAATACCTCATATTTCTAAAAATAGAAGATACACTTTTCTTTTTCTATGTATTTTAAAATTGAGTGTTGCTATATGCGAATGCATGAGATTACAATGATTGTTAAGTCTACTAGATAATTGATTTGTTGTTGATATCATCAATCAATTTTTAAATTTTCATAAATCAAAAATAAGCTTGACGATAAGAGAATGAGAAATCATAATACTCTTATAAAGAACATGTATAAAAAATGAGTATATTTATGTACGTGTATTCAATAACACACCTAAACATAAAATATTTCTCTCCCTATAATATATTTATTTTATTTTTAAATATATTTTTACATGTGTATATTTTAAGTGTGTATATAGATATATTGAATAAAAATTAACAAAAGAAAAACAATAAGGGCCGGACATTCAACAATAAAATGACTTTCAACCGACAAATTACTTGAAGAGATTTGAGTTGATAGTTTCAATAATACAAACGTGCCAAAATTGAATGGCCAATCAACCACGACCAAGAAAATTTGTAAGGCCAAACCCAAATACTATGTCATGACGGCTACTCTTTTCAAAAATACTGTAGTAAAAAATAAGCGCAAACAATTACAAAAAGCAGCACAGAAGTATACCAAAGTCGGTTAAAAACAAGTGAGTTAAGCGTGGTTAATTGTGTGTTAGGTGGGTCAATTAGTCTGATTTGAACGGCTTAGTTTCTCTCTCTTCCTGTCTCCATAAATACCGGTCATTTCATTTCTCAAGTAGGATATCAGGGTCTCTCCAACCATTGCCAACCAATTCTCAGTAAACCAAACTCATTAAGAGAGAGAGAGAGAGAGAGAGAGAGAGGAGGAGGAGAAGAGAATTGAAAACATTTTCTTGCTTTCTCTCTAGAATTCCTTAACTCGCCGGCCGAACATTCGAAAAGATGCAATCAGGAGCAATGAAAGTGTCTCCCTTCGATCTGATGGCAGCGATTCTGAGAGGAGGGAGCATAGACCCGTCTAACTCCTCGGAGTCTGGCGCCGGTGCGTCGATGCAGCCGTCGCTGGCGATGCTTGTCGAGAATCGGGAGCTGCTGATGCTGCTGACGACTTCGGTCGCCGTTTTAATTGGATGCGTTGTCGTCTTGGTGTGGCGGAGATCGTCGAGCCAGAAACATGCTAAAAGTTTCGAGGCGCCGAAGTTGTTGATACCGAAAATTGAGCCGGAAGAGGAAGTTGACGATGGTAAGAAGAAGGTTACCATTTTTTTCGGCACGCAAACTGGTACCGCTGAAGGTTTTGCTAAGGTTCGTAATGTTTTAGAATCTTTTGAGTGAACTTTTTTTTTAATTTTGTTGATTTTGAGTGACGAATTAATTGAATTACCTCGTGTAGGCACTTGCTGAGGAAGCCAAAGCAAGATATGAAAAGGCTATATTTAAAGTAATTGATTTGGTGAGTTTGAGTGGTTGATTTTTTATGTTTTTGTTTAGTTGATTGATGCAGGTGAATTGTAATTTTTGATGTTTCTGATTAATTGAATGATTGGATGATTAATAGGATGATTATGCTCCTGAGGATGATGATTATGAAACCAAATTGAAGAAAGAATCTTTGGCGTTTTTCTTCTTAGCTACGTGAGTCTAATTATCTGCCACTTGGATCACTAAAACAAATTCACTATAAGCATTCCAAGGCTTGTATGTACCCATTTTTTAAGTTTGATTTTGCTGTTGGCGATATGTAGTTATGGAGATGGTGAACCAACCGACAATGCAGCAAGATTCTATAAGTGGTTTACAGAGGTACATTTCATTTGCCTTCTAACTTAAGAACCTGGAATTGTACTTGTAAGTAAGATATGGGGTTGATTTTGGATTATGTAATTTGAAACAGGGAAAAGAGAAAGGGGAATGGCTTAACAATCTTCAATATGGAGTGTTTGGCCTTGGCAATAGGCAATACGAGCATTTTAATAAGGTATGAAATAGATTCATCTTCTCATCCGAGAAACTACTTTGTTGCTATTTATAAAGTTTCTTTGTCTGTTTTATAGTTTACTAAAGTCTGTTTTGTTTTGTCTTTTGCGCAAATAGATCGCGAAGGTTATGGATGATGGCCTTGCAGAGCAGGGTATGTTCATTTCCCATTTTACCTTTTGTTTACATTGCTTAAACTCAATTCTCTGCTCATTTTGGTGACATCAAAATTTAGTGAACCATTGATCCCTTGTAGAACCTATATATTTAAAGTTGGACACTAATTGGAGCTTATATTTGTATCTGCTTCATTCTGTTGAATTGCCATATATGAAAATTTGTGATTATTGTCGTATTATGTTTTATGTGCTGAGGTCATGTTTATTTAATCCTTAACTGATTTTTAGATGTGTTATACAGAAGATCACACTATAAATTGTTAAATTTACTACACCTTGCTGAATGCTATCAGCTTATTCATTGTCATAGATACTTGTGATCTCTTATTCAATTATTTACATTTAGTTGCTATTCTGCTAAAAGTGCTGAGTGTATTGTATGCCTCCAGTGTCAATAATGCTGGTTAGCATTCACTATCTCTGTCATATGATTGAGTAATCTATCTTATTCTTTTGACTGAATTAGAAAGTGGATGATACCAGTCAAACTAAAGTATGTCAACTTAAATATGCTAATGAGAGAAGTTAAATTACAGCTTACTCCGACTCATAAACAATTCTCCCTTGGTTATGCTTTTAGTTACTATTATGGTGAATAGGCTTAGTGCATTGCATGCCCCCAATATAGCGGCTATGCTATTTTGGAGTTTACTCTCCATGTCTGTATGATGTAGAAATCTGCCATTCTCTTTTATAATTTTATTGCATTAGAATGTGGATGATATCAGATTTTCAGTCAGCTGAAGTCTGTGAGTATAATCTTTTCCATCATTCGCAGCGATGTTTATGTTATTAACTTATTTTCCGGCTGTCTAATCTTTTCCAACATTTGCAGGTGCCAAGCGTCTTGTTCCAGTGGGTATGGGAGACGATGATCAATGCATTGAAGATGACTTTACTGCATGGTATGACGACTTAAGAAAAATTATCTGAAAAGTATGATAAGCAATTTGGATTCCTCATAAATTAACTAAGTGTAAGCATAACTACATTTATAAACTGTTGCAATCTAGGCGGGAATTGGTCTGGCCTGAGTTGGATCAATTGCTTCGGGACGAGGAGGATACAGCTGCTGCCACTCCTTACACCGCTGCTGTTTTGGAATACCGTGTTGTGTTTCATGATCGAACCGATTCATCATCTCTACTGAATGGGACTACGAGTGTATCTAATGGCCATGCTTTCTATGATGCTCAACATCCTTGCAGGTAGATGATAATATTTCACATTTGATATTTATTTTTCAACGTGTGATATGCTTTATCTCTCTATGGCCTAACATATCTTCTGTTTCTGCTTGAAGAGCTAATGTGGCTGTTAAAAGAGAGCTTCATACCCTTGAATCTGATCGTTCCTGCACACATCTGGAATTTGACATTTCCTCAACTGGACTTGCGTATGTAGCTTTTCTAAATTAATTAGTTGTTGGTGGTTTGTTGCCAACAAATGATATATTAGTTGATTACTTACATTTTATTTTTGATTAGTAACTAACTTACACCTGAATATTAAAGACAAGATAAGTGTCATGACGCAAGTTGATGTCAAATCATTCTTGTTGAATTATATTTGTTTGCTTTCTCCTCAGATATGAAACTGGTGACCATGTTGGAGTCTACACTGAGAATCTGATTGAAATTGTTGAAGAGGCTGAAAGGTTACTATCTATATCACCAGATACTTATTTCTCCATTCATACTGAGAAAGAGGATGGATCACCTCTTAGTGGAGGCTCCTTGCAACCTCCCTTCCCCCCGTGCACTTTAAGAGATGCACTGAGAAGATATGCAGATCTTCTTAGTTCTCCAAAGAAGGTAGGTTCTCTTTCTTGTGTTAGTTCATTGTACATCTATATTTACATGTGAACACTCAACTAAGGATTGCTTAATTACATATATGTTCCAGTCTGCTTTACTTGCTTTGGCGGCTCATGCATCCGATCCTAGTGAAGCTGACCGATTAAGATTTCTTGCATCTCCTGCCGGAAAGGTTTGGATTCCTTACTGAAGTTTCACAAATTTGAATTGGTACCTCTTCATGCTCTTCTGAAATTGTTCTTATGTTTTTCAGGATGAATATGCACACTGGATAGTTGCAAACCAGAGAAGCCTGCTTGAGGTCCTGGCTGAATTCCCATCAACCAAGCCCCCACTAGGGGTTTTCTTTGCATCTGTTGCCCCGCGCTTGCAGCCCAGATACTATTCCATCTCTTCCTCACCAAGGTAGATACACTCCTCCCCCATCTGGCGTCTTCTTCTTGGAAGTTTAATTTATAGCTTATAGTTTTACTAAAGAAACAAGTATTCTGTTTACCCTTATCAACTGTGAAGTGAATATTTAGAAGAGTTCTAGGAAAGCCATTTTAAGATTTATGCGGTCAACGACCTCCTTTGTCGAGAGTAATGGTGCAATACTTGCCACAGGCATCCAGTTCAGATGACTGCATCAAAAGGTCTTTTATGTGGAGATGTCGCATGAGCAATGTCTATAATTAATATGTACTCCTAGATCGCTCAACTGAAAGAGTCCACAAAAAATTACTCTACTTAGCCAAACTAAGTAAATAATTAGATTTCTAAAGATCATTTGTAGTATTACAGGAGATCCTCAAAATTTTAATGAGTTGTTCTTAATATTACTAGAAAACAAATTTTCAAAGCTTTTTCGAAATTGTCTTATTCTTATCTTCATGCTGCAGTATTTGTGTAGCAAGAGGATTTTTTGTATGACCTAGTTTTCTTTTCATAATTGCATATATTTACCATCTTTATTTACATTGCACAGGATGGCTCCATCAAGAATTCATGTTACTTGTGCATTAGTTTATGAGAGAACACCTGCAGGACGAATTCACAAAGGGGTTTGTTCGACATGGATGAAGGTATTGTTTTCTTATCTTTTCTGACTTGTATGAGTGGAAATAATGTCTTGAAAGAGGGTCGGCAAATTTTGTGGTTTTAGATGTCAAACAATAAAATAAATTTTGTTGTGGTTTCTTTCATTGTGAAGTACCAACTGGACTGGGTAAATACTGACAGTGTCTCAAGCGGTTCAATATAGTAATGTCTGCGAATTGCTCTGTCTCTAAACCCAGCTTGCAGGACTTCCAATTTGAGCAAGACTTTCTACATTAGAAAAATGGAGTGTTCTCTTTTAATTTAAGGGAAAAATTAAATTTATGAATCCCAAGTTATCTTGGTCATTAGGATTTTTAATTATCAAATTTCCTATATTAGAGAAAGGAAGAGTCCTTTCTACATCTGTATCGTTGTTCATGACCACTATCTGTGATATAGATAAAATGGAGGTAGTGGCCTTGATAATCTTTCTTACTTCTCATATTAATTTTTGGTCCTCACAGAATGCTGTTTCATTAGAGGAAGGCAATGATTGCAGCTGGGCACCCATTTTCGTTAGGCAATCTAACTTCAAACTTCCTTCTGATTCCAAAGTGCCTATTATTATGATTGGCCCTGGCACCGGATTGGCTCCTTTTAGGGGTTTCCTGCAGGTCTGATATGACATATGTGTGCTTACAAGTCATCATTGTATTTCTTATTGTTTAATAAACTTAAAGAGTTATGTCTATTTTGTTCCAGGAAAGGTTAGCTCTCAAGGAAGCTGGAGCAGAGCTAGGACCTGCTGTATTGTACTTCGGGTGCAGGAATAGAAAATTGGTAAGGATTCAGTAATCATACATGCCGGTCCAATCTGAGATGCATTTCAATTTAGATAACATGATTCCATTGTGTCCCATAATTGTAGGATTTTATATACGAGGATGAGCTTAACAATTTCGTGGAATCTGGTGCAATTTCTGAGATGGTTGTAGCTTTCTCACGCGAGGGCCCCACTAAGGAATATGTGCAACATAAGATGAGCCAGAAAGTATGAAACCATTTGACTTGATAGAAATAAAATTTTAATTAATTTCATTGTGTGTTTATTCTGAGAGTTTAAGCATACTTTTGTTTGTTTGTCCAGGCTTCGGAGATATGGGACATGATTTCTGAGGGAGCATACATTTATGTTTGTGGTGATGCCAAAGGCATGGCCAGAGATGTTCATCGAACGCTCCACACGATTGCACAAGAGCAGGTATGTTGATACTGCTACATATGAAATCATGCAACAAAAGTCCGTTACTCGTGTTGTTGGGTTTTCATGTAACCATCTTAAAGTACGGTTGATGCATAGCACATATCCTTCACCTGAGAAAAACTCAAGAGTTTTTCTATGCCTTACACACACACACCAACTTATGTTGTGGGCAGATTAGGCTGAGATGTAAACTAGTATTGTTTGACTATGAAATTATTTCAAAGGTACTGGTGGTAAGATTGGAAATAAATAAGATAAGACAGTCTTCGATTTTGTTCGTCTTTTGTATTTGTTTGTTCCTGTCTTTCTTAAATTATCTCGTGGTTTTGGGTCTAGAATAAAATTCGACTAATACAAATTCTGGTTTCAGGGAGCTTTAGACAGCAGCAAGGCTGAGAGCTTGGTGAAGAATCTTCAAATGACTGGGAGGTATCTGCGTGATGTATGGTAATCATTATTTCATTGCAGCCCTTGGTAATAAGGGGAATAAGAAAAAGAGATCATCATGGTAAATTATTATACTTGCCGAGGCCAATTTATTGGGGAGTGAGACTCTGAAAAGACGCGGGAAATGCAAAATGTGGAAGACTACATACCTTGCAACTCTGTGCTAGTTGTCTCATACACTTCATTTGTTGAAGGATTTTTTGGTTCTTTTTAAGTTATATACACATTATATAGATTTAAGATAGTTGTAATGATGTTTAGGCAGATAGCGAGTGGACTATCTGTAGGACGAGCAGCGAGAGATGGTTCAGGTGAAACATAGTTACTTTATTTCAGTAACGAGTTAATTTAATGTTGCTTCTCTGAGAACTTATTTTCTTAATTTTGCTATCATGGTAGCAGACTAGCAGTCACATGCATGGTAGGTTTGGAACTTGCCATGTTTGTGATTTTATTTGGATGTAATCATCTTCTGATCCATTGTTTGGTACGTATGACTGGAATTCTTTCTTAAATAAATCATCTAGTTTTAAATGTACAGTTCTTTTATTTAAGAAGTGGACACAATTAATTCTACCTCCATCTTAAAAAAAGAAAAGAAAAGAATAAGGAGTACCATTTTTTTAAAAATATTCTACTTTTTTTTTAAATAAATAAATAAAAACAAAAACTTCCTCTTTTCAAATTCTCAGAAAAAGGAAAATAAAGTACGGCAACTAAAAGAAGAAGAAGAATAATTTTATTATGATGCAGATTCGCATTTAATCGTGTTATACTGCTTAAAAGATAAGAAAAAGGTAGTACTAATTAAAGAAAGGGAATATATAATTTGCTGAAATAATATCCGTTTTTTATTAACCAGCGACCAGCGTGTTGTTTTTGTGTTTAGGTAAGTGTCGTATTCAACTTAAAAGATTGTGTGTACCTTTATGAAAAAGTGGGCAAATTTTCTTTCAAACCAACCACCAAAAAGGCCAAACGCCCGTCCGTTTTTGTGCCTAATAATTCATAGATCGTATCATACATACATAAGATTAATTGGTGGACGCGAAAGCTTTTCATTATTACCTTTATTACGGATTCTAGTTAATGATGGAAGATTAATCCTGCTTTATTCAGATTCAACAATAATTAATTAGCCTAGTCAATTTGATTTCAAGCTTTATGTTAATACTTTTGTCAAAACTATAGAGTAGTTTTGTCAACGTCTTGTACCCGTATCAATCCGCCACCAAAGTTAAAAAGATATATTATGACTTTTTAAAGTTAAATCATAATTTAAATTAATATAAATTTATTCTGGCTTTAAAAGTAACAAATATGATAGTTAATATTTTTTTTTAATTAGTTTACAATAATTATAATTGTTCTTGTTCGTGTTAATTTACATATTTGTATCTATATTAAAATTTTAAAATTTCACAATATAATTTTTAAAAGTTAAAATGTATTCCTAATTTTAATAGTAGTTTTAAAATAGAAGGAGTATATAATATTTGGATTTTGATTGTGTCAAGACAACATTCATATTTACAAGTTGATACTTAAAAACGTAATTTAATGATTTTTAGATCAGATTATAAAGAACCTATCATTTATAGGAACAATGATTTTTAGATTTTGTTTTTCAAAAATAGTTTCGTATGTAAAATTTGTAAATATTAATAATGTATTTTTGGTTTATGGTTACCTTTAAAAATAGTAAGTCAATATTTATTAGTGTTGGTCCATGATAATGAAAATAAGATGAAAACTTGTAAATGTGAGGTTTTTTTTTAATACTTTTTTATATTACTAATTATCAATAAAATTGACTCTTTTTTTAATAAAATAATGAGTAATAGAAAAGCAAATGGGGGCTTTCTCGTGGAACAATAGGACTATTATAACTGTAAGGCTTCAAAGAAAGTCGCTGCCGGACAATTTCACGGTTGCTACGACGCCCAGATTATACTGTTTTGTAATCCTCAGGGGCCGTGCGGTGCCCCTCCCACTAACCACCAAAAATACGAAAAAAAAGAGAGTAAAATCTTAGGATAAAATCTCCCTCTCTGAGCGATCTGATGGCTGCGATTCCGACGTCGCTGGCGATGCTCGTCGAGAATCAGGAACTGCTGATGCTACTGACTACCTCCGTTGCCATTTTAATTGGATGCGTCGTCGTTTTGGTGTGGCGGAGATCGTCGAGCCAGCGATCGGCTAAAAGCCTCGAGCCGCCTAAGCTGGTGATACCGAAAATTGAGCCGGAGGAGGAAGTCGACGACGGCAAGAAGAAGGTTACCATTTTCTTCGGCACCCAAACCGGTACTGCCGAAGGTTTTGCTAAGGTTTGTGATATTTTAAAAATAAATTTAGTCAACGTTTTTTTTTTGTTGATCTTTAGTGATGAATTGAATGAATTGCCATGTTGTTTAGGCATTTTCTGAGGAAGCTAAAGCAAGATATGAAAAGGCTAAATTTAAAGTCATTGATTTGGTGAGTTTGACTGTTGCCTGACTGATACGTTTGTTAGGTTATTGATTCACTTGAATTGTAATTCTCTTATTTTCTGAATGAATGAATGAGATAATAGGATGATTATGCTGGTGATGATGATGAGTATGAGTCAAAATTGAAGAAAGAATCATTGGCATTTTTCTTCTTAGCTACGTGAGTATGATTACCTGTCACTTTAGCTTGGATCTATGAATAAAATGATTGACACGGGTATGTTGAAGTTTATATTGATTTATAGTATTTGGTGTTGGTGTTGATGGTGTAGATATGGTGATGGTGAACCAACAGACAATGCAGCGAGATTCTATAAGTGGTTTTCAGAGGTAAATTTGATTAGTCTATGAATTAATATAATAATGGAATTGCATTTGTAAGTATCTGGGGTTGATTTTGCTTATATGATTTATAACAGGCGAAAGAGAACAGAGAATGGCTTAGTAATCTTCAATATGGAGTGTTTGGCCTTGGCAACAGGCAATATGAGCATTTTAACAAGGTTTGAAATAGATACCATCTTATCTTCATAGAAATTGATGTGTGTTTCATTTTTGTTTGCTTGCTTGTTTATCTGATAGTTTACTAAAGTTTGATTTGTGTTCGTCTTTCGGGCAAAAAGATTGCAAAGGTTGTGGATGATGGTCTTGCAGAGCAGGGTATGTTTGTCTCCAATTTCCCCCCGTTTACGTTGCTTAAATTGATATAATGAAGCTTCATTAATAAGATGCTAAGCTAGTGATTGCAAATGGTTCTGTGGAGGAAGAAATTATGTTAGTTCTCAATTATCTATGTATTTTGCTGAGATTGTAAATTTTAGTGAAGTGTACATGCCTTGTGGGTGCTATTCTTGTAAAGTGGGGTATCATTTGTATTTTATCTATAGTTTTTTTCTTTTTGTTGAGTTGTTGTATATGCATTTTGAGATTTTTGCCATATTATTTTTTTGTGTTCTACAAAAATGAAAATTGTCTTAGTGATCAAATATCTGCTTCATTTAGTGAGATGGAAAATTTAGTGAACTGTAGATGCCTTTGGGTGCTATATCTTGTAAAGTGGGATAGCATTTGGATTTTATCTATGGCTAGTTCATTTCGTTGAATTGTCGTATATACATTTTTGAATTCTACTAGTAAGGGGGGACATTTTTTGGATTTATCTGTAAGCTGCTTCCTTTCGTTGATTTGTCTTAATTTCTTTTTGGATTCTTCTGGTTTTTGTGTGATGAAGACATGTTAAGTATTCATGTTTTTTGCTTTTAAACTTTACAGATTTGTAGATGTATTGTACTTATATCAGTATACGTGCTACATTTTGCTGAATTCTAGTAATTCATTCATTGTCATAGATCCTTGTCATCTCTTGTGCATTTAAATACTTGCCTTTTTTAGCTAATTCTGGTCATGCCGCCAATATCGTGGCAATATTGTTTTTGTGTTTACTGTCTAGTCGTTATGACTGAGAAATCTGTCATTCTTTTGACTGCATTAGAAAGTACATGATGCCAGTCAACTATTGTTTATAAACGTGAATTTGTAATGAAGAAAAGTTAGATTGCAGCTTACTATGAAAAACAGCTGTTTTTCTTTAGATTATGCTTTAGTTGCTAGTGTTGTAAATGGGTTTAGTGCATTGCCTCCAGTATAGTGGCAACATTGAATAATAGAGTCTGCTCTGCATGGATCTGTGATGGAGAAATCTGTTATTTTCTTTATATTGCAATAAAAAGATGATGTTGGTAGTCAGCTGGAGTCTGTGAGAATGAATATGCTGATGACAAAAGTTAAATACAACTTATTTGGAAGCATAACTATTTTTCTCTAGGTTATGTTTACGGTGGCACATTTGAAACTTTTTTGTTGTGCAGTATCTTTTGTTTATGTTATTATCGAGCTGTCTGATCTTTTCCACCATTTTCAGGTGCCAAGCGTCTTGTTCAAGTGGGTATGGGAGATGATGATCAATGCATTGAAGATGACTTTACTGCATGGTATGACCAAATAAGAAAAGTCATTTGGAAAGCATGATAACAGTTTGTTTTCCTCATAAATTTACTAAATAAAAGCCAAGCGACATTTATTAATGTTGTCAATACAGGCGAGAGTTGGTCTGGCCTGAGTTGGATCAATTACTTCTGGACGACGAGGCAGCTGTTGCCACTCCTTACACAGCTGCTGTTTTGGAATATCGGGTTGTGGTTCATGACCGAACTGACACACCTTTACTGGATCGGAGTTTGAGTATGCAAAATGGTCATGCTGTCTTTGATGCTCAACATCCATGCAGGTATCTGTAAATAGTTAATCTTTTTCCCCAACATATGAATGCTTCATCTCTTGATGTCCTAAGATATGTTCTGTTTTCTGATTGAAGATCTAATGTGGCTGTAAAAAGAGAGCTTCATACCCCTGCATCTGATCGTTCCTGCATTCATCTGGAGTTTGACATTTCCCAAACTGGACTTGCGTACGTAGCTTTTCAAAAGTACTTAGTTTGATATGTTAGTTGCTCGGTTCTTACTGTATTCTTTGGTAATTGGCTTTTGGCTGAATAGTAAAGACAACTGAGGGAGTTTCTCACGAGTTGATGTAATTATTGATCATTGTGTTTACTGGTTTCCCCTCAGATATGAAACTGGGGACCATGTTGGAGTGTATTGTGAGAATCTGATTGAAACTGTTGAGGAGGCTGAAAAGCTATTGGGTATATCTCCAGCTACTTATTTCTCCATTCACACTGATAAAGAGGATGGAACACCACTTAGTGGAGGCTCCCTGCCACCTCCCTTTCCACCATGCACTTTAAGAACGGCACTGACGAGATATGCAGATATTCTGAGTTCTCCCAAGAAGGTAGGTCTTTTTTTTCTTTCGTTAATTCATTGTTTGTCTAACTTTACACATGCACACTTAATTAAGGATTGCTTTATTGGATATGTATTTCAGTCTGCCTTACTTGCTCTTGCGGCACATGCTTCTGATCCTAGTGAAGCTGATCGATTAAGGTTTCTAGCATCTCCTGCTGGAAAGGTTTGGTTTTCTTCCTAATTTTTCACTATTTAAACTGGTTCCTATGTTATGCTCTATTAAAATTAATTATGTTTTGCAGGATGAGTATGCACAATGGCTAGTAGCAAACCAGAGAAGCCTCCTTGAGGTCCTGGCTGAATTCCCATCAGCCAAGCCCCCACTCGGGGTTTTCTTTGCATCAGTCGCCCCACGCTTGCAGCCCAGATACTATTCTATTTCTTCCTCACCAAGGTAGATTAATAGATTTCCATTTCCTCGTAAAGTAGTTTTGTGCTTTTTTCAGATTCTTTTTAAAGATTATATATTTGTGCTGCATTTTACATGCAAGGTTTTTTTTACAAGATGGATATCCATGTGACCAAACTACTCTTGTCTTTTAAAAGAAGATATTAAATATAAAAACAACATAAAAGAAAAACAAGAAAACGATATATCAAGAGGATTCTGTGAAGCTATAATTTTTTATGCCTATTCAAATTTCTTTTATTCTTATCTTCATTCTGCAGTATTTGTGTTGCAAGAGATTTTTTTTTTGTGACCTAATTTAATTCTCTTTTCATAATTGCACATATTTACTATTTTTATCACATTATACAGGATGGCTCCATCAAGAATTCATGTTACTTGTGCATTAGTTTATGAGAAAACACCTACAGGACGAATTCACAAAGGGGTCTGTTCGACTTGGATGAAGGTATTGTTTTTCTAATCATTCCCGAGTTTTATGAAACGAGGTAACATATTCAAAGTGGGTTGGGGAATGTTGTGGTTTTAGATATCAAAAAATAAAATAATTTTTTTTGGGATTCTGTCATTGTGAAAGTACCGGTTGGAATTGGTAACATACATTGTCATCAGTAGTAAAATATAGTAACAGCTGAAAATTGCTTTTCTGCATTGATAATATCATCTCGTTGACGTTCTAAACCCGGCTTGTGGACTTGCCAGTTTGAGCAGATCTTCTACGTTATATAGAATGGAGTACAAACATTACTAATCATGGAATCTTTATGGGTCATTTAGATTTTTAATTATCAAATTTTCCATTATCAGAGGAATGAAGAGTCCCGTCTACATTTGTACTAGAGTTTATTAAGATGAGAATCTGTGAAATTGATTAAACGGAGGTAGTGAGCATATTAAATCTTTCTTACTTCTCATTTAACTCTTGTTAACCTTATAGAATGCTGTGTCATTGGAGGAAAGCCATGATTGCAGCTGGGCACCCATTTTTGTTAGGCAATCTAACTTTAAGCTTCCTTCTGATACCAAAGTGCCTATCCTTATGATTGGCCCAGGCACAGGATTGGCTCCTTTTAGGGGTTTCCTGCAGGTATGTGTGAGATGACTTTTATATACGCTGTCCTTGATTTGCTTAATGTTTCATCAAAACATAAATCAAGTTACGTCTGTTTCATTCCAGGAAAGGTTAGCTCTGAAAGAAGCTGGAGCGGAGCTGGGACCTGCTGTTTTATACTTTGGGTGCAGGAACAGAAAATTGGTAAGTGATTTCCTGATCATAGTTTTATTTATTTCTCACTGCCTTAAGTGTAATGTATTTCAATTTTAAAAATCTTTATCAAATTTGTCCTGTTATTGTAGGATTTTATTTACGAGGATGAGCTAAACAACTTTGTTGACAGTGGTGCAATTTCTGAGCTGGTAGTGGCTTTCTCACGCGAGGGCCCCACTAAGGAATATGTGCAACATAAGATGAGCCAGAAAGTAGGGATTCTTTTGCTTGTTAAAAAATAAATTAATATCTTACCCAAGTGTTTGTTTGGAGATTTTGAGCATTTATTTTATGTTTGTCCAGGCTTCGGAGGTCTGGAACATGATTTCTGAAGGAGCATATATTTATGTTTGTGGTGATGCCAAAGGCATGGCCAGGGATGTTCATCGAATGCTCCACACAATTGCACAACAGCAGGTATGTTGCTACAAATAATATTATGGTAAAGATCTGCCGTGGTGTCTTTTTACACCTACCCATCTGTATGGTTGATGCAGTACACCTACCCACCTTCACTGTTTGGTTAGGAAGAAACCAGACTTCTGTATTTAGAAGTTTGTCCTACCATTGGCTCTTGCTTGTCCACAATTTCACATTAATTACAATGTTCCACAAAAAGAGTCCCATTTGCCTTTGGTCCTATTTATTTTACGATTCCTAAAATCAAACTCTGATGCGAGTTTATTTTGATTTTGTCGAAATAATAGTTTTGGACTTGGTAATAATTTTTATGTAGGTTGCCGTAGTAACTATTGCATTAGTCAAAATCAAATAAATTCACATCAATTTTGAATTTTAAGATTCCACGAATTGGCTATGAAAGATTCAAGTGGGGCTCTTTTTGTGGAATGGAGGGAGTATCAACTTAGTTGTGGTCATTAGGCTACGATTTTTTATTTGAAGTAAATGGCATTATATTAGAACTGTGAAGTCCATATATAACAGCTGCGATGTTCACTAGAGCTATGAAGACAGACTATGATGAACATAATAGTAAGATGATATGATATAAAGCCAAATCATTATTGTCTTGATCGTCTTTGGTTGTGCGGTGCCTTTCTGCTCCCATTTTTAAATGCATATCTTCCCCCTCCCCTCTACCTCTCCCTATTGTGTGGAGCTAGAATACAATTTGACTAATAAGTAGCACAAATTTGGTTTTCAGGGAGCTCTAGACAGCAGCAAGGCAGAGAGCTTGGTGAAAAATCTTCAAATGACTGGGAGATATCTGCGTGATGTGTGGTAAATTGGTAATTTTAGTGCATCTCTCGGTAGATTAGGGTTTAGGGTTTATATATACATATATATATGTATACCTTGCTAAAGCATACTTCCCTGAGGTCATCTTATTGGGGAGTGACAAGACGTAGGAGATACAAGATGTGGTCTTCTATTGATATTTTGCTGTCAACCTTGAAAGAGGGAAGGGTGCATCTAAGCATGTTGTTGTCCCATTATTCTTTCTTCTTTTGTGGTTCTTGTAAGTTATATAAACACTGCAAGATTAGACAAACAACTTTATTTCATTCTCTGGGTCTTAATTGTATAATTTTGTTATACAATTAATGTAGCAAACTAACCACAATTGTGGGAATAATTTGAATGACATTCTTTTATTTGGTTAGAAGTTTCAAAAAGTCGTTTTAGATATATTTTTAGAAACTAAAAAGATTAGGAGAATTTGTTTGGATTTGGTTTCCAGAATCCGTGAGGATCCGAAGATAGCAATTTTTTCCGGAAATTGTTATTTTTTACATGTGTTTTTCTTTTTAGGTCTAATACCGATGTAATAGAGGACCTTTGGAAAAAATAAAAATATTTGTGAGGAGAGTGTATACTCAAAATAAAGGTACATATACAACACCATAATTTAAGTGCCACGAAGGTATATATAAAGAGAATCAATTTTATACGGGGATTACCTGTAAATTAGTATTTTTATGGTATTCAATAAGAATCAGACAGTTTTATATTTTTAGAGAAAATTAAGAAGTTTTGATATTTTTAACAGATTATGTAATATTCCCTCTGTCCCAAATTAATTGCATTTTTAGGACTTTTTAAAGTCAAATTGACTATTTTTAAAACTAATCTTTTTACTATTTTTGCTAACATATAGGTGAAGATATTATAACCAAAAGAAAGTATATACAATTTATTACTAATTTTAATTTTTATAATTTTAAAAATATATTTATATATGCTTAATTATTAATTTTAAAAATAGTCAATTTGACTTAAAAAAGTCCTAGAAAAGCAATTAATTTGAGACGGAGAGAGTATTATTTATCATGATGAAATTTATTTAATAATTTTAGTACAATTAAAACTATTTGATTTTTTTCTCAAATTATAGAATTAATAGATTTCTATTGGATGTTATAAAAACACCCGTTGCCAATCAGTCCGTCCTTATAGAATTTATTCTCATATCTAAAACCATTTAATGATTTTGGTACACACAAGTTGGTGCTTCTGAAGGTGTGGACCGCCTAGAATGGGCAAGTTAGGAATGGGGTCTATCTATCTCTTAATCAAATTACTGGCTTATAGTTTTAAAAAAATAAAAAAGAGAATTGTTATATATAGATTGAGAAATATTAAATAACCTAAATTGTTCTGAATAGGAGTTAAGTTTTTTTAGTTTTATTTTTGGACATTTAAAAAAAAATTCATTTTCAAAATTAATTTTATCAAAAACTTTAATATATTGTAAGCAATGATTATATATGCTAAAATCAATTACATTTTCATAAGAAAATAACAATTTTTTTAAACTTGTGAAAGTTGTTCATACAAATTTGTAGCTTGATTTGATCGTATATCCGATGAGTTAATTACAGAGATAACACGCAGTTTCAAAAGTACAAAAGCACATCAAGAACCCTCGAGAATCCTTCTCCCCCCACTCCACATTAATGCTAATATATAGTACTGGATTAAAGTTTGCTCAAGGACCACATTTTAGGTGCCTAGGGATGCCCTTCTATTATAATTCATCTTTTGAGGCGTAAATGTATAATTAAATACAAATTAATAATCTATTAGAAATAATGGTAAGTTGGTTTTTAATAGAGATATAATATGAGTAAATCTATACATACATCACCTTTACATCCTCTTTGCCGAAACGCGAGTTATTTGGTCGTTTTGATTATTTATTTTTTTTATTTCTTTGCCCCTACTACTTCCATCATCTCCTCCCTCCCTCTCTCCCTCCTCAAAATCACCTACCAATTGAGCACCACCGCCGCCGCCCTCAAATTCTTCCAATCTCTCCGCACTAGCTCAGCTCTTCCACCAAACCCTCTTTCTCTCTTCCCATCTTCGAGCTTGCAACTCATGAAACGACCCAGTTCGCTACTTACCGAGAAGAAAGAAAAGGTAAAGCCCAATTCTCTCAACAAGCTCTCTGAGCTATTTTCCATGTCAATAGAACTTAACATTCCTCTTACTATCAATTCTGCTACCCTTCTTGTTAGATCCTTTGGCCGAGTCAGAATTGTTGAAGAAGCCCTTGCGTATAATCATCTCGACCCAGAGTTGAGACATACTCATGTACTCAATGTAGTAATAGATGTTTTATTGAATTCGGGGCATGTAGATGATGCCTTGAAGTTGCTCGACGAAATGCTTGAACCAAGCACGAATGTTCCACCCAATGAGAATACTTCGGATACTGTTTTGGGGGCGTTGTCGAGGAGGAATTGGAGAGGGAGGAATGTGAGTGGGGAGGAGATTGTTGAATTGGTTTCGAAATTTGGCAAACATGGTGCTTTTCCTAGTGAAATGTGGCTTAGCCAATTGATTATGAAGTTTTGTAGGAAGGGGAATACTAATAGCGCTTGGGAGATATTGCATGAGGCAATGAAGTTGGGTTGTATTGCAAATGTTAGTTCTTGTAATGTCCTTTTGAGAGATGAAATTGCAGCATGAATGTGTGCCTGACACTATTACGTTTAACTTTGTCCCTTGTTCTGCTTATTTTGTAGAGTAGATGAGCGCATAAAAGGGATTATTCTGATATTTATTTCCACTCCAAAACTTGTTCTTGATTTGGATATTTATATTTATATATACATTTACTACATTTCGGTCCTGTGATTGATTCACATCCATTATGTTCTGTTTTTGGATCTGTTGAAATGAAATTATTGCTTATTTCTTGGAACATTTGGCCTGGTATTGTTATCATTCATTTTTTTTGGGAATTATTAAAGGGATATTAATACAAGTAAAGTTTACAGGTGAGAAGTTGAGAATAAGAATCTCACAATAATAGTGACAAAAGCTATCCATATATTTTTTGAGATTCATCTTTATGGGAGACATTAAATTACAAGTACATGCTAACATTACAACCTACAAGTTCATGGAATGAAAACTCAACAAGCTTTCTTTAAACTATTAAGAAGAAAGAACCTAAGTTAGGCTAAGAGAAGCTATTAGAACAAACTAAAGTAATGAACACAATAATTGGATTTCATTTCATAAACACAATAATCAAGACTTACATGTTTACAAGGGGCATATCCCAGGTAACTAAAAAAACGATGATACAATAACTTAATAGCTCAAACAACTACAAATAAGACAATATGTCCTTTAATTGTTAGTGCTCTATGCTTCAAAAATGATAAGATCTCTTCATGTTCTTCTTCTTCTCCTTGTTCTGAGAGTCGCCAGCAAAGATCCCCCTGATCCTTATGTGTTATAACAGGAACATTTCCTTCTCTTGTTTTCTTCATCTTCCTTCTCTATTCTAGGACACACAGATGGTAGCTTGTGAAAAAAAAACAAATTAAACATGACATTGACATTTAGCAGTAGAGTTATACCTGAAAATTTTATACACTAGACTTTAAGATATGGAGATATGAAGAGCCCAAATAGAGTTACTAAAAAAGGAACAATTAACATCTTATATGCTATTAACCCATTAAAAGTTCATCTAGCAAACACCATAAATACAAATTTCAATTGAAATTCACTTTGACTGGTATAATGTGACACTAAAATGAATTATAAGAAATTCACATGGTTAACATATACTGGGCTCTCATTAATATACATCAACTGTAAAAGAAAGCCATTCATTATGATAATTCTACAAATATGCCAACAACAGCCTCAACCAAAAACCCACACATCAATCCAACTGGTGAGCCACAAACCAACAGCAATTCAGCAACACAAAACAAGAAGACCAAATAGAACCACAAAACTGAAAATCCAGTCATTACCAAGTAATAGAGCTGCAAAAATCTACCAAATAAGCCCAAATTCAATTAACAATCAAAAACAGACAAACATACAATCACTACACTGAGAATCACCCAGCAACCTAAACTAATCAAGATCCCCAAATTCAATATTCTCATCCAAATACTACACCAAGTATAAGACAATACAATTCCAGAAATATATAAATGAAAAGCATGAAAAAGAAAATCTAGCTTGATACTAAAACTATATTTGAGTTTGATGGAATCCGTTCTATGATTTTGAAATTTTGGGCCTTTGGACCAAACTAGTTGAAACTTAAAACTGATTTTTTATGCAGTTTCAACCCTAAGGTGCAGAAATACCCTTCAAATGCAATGTATAACATAAAAATATGTGTATATACCTTTTGAATCTAATCGACGGTAATGGAGTTGGAAGGGAATTGAGGCAGAGGAGGACCGGAGTTCAACGTCGGCGATGGCGGCTGTTGTTGCATTTCTCAATCCGATGTTTCGATTCTACTTATGTTTTTTAGGACAAGAAAAGGTGAAAGAAAAACAAAACTTGATGGAACCTTAAACCTTACCTTCCATCCTTGCTTTTTGATGGAGCTACCAGTGTAAAAAGCTCACGATTGGAAGAATAATTTGAAATAGAGATGAGAGAGAAAGAGAATATAGTGGAATACCCAAAACGACTTTACTCCTTGCGTTTCGGCAAGGAGTATGTAAAGAGGGTGGATGTATAGATTTACTCGATATAATATATTCCTTCCGTCCCTTAATATAAGTCGTTTTAGAATTACGTATAAGTATTAAGAAAATGATTGTATAGTATTAAATATAATATCAATTATCTATATTATTCTTGTATTGAAAAAAGAGAATGTTATTTATTGGGTAAAAAATAGTGAGAGAATCAAAATTATATTTAATACTTGGGGTAATATGAGAAACTAAACAATTAATGTTTACTTAAAATTTTCAAACGTCATATATTAAGAAAGAAAAACACTTTTTTAAAATGATTTATACCAAGGGACGAAGAGAATATAGTTTAAACTTTAAGCCTATTCTTAAACTTATAGGGTACCTAAAGTACCGAATACTATGAGATACGACTGCTGCTTAGTTTAAAAAAAGAAAAAAGAAAATAGCGAACATGACGTGAATTCCCCCGACCATCTGAGAGTCAAATTGCGAGCCGTTCGCCGACCGCAGCGCGGTCGTCTCCATAGCCTATGCAATTTCAAGTTACAAGAATTTCTTTATTCATTTAAAGTTATAATGTTTTTTTTCTAAATTTTTTATTACTACTTACTAGTATAATAGTATAATAGTACAATGCTAGCTAGCTATATATATATATATATTTTAAATTTATTATAATTTTCAGCTCGCTTTTTCTGCACGCATTTTGTCCCCATCCCAATAAATATACTACTACTAGCTAGTGTTAATTTTCAACTGATCCTCAATACTGGTATATGTACCCGAATAATTAATTCATATAATACACACCATCCTCTTTTGCATTCACAAGCAAACATCCCCATTAATTCTTAATTTCTTAAAATTACTAGTAGTAACTTACTAGCCTACTTTAAGAAGAGTTAGCAGCTGGTGGTAATCAATGAGGCAAATGGTAAGTGTTCGAAAAAACAAGTTTCACATGCATTTTAACATACTTATTGATTGTGAATTTATTTAAGTGTACATTAATTAATTAATTTGTTAGATAATTAAGTATTACATGCAAGGCCAACGTTAACACACGCGGGTGAGGTCTCCGGTTACGTACACGATCATAATACTATTAAATTATGAGTAGGTTACTTTTCTGGTAGAATTAGATTAATTTTCTCTGCTCCATTAATTCTACAGCCATAGGGACCAAATCTGTTCAGACAGAAGAGACCTTTAGTGAAAAAAGAAAATAATAATAATAAAAAAGTGTGCATGCAGCAGGGGATGACGGAAGAAGACTGAGAGTTGTGGACTTGTGGCGTGATTAAAATTATTATTAATATTATTCATTCAATTCCATTCCATTCAAAGCCCATTAATGGGAAAAGGATAACTCAAGGGTAGGGGGTTTCAGACACCCCTCCTGACTCTCTCCCGACATTTGTGCTCTCTTTTCTTTTTTCTCTTTCTCTCTCTCTCACACACACATATATACACAGTAGTATTATATAATATACATATATATTAAGAAAATCAGTAATTCAAAACTAAAGTTAGTTATAAAATGTTTTTGTTAGCACACTCATCCTGTATATATAGTTCATTCTCATATCCGACCGATACAATTTATTTAGAAAAATAATATACATGTCGATAAATATTTGACGAAATTAGATTGCGACTAACGTGAAAGTGTATTTAATAAGATAAAATAAATTAAAGTGAGACATTTCTTAATTCATAACTATCTCATGTATACACATACGTCGCAATCATAATTCGGCTGAAAATTTTCGTAATATATAACATGACTCATTTATTTATCATAGTGAGTATGCACTTTTTAAATTCCCAATATGTTGCATTTGTATTTTTTTAAAGTTCTCCCTACGTGTTGGTTCATATATATAGTCATTTTTTAAAAATTAAATCACGTCCTTTAAATCTTATAATAGAGTCACAATAATGATTTAGTGATAAAAAATTAGATACATATAAAGAAGATACAAAATAACGTGGATGATAGTCATTAGTTATAATAATTAGATCCATTCATATATAGTTAAATAATTTGACATATAATTTTGTATTTATTTTTTGCATTACTCATAGATACACGATGCATAACCCTTTCAACTTTGGATATAAATCGGTCTCCTAAATATATATATATACTAGCTGTGTACCCGTGCTTCCGGCACTATTTGGACAGGAGTCTACTCCGCTTATCCACGAGAGCTTTGTTTCTCTTCAATCGAAGTCCGGAAGCCGGAAAGCTCGGGTTCCTCACCTTCCGGGGAGGCGGCTTGCGAGAAGTGGATTTTTGAAGAAGAAGATCTGAATCTGGTGAATAGGGGTTTAGGGCTTTAGAAGAAAGAATAGCTGGGAGAGGTCAATATTGTTGGTGATCTTCAGCCATCACAGAACCCCAAGGAATAGATAATGTGTGAAAACTTTGTAATTTGTATGAGAAAATTAGGGAATATTTATTTGGATGGTGAGATCTATCTCAAATTTTGGACGGCTGAGATGACCTTTTAGAGTAAGCGGGGTTTTTTTTTTCTTTCAAAATCTTTTGTGTTTTGTTATATATATATATATATATATAGATAACAAGAAAGAAAAGAAAAAACAGCAGACACGTCTCTTCCACTGCCAGTACCCTAGCTAGTTAGCTTTTTGATGGTTTCTTTTATCTCTCCAACATAACTCCCACCAAAACAAAAACCTAACTTTACCAGTTCAATTAATAAACAAAAGAGGAAAACATGAACAGTAGTAGTAATAGCTTAGAGTCTCAAAGACAAGAGGAGTCCTTGAAGTTGAAGAGGAGATTAATCTCCGCCATTGAGGACAATCTTAATCCCCACCCCCACCACCACCACCACCAAACTACCCGCTCCGGTACCTTCTTTTCTACTGATAATATAGGTGCAGGTGAAGGTGCAGGTGCAGGTGCAAGCGCAGGTCCAATATCATTATTATCACCCACCAGTAAGAATTTTGCGGTAGCAAGAGGGGAGGATCCTCTAGGAGTTTTTACTAGCATGGTCCCACCACCACCACCACCTGCAGTGACGGTGGTACTGGAAGGCCGTTCGATCTGCCAGCGCATCAGCCTTCATAAGCATGCAAGCTACCAAAGCCTTGCCAAAGCTCTCCGCCAAATGTTCGTCCTCGATCATATTTCAGAGGCAGCTGATGATCATAATCTAAATCTCTCTAATGCTATTCCTGGTCATCTCATTGCTTATGAGGATATGGAAAATGATCTTCTTCTTGTGGGTGATCTTAGCTGGAAGTAAGTTCATTATTTCTTTTTTATTAAGTATTACTATTAGTTAAATATTGTTCAGAATCTCTCTCTCTCTCTCTCTCTCTATATATATATATATAAACTCTAATTATGAACATAAGGTTGTGACTTTAGTCCAACGATATAATTAAGGGTGCTCCCTCCCGCTTTACCCAGATGTTTATTGTTGAACGACCTATACTCTTAACATTATTTGAGAGGAGGGGAATTAACTAATTTGTATTATTCATCTTACTGTCGGATAGATTCCAACGTATGATAATGCACAATTAAAGAAAAAATTTACTACTAGCCAAGTTATCACTTCTGATCTATATATAGTACGTTTTTTAATAATGCCCAGAAAATTATAAATATATCAACAAATTAAATATGACTCTTATTTTGGGACAGGGCTGTAGGAGTACTTATCTTCTTTACGGTTTGATTTTTATATTTTCTCTCCTCTTTTATATTTCTGTGTCTCTAGGGATTTTGTTAGGGTGGCAAAGAGAATTCGGATACTGCCGGCAAAGACAAATTCAAGAAAGGGAAGCATCCTTTAATTCTGCTTTGAAAAGATATGATAATATTGTCAAAGGAGTTAGTCATATGAATCTTGAAGCCATCCAAACCTTTCTAGCTTCTAGCTCTGTGATGAGGACGTGAATTAAAAGAAGATTTTTGTGGTTAATAACTTAATATAAATGTATGTGGCGTGGGTTTTTTTTAATGTAAAATCTTTGTTTTCGTTCAATAATGAGCGGGCTTTATTTAAGCAATATTAAAATTTATCCTTGTTTACTACATATTTCTTTCAAAATATTTTAGAGTAACTTGTGTTAATGGAAGAGCAAAATACAGATTTCATCTGAATTACTTTGACAGTAATTTGTAAATACTCCCTTCATCTGAAAAAAAGAAGGTCTTAATGTATTATGACTTTAAGAATTTGGAATCCAAAATTTCTAGAGCTGTATCTTCTTATAATTAGTTTTCAATCCCAAGAAAGTGAGATACATAGAAAAATTTACATTACTCCCTTTGTTTCTTTTTAATCAACATTTTAAGACAAAATACATAAATTAAAAAAATATACTTAATATTTTATCTAATTGATTAAATTTGATATAATGGACTCTTCTAAAATTCATTAGTTAAATAGAATAGAAAAAAAGTAGTAGTATCTAATACACGGGGGATAATATTGAAAAATTAAGTTATTAATAAATTTACAATAGAAAAGAACTGAAGGAGCTCAATTATCGTCATAACCTTCGGTGGGTGTTAGATTGCCACATGGAGTATATATAATTAAAATACTAGTATTAGTAGTTTAGTACTGGGCAATCCTTTTACGCAAGTTATGAAATGACTAGTCTACGACTCCTTCCTGATATAAAGAAAGCATTTTGTTCTGATAAAAGATGACCACACCACACCACACCACACCAATCAACCTCTTCAACTTTTCCAGGCAAGAAATAAATAAAGCTTCTAATATGCAATTGGATTTTCTTCCTTCTTTATTGATCAAGTACTAGTACCATATTATTATTATTACTATATTCTACAGTCGCTTTTTTAAGAAAATAAAATTTTAATTTTGGCACGGAGGGAGGGCCATATTGGCAAAGATTTTGAAGAAGTGAGGCGTAGGGTTAAAAATCGATCGTTATGTTGCATAGTGTAGCTACTCAGCTGTGGTATGGTTCCCCTGCTCTGCTGCCTCAGGAGTGGCATTGGTTTAATCATATGTGAGCAACTTCAGCACTTCTTTCAGGAGCGGCTAAACAGATCATGTCCACTGCCAAGTGCCAACCAACTTAAATTTGTTGATCTTAAATTTCTGAATTTGGGGGGGGGGGGGGGGGGGGGAAATATTATGAATTATTATTATTTATCAAAATAATTTATAATTTTTTTTTAAAAAAGAGCAAGTGTTTTGAAAATTTTCCGACCGAGCTGACAAACTAACAAATTTGTTGCTGAAAGTTTGCTAATAACACCTCTATCATAGGCACGTTAATAACTTCAGACAACAAATTTAAGTAGCCACACTTGATTGGAGAACTACAACAATTTTTATTGCAGCCTTTCTAGTTTCTGACATTGTCGTCTTTTTCTTTTTGGGACATAATTGTTGACACCACACGTCATAACGTTTTCCTAATATACATTGCAGGTTGCAATTCTTTGAAATTCTGAAAGCAAAGTCTGAATATTTCTGTTTAGGAATATGAATGCTGCATAATGGTGGTTATTGCAATATTTGAATGACATCAAAGCTTTAATAAATAATTCCATGATGCAAGATTAATGACGAAATCCGTACCAGATTAAGTAAGAATGACTTTCGGGCAATATCTAACTGATATTTGCCTTTAAATTTTCCTAAAAGGCTCTAATAAATGCAAGTCTATCCGCTTGAAGCATATTTTCTAGTACCTTTTAGATGATTTGATTTGGTATTTAGCCTTCTGCATTTACAAATGGGGGAAGACCCCAATCGGTTGGGTTGAAATCCAATAGGGAGTTCAGAACCTTGTCCGCAGTTTCATGGTAAGAGCTATCCAACCTTGGATCTGGAACCATAACCACGGACCTGCATCACATGTGCGCTGAGAAATTAGCCCTAATGAAACAAGAGTAGCTATATTTTTATTATTAATCAATTAATATGATTAATGTATAATCAAAGTTCTTTAACAATTTAGATGTATGTATTCACAGTTATCAACACGTGTATATGCAGGGGTGAAGAAAGAAAGAGAGAGAGAAATCTTGTAGAGTTCAGAAATGAGGCGGTACTATGAAGTTCATCATTTTCAATTTGTAGTTGGGACTTGATTCTCATGTTAATGAGGCAAAATGTAGATGACAGAAGTGTAGGCTTTTGAATCTTGCCAAAAAGAGTACAGGAAGACCCCCCTCTATCCTATAAGAGGGGAGTATGTTACAACTTCTTTGAAAGCATGCTGCTTTTACGGCGTATTTCCATCGAGAAGTCATAAATTCTGATGTATGTAATGACCATATGAACCCTTGCCCTCTCATATCTTTTTATAGCTGGGTATCCCTTATCGTTTTCCTATTGTTTCAATTATAGAGTTGGTTATGTTCAGAGTAGTATTAACTGTATAAATTTGTTACCACCAACCTGCGAGCAGGTCACTTTTAAAAAATGTGTTAAGAGTTACAATTTGTAGACCAAGTCACACTACTTGACTGTCTCACATGGTGAAGGAGGTAGGTCTGCTAGCTAGTTTACTCTTGAATTTTCTTTTAGATTCTACCGGCTGTTCTAAAATTAGGAAACAAACTGAGAAGGAATAGTTTCTTCAATTGTAAACTATGATTTGATTTTATACTAACACTAAACAATTAACCAATAACTGAAGCTTAGAAGTAATCAGTTCATGGAACAGACAAAGTAAACGTTTGTGTCCACTTTTTTTTTCTCTCTTTTTCTCTTTTGTGTGCGTGCGCGTGTATGTGTTCGGGTTGAGTACACATCATATGACTGAAAATTAGATATTATTAAAAAACAATTAATAAAACACTTACATCCCAGCATTCTTAGCTGCAAGGACTCCCGAGGGTGCATCTTCAAAAACAAGAACCTTCTGTGGCTCTACTGGCCCACCCTGTTCACTCACAAATTTTCATTACAAGGGAAGCCAACAAACTTGATATAATCAGCTCATCATTTAGGTGTTTTACACGTAAATTAACTTGTGAATTAGTTAAAAGTGCATGAGAATAATTACCTCAAATCTTTTGGCTGCAGCAAGGAAAATATCTGGTGATGGTTTGCCTTGTTTAACTTCAGGATCATCACCATTAACAATGTGATGCATCAATGAGAACAGTTCTCCATGTTTTTGTGTTTTCAACTCAAAGTGATATCTCTTAGAACTGTAAAAACATATAAGATGAATAATGCTCATGACATTCTTTACATTTCGTACTTCAAGCGTATTTTCATCCTCCGATCATCTCTACTTAAAGAACTAGGGAAAAGTACGTAATTTGAAAGCATGTATCATACCCTGTGGCCACACATATTGGTATTTTGTTTGCATGGAGATGCTTGATCAAACGACCGGCCCCTAAAACAGGCAAAGAAAATAATGAAAAAGAAAAACCTTTCTAATTCAATAGTAATGCTCACCTTTTCTATATATATATATATATATATGTTAATCGCTATACAAACTATTAGTAATTAGTTAATATTATTGTCAACTGTTAATCAATACTTGTTCTTTTTGAGTTGTAAGTCCTCTATTTACTCCTGAAGTATACATAGATAGGTTGGAAGATAGTTAGACGCATTAAAACAAATCACTCTATATATTGCCAGTCAATATAATCAGAAATTTCACAAATAATAAAAAGCCTATATTGCCAATCTGTGATATATTTACTTTTGGTAGTTCTGGAGAATCCTTTTAAGATAAAGATACCTACTTTTTTAAAGTTCAACATCATTGGCATGTTCAACACTTCAACCCTCCAGTGAGTTACAAAATCATCATTGCCAAGCCTCCCACAACTCAGAAAGTATACGCTAAAAGTTTGTCCTTATTGGATCAACTTTCTACTTGTTTAATTATAGTTCCTCAAAATGAGAAGGAAATTATTCATAAGTACATACATAACTGAAAATTTGGTTTCGAAGCAAGTGCAGAACCAAAAATTGATCCCGCATAAAAATAACTGTGGATCGCCAAAATATCTTATTTCTGAAATGTGGCCACAAACCTTAGTTCGTAGTACAGAATTAGTGAAAAAAGAAAAGCTGAGACCATGTCAGATGCAGACCAGAAACTGACTATATCTCCCTTGCTACACATATTTATATATGGCAGAGTGCTTGTTAAGCTATCAAGGTATACAATGCACTTAATGTAATTCTTTTTATATTGCGAGTTATCGGAAATGAAAAAAATACTGTTCTGTAGGCCTGTTCTGGGGTTTGTGCGAATAAATTTCCATTCTTTATTTTAATCTTTTCCCTTCTTTCTTTTTTTTGGATACTTCTTGAGGGTTTTGAGAATTGAGATATGGAAAGAGATTTATATTCTTCACTTATTCTTGTGACAACTACCTAATCTTGTTTCAGAGTTCACAGATAACAGAAAACAAGGAATAATAAAGCAAGTTAGCAATGTGAGAGAGAGAAACAGATACAGGTGCTAAGATATTAGAAAATCAAAAGATAATCTAAATTAAATAAAACAACATTTTCTGATGCCTTAGTACCTGGCATTAGCTCACTTGTTGGGAACAATTTCTGCAGCATATCTTCTCTTTCCACTAGAAAGTCCTCGGCGGTGAGAGAATCACTAATTCCAGTCTCTTCAACAAAGACCTTAGCAGCTTCTATTGCTTTCATCCCCATCATTTTTGCTTTGAGGGACCAATCAAAAGTTTTATTGTATCTAGCCAGTATCATTTCCTGGACTTCAGTATAAAATTTCTCCGTGTCTGCAGCACAAGAACAGAATCAAATCAATTAGCTAATTTTTAAATCTTAGTTGAAAAGTAAAATAGAAAACAACAATGCACACTAATAGATTGAAACAAAAAGAAACATGGGACAGGTAAAATTCTAAGAGTTTAAGTAAAACATTGTTGGATTCTAAATCATAGGTTATTAATTAGAAACATAACCAATTTTATGACCCTTTTCTTATTCATCGGGTCAGTACATAGTTTACTGAAATTTATCAAATGGTAAGCCAGGCCATCAAAGGAGATAACAAGCCTAATAATCAATAAACAAATAAGAAAGGGATTTCTAGAGTTGGGATAGAAAGTAGAATCTTTGAGTCCACCGAATTTCACATTCTAAAGGTTGAAACCCCTCGGTCATCCAAATATTTCCATCAACTCTCAACCCCACAATAAACCCCTACAAGTGTCATTTTATACTATAAGCAACAAAAAGAGGACTCCTTTTGTGGAACAACTATTTTATGCAAATAAGGCTTTTTTGAAGAACGGGGGGAGTATATGTCTTTATATTATATATTTAATAGATGTTTTCTTATTTACATAAAACTTGCATTAGACTTGTGAATTGTGATAATTTTAAGGCTAAATTGATCATGAGCTACCTGATAACTAATCAAAGTTGATTTCAAACCTGAAAACCAGTGATTTTTAAATACTCAACTCAGGTCATTCCTTAGTAAGTCAAGCTCGAATTGTTACTGCTCCACGCACGAAAGCCTCACGAACAAATCAATAAGTAATCCAGTCGGGTTCAAACTCGAAAATGAATGATTGTTAAATACTGACTTGAAAACAATAAATTCCTTAACGCGAGCTTGAACCAATACTACTCAACTCACAACAGCATAAAATTGTGGTAGAGATACGCGAACAGAAAAGTTGAAAACCTACTCTGCAAAGTCCATATCTAGACCGTTCAGATTGTCCAAATGTAAATAATGGTCCAAATCTGGAAGAAGAAAAATATTTTAAAACTAACATAACTTCATGATTCATTATAATTGGTATACCTTTCTTAAAAAAAAAAAAAATAATAATCATATGATTAGAGAGAGAGAGAGAGACACGCAGTGAGGAGGGTATCACAATTGCAAGGAATGCTAATAATTTATACCCAAATTCTGATTACCCGTTACTCTCTCATGATATGATTACCATACTAATTATACATCTTCAAATCAAGCACTCATTGAGTAATCATAGGCATTGATACGCAACTAAGCAAATTAAGTAAAACTCTGAATGACATAAATGAAAATTACCGAGTAAGAGGCCGTCCATGTCGAAGATGACGTGAGTAATTGACACTTGTTTGTTTGAATTGGCGTCGGAAGGATTCGACATTTTGGTAAATCGCCAATTAGATTGCTCACTCTCCGTCTGGCTTTGAGTGCAAGGGGCAGAGAGAGATCTTGTAGTTGTAGCATTCCGGTCTTTTGTAGTTATGCTCCATTGGGTCGTTGATGCGGGTTCGGATACTCTCCATCCATTGGCTCCCTTCGATACACCTCCTCTCAAATTTCATTGGATACACTAAAAATTTATATTTTTATATTTTAATAAATATATTTAATATTAACACTTATCATTTGTTTTATAAAATTAAGTTGTATCACGACTCCATAAATAATATTAATCCAACAATTTTTCATTAATACCAACATTTTTATTACAGTTTTAACAATAAAAGTACATTTATCGATTCTAACCTTTTAAATAAAAGTATATTGCAAGAAAAATTTAAATAAAATAAAAAAGGTGGAGAACAAATTATCATTTTCTAAAAATAATAACCTAATAGTGGAGTCCAAAAATATTACCCATCTCCTTCAAATTATAAAAAAAAATATTTTAATTGTAAAATCAAGGCATTATCAAATTTAAAATTTGTAAAATATTTTAATTTGTGTACATTGGTTTTGAAATTTGAGGTTAAAAAGCATCCATTCTTTGTAGAAGATTTCTGAATGGGTAGGCTTTGGTTCTAACTTCTAAGTGTGATTGACGTGAGATGGGCTTTTTCGACTAGACTTCTAATGGGTAAATAATTAGTCGATTCCTCTTTAGTTGGGTAGAGGCCTTACAATTTTCTTGCTGGACTTTGTTGACTAGTATCAACCATCATGTGGTGTGGTATATAAATGTCTTCAAAAAGCTTTGTGAGATGAACTAGATGGCCATTTATAATATTATCCAATGTTTAAATATGGGTAAAAACTAAATACATGATATTGCCATAATTAGTTGAGTGGGCCTATTTTTATTTAGAAACATTTACATTTATTAGTACATTTTTTATAAAAAATTACAACAAAAGTGCATACATAAAATATTTATAAAATTAGTGCATATGCAATATTTTATTTACAAAACTAGTGCATTTTTATCCCTTTAATTTAGTTGGCTGTTTTAATGGGTTAATGATGTGACTAATGTTCCTAGTTGATTGCACATTTTGAATTGGTAACTGTCGCTTCGTCTTTTTGATTGAAGCCTTCGTTAGTTTTTTTGTTGATCGAATCTTTACAGAGCTCTTATCAAAATTCGCACTGCTTCTTAATTTCAATTTCATTCTCAGTAGCACAAGAAGAAGAAAAAGGAAAAAATGTCAATTTCGACAATTTTCGACAGTAGGCTGGTGGTTGTGCCGCAAACTTGTTCATTTTCTCTGTCTTCTCTCGGCGGAGGTACGTTGGTCAAGGCAACGCCGCAACTGAGAGTGGGCGGCGATGGTTGCGGATTGGTGATAGAGAGCTCTTTGCGGCCGCAGAAGAAGGCTACCGCGCACCACCGGAAAAATGAATTTTATCTAATATTAAACCTCAACTAAATGAAACCGGGACTCTAATATTATCTTTAGGCAAAATCTTAATGAAAGATTTCAGTTTCTCTCTTGATTCTTAACCACTTATATATAGCCTCGTTCTTTTATGATCTCTCTTCTTAGGTTAAACACCTATGGATTTTTTAATTTCCTTTTATGGCTGATCACAGTTGAGTAGGGAGACTAAGGGTGGAGATGTTGTTGAGAAGGTTGTTGTTTATTAACATGCAAATAAAGAGGTGCATGCAGATTGTTGAAAAGTTTCATGAAGTACTAAAAGGTTCTTTCTTAAGCTTCAGCTTTGAATGTTGCAGGTAGCAATCATTTGCAATCATCAACGTAGTGTCTCGAAGTCTCATAGTGCACAAATATCGAGGTTGGACGAGAAGATAGACGAGCTAAATAATTAATTTTTCCAGCTGAGAGTGGGCGGTGGTGGTTGCGGATTGCTTAATAATTAATTTTTCTGATTTTTGTTTTAATTAATGGTGTAATTTGGAATTTGTGAAACCATATGTTGAGGTATGAGATATTAATTTGGTTTTATGGATGAATGACATTCTCAATTTTCAGTTAAATTAATCGTATTTATCTATCGTACAATTTGTGCAATTGGTAGTCAAACTTTCATACAAAGGTAACTATTTTAGTTTTTGTGGTTAACCAAATAGTAATAAAAAAATTTCAGAACAATTACCATATTCATAAAAATTATTTTGAATATTGTGCAGTTAGTAGCCAAACTTTCATACAAAGGTAACCATTTTAATTTTTGTAAGTAATCAATTAGTTATAAAAAAAAATTAAGAACAGTTACCAAATGTTACATGTATTTGTTTTATTTATATTGTTAAACCATGATGAAATCAGAGAGTAGTTGTGTGGTTTTCCTCTTACTTAATGTAATAAGAAAAATGTAATAAGAAAAAAATAAAAAAAATATTATTCAATATTGTGTACAACAATCTTGGTTACCTTACATCGATACAAAGGTTACCATATGTCTGGTTATTGGTTACTCACAGTAAACATCCAAAATGTCATATGTCTGGTATCCAATTAATTAGCATTTAATTTTTTCATATGGTGCAGATGGTGTCCAAAATGCCATTTAAGAGTAACCTTTTATGTAGATATTGATTACCGACAAAAAACCATTTTTATATATATATATATATATATATATATATATATTTTCATAATGCAGTTGGTAGCCAAACCTTCATACAAAGGTAGTCAATTCAGTTTTATTGGGTTACCAATTAATTATACAAAATCTATTATAGATTTTTTTTTCATAATGCAGTTAGTAGCCAAACCTTAACACAAAGGTAACCACTTCAGTTTTATTGGGTTACCAATTAATTATAAAAATCTATTATAGATTTTTTTTTGTTTCATAGTGCAGTTGGTAGCCAAACCTTAATACAAAAGTAACCAATTCAGTTTTATTGGGTGACCAACTAATTATAAAAAATCTATTATAGAATTTTTTTTTCATAGTACAATTGGTAGCCAAAACTTCATACAAAGGTAACCAATTCAGTTTTATTGGGTTACCAATTAATTATAAAAAATCTATTATAGAATTTTTTTTTTCGGAGTGCAGTTGGTAGCCAAACCTTAATACAAAGGTAACCAATTCAGTTTTATTGGGTTACCAATTAATTATAAAAAATCTATTATAGAATTTTTTTTCATGGTGTAATTGGTAGCCAAACCTTCATACAAAGGTAACCAATTCAGTTTTATTGGGTTACTAATTAATTATAAAAAATCTATTATAGAATTTTTTTTTCATAATGCAGTTAATAGCCAAACCTTAATATAAAGGTAACCAATTCAGTTTTATTGAGTTACCAATTAATTATAAAAAATCTAGAGAACATATGATGTATTTCTTAAAAACAAACCAACTCCTTATGTATTTGGAATTCAGATTTCTACACAAATCTTAATTTCCGAGAAAATTGAGATTATAAAACATGTGACGGAATTCAGATTTCTACACAAATAAAAAGAAATCTGAAAGGGGATAAACCAAGGATCGGAAACTTCGGTTCTTCATTCTTTCACCATCGAAAATCGATCGGTTATGTGTAATATTCAACGAAGCAACAAGATTGTGGAAATTAAATGATGAAACAAATTCCATAGTCAGTTTATTTACAGAATGCCGTTTATTTTTTTCCCAATTTATTTTCCTTCCCATTTCCTCCTTTCCCTCAAGTACGTATACCAAATTCCAAACATTTAAACAAAAAATCATACTTAATCCTAATCAATGATGATATTATAATATCAACCTATTTCCTAAACACTGGTACAACTTTATTAAACGTTAATTAAGTAGAATCATCGCAAGTGTTAAATGGAAAGAGATTAAGTTTAATAACAAATGACTATCTAAAAATTCAAAATTTGTAATTTTTGGAAACTAAAGCTACTATATACACCCCTAACCCCACCATGTGGCTTTGGCATCGGCACAAAGGCAGCATCATTCAACGATTTAATGCAGTACGTGTTCGCCTCAACCAGCTACGTGTAACCTGAATGCCTTCTTTCATGACTGCATCTTGCGGAGGAGGGTTTGAATCTTCTTTTGCTGGAGTCCGCCAATTTGATCTTGTAGAAACAGGGTGAGGAAACCATCATCAGAATGTCTGGTTATGCCCAATGTGATTAATTATGTGGTTTGGTTTAGATTTGAAAGAGGCGAAAGGATATGTTTGAAAAGAATTGGTAACTGCCGATAATGACAGTTACTCCCCCATGATTTTAGCGTTTGAATGATATGAAGTGGTTACTATTTTGCACTCTTTTTATAATTATTTTGTTAGTGCACTAATCTTGTAATTTCTTTATAATTGTTGTAGAACCCATTTATTTAATGAATGGGGAAATATCAAACTTTTTAATATTCAAATCCAAAATAACTAGTATCCCATTTTGTCCAGTTGACATAACCTGTTATCACTTGACGATATATATATTTGATGTAATATGATAGTTTTTTTTTAAATAGTTTTTTTAAAAGTAATTTTAGTAATTTTTTTCCTGTAGCGTAGTAGAATATATATATATATAAATTTATGTAGCTACTTTGTAAGAACACAGTTTTAAGTTTCAAAAATACAATTTAATTAATGTATATTTATTTTTTTAACATATATATAATGTTGCCCACAAGCTTAATTTGCTTTATCATTAAATAAGTGATCACATATTTTTGATCACTCAAATAAAAATTTATCTACATAAATTTGCTCCGTGTAATTCTAAAAGAGATCATTGTAGAGAGAAACGAAATGAATTTAAAAAAAAAAGAAAAAAAAAAGAAAAAAGAGAGAGAGAGAACTGAGAAGTGCAATGATTTAGAGTTTACATATGTAAGGGTAAAGTAGTACATTGTTAGGTAGGTCAAAGGAGTACAAGGACGGGTCAATCTGTTGAATTACCAAGTAATGTAAAATATTCTTACCATTGTTCTTTTCTTGTTCGACGGTTGCTCTCCACTTGTAGCCAAAAGGCATAAATTTTAGAGTTTATTGATGTTGATTTTAAAAAAAATTAAAAAAAAATAAGACATGCATGATTTGTTTAACTTCAATGGTATTGAAAGGGCAATCCGAGGGCCAGTCTATTATTTTGTCCGTCCCTGCTTCCTGCTTCCACTACTATATATATACTCACTCCTATGATTCTGCGTGAAACTTTATTTGCAAGTAAAATAAAATAAAATTCTAATCAGTCGATATACCTATGGAGAATCTAAATTCTAAAGATCACACTGACATAGATTTAAATAATTAGGAATGAATATGATGATTTGTTCCAGAAATTAAAGATGTTATTCGTTTGGTGTATTTCTAAATCAAATCCAAATGATAACAATAATCTGTAAAATGTAATACTCGACAATAGTTTTTCCTTTAAACTTATACTATTATGCTGCGTTTGGATTAGTGGAATAGGAGGGAGAATGGAATGACTCATTCCTATGGAATGAAAAAAATTGTGTTTGGTTGCGATTGGAATAAAAAAAATTGTGTTTAGTTCCTTGAGTGAGGGAGAACATATGGAATAACACATTCCAATTAGAATGGAATGAATCATTCCACTCTTCATTCCATTCCTTCAATCCAAACGTAACATTACTGTGTTACATTACTATAATCCTTGGGGTCTACCGGTTTAGGGAACCTATATCGTGTGTTCAACTTAATTAATAAATCATATCCAACAGAACCTTCTGTGTGTTCTAGAGCTAATACTATTATTATTTCTTTTTTTTTGAATGTCCTAATCTATTACAATAATTTATCCTAACTTAGACGAATGTGCTTAGATGGGAAAGAGATAACTTACTCTTTCGATTTTCATGATACTGTTGCCTCCTGAACCTGTATTTGTTGAACCTTCTTTTTATCAGCACTTTTTTTTATAATCTACTGTCAATAATAATCGAACACTTACCCCTATATCAATAGAAGTGATGCATGCATGAATTAATTAAAGTCTTAATTATTCCAACAGGATTATTCGCACATTTTTCTTTTATCACACTTTTCAAATGGCTAGTCAAAAGTAGATGGTGCTTCCAACTGCTCAGTAAATGTGTGACTAGCAATTTTATTGACTGACTCAGAAGGTCTAAAGCTTGAATTTAAGGAGATTATTTATCGATATAAAACAATTGGTAAAAAAGAAAAGACAAAGGAAAGGAGCGGGATTGATTATATATAGGATGGTTAATTATGAAGTAATATACTCCTATATTGTGCTTTTTGGACACCTAACTAATATACATATGTGGTTGATCTATAGATGCTAACTTAATTTAATCAAGAAATGAACAATTTAATGGATTTATATAAAGTACGACGGGTTCAAAATGTGGATTTCGGTTATAATTTTTCTAGGAGCAGGGGATTAGCCGGCTTAAAAGAGAACGGGGGAGTGCATAACTATTAACTGTAGATTACTAATTGGAATCTCTCGCGGATTTAAATCTTTTAGCCGTCCTCTCAAACTCGATTTGGATAGTACATAATCTGGAATTGTTCAAATTTTTATAAATTTAATTATTTAATTTGAGAGAGGGGACATTGTTCTCTTGTAAATTATGTTTTTGAGAATAAATATTTTGAACTACAATCATCAAAGTTAAGGTATATTTGGATTCCGGATAAGGTTGGTTCTCAACTATTGGCTCGTGCAATGTTTTGTTCTATTTTTTTTTTTTGTTTTTTTGGTAATATATATTTTCTCCTCTTTTGTTTTTTCAAATATAAAAGAGGATGAAACTTGCTATTTGTTAAGATGCACAAGTAAGTTAGAGTTACACATCAACAACAATAATAAAAGAGAAAATAAATGATATACGAAATGACTTAAGATTTAATGGCTTAATTAAGCTTTTGAATCAAGTTGAATTTTAAATGCGTGAATTAAGATTTAATGTATCGTAAGGTATGAGTGTAACACTCCGAACTCGTTACAGATTCGAAGTGTTACATGCCGTAAGTTCAAAAGTTCGCAAGGCGACTAAAATTCAATTGCAGCAATTTTTTTTATCTAGCCGGATTAAGTACAATTTATAAAAATACTTTTCAATCGAAATGAATATTTGTTTCGATAAATTTCAATAGTAAATATATTTTCAAAACTAAAATAATTATAACAAAGCAAATTCACATTCAAAAATGATTTTAATGTCTACAATATATCTTTTAATCCATAACTCTAGCAACTAAGGTTACAATAGCCCTGTAAGACGGCCCAAAAGTTCGATAATGTCATTAATCACCACTAAGGTATCTATAAAATACATGCTCTTCGAAGAATATCTAAAAGGTGTGTGCATTAGTATATATGTCCTATATTAGCTTCGAAACTAACCATAAACACTAACGGATTCTTTACATAGTTGGACTGAGGATTTCAAAAACGTTTCTCAATATTATCGATATTCTAAACGATACTTGTTTCATAATTCAAGATCATATGATCTCATTTTCTTAATCATAATTCTATTTCGATACTTGATCCAAATTTTAAAATAAAATAGTAATATTTTCATTTAAATGAAAACTTTAAATAAAACATAACAAATTTTAAAACAGTATATTTAGATATCCGAGTAATTATTAAGGCATACATTAAAGTAAACGATAATTTAAAAACACTAAATAGTTTGGACAACCAATTACAATACATATTTTCAAAATACTAAATAGTTCAGAGAGTCACTTGCCATATATAATTACCCCAAAAATTAATCCTGTGATACAAAATGTCGTTTCATCCAAAGAATCAATTACCACTTCGCTTCGCAATACTTTTCTGCATAATTAGAGTAATTATAATTAATTATAAATCATAAACATCAAAATCTAAATTTTTTTCAAATATCATCAAGACCTAAGGTCACTATTTCTGCCAAAACTCCATCATATTAAACTTATTTTCTAAATCTAAAATCATAAATAGCAACTAGACTTCAAGGGTTCTAATTTAGCCTCAAGAATCACCCAAATCGGACATAAAATCACCAAATTATCAATTCTTGAACATTAGTATAAATTGCAGAAAATCTGCTTCGAAAAATCCAAAAAAGCAATCTCTTAAATTCCATAACAATAAAATACTTAACTTCAATGGTTCAAATTGGTGGATATGTTCCCAACTTATAAAATTACAACATATCCAAAATTGAGAACAATCAAATGGTTGGATTAAGAGTTATTGACCACGCAACGGACTGTCAAAATAATAGAAAATAGATTTCAGATTTAAGTTTCTTACCTTCAATGAAGTTCTTTTCCTTTGCTAATTTTCATTGATTTTCACTTGCAAATCTCCCAAACAAATCTTCAAATATCCAAAATACCAAATCAATATTACCAACTAAAATCAAAATTGAAGAAGAAGAAAAGGAGGAAAAGCTCTTACCAAATATCAAGTTTTCATTTTCAAATCATTTTCCACCCATTTTTCTCTATTCTCTCTTCTTCTTTCTCTCAACTTACATTAGTCTAGAGTAATTTTCTTTTTCTACACTTTAATTGTATTGCCTTGTTTATTATAACAATAACTTTTTTAAATTTGCAGGATAACTAGTTGTTCCGATAAGAATCCTTTTGAAATTCAAAAAGATAAATATCACACTAATTAATTATCTGATGTTATAATTATTCACACATAGTAACCAACCAATTAATTTTATTATTTTATTAATTACTATTGTTATTAACCACCAAATACTTATATTTTTTTAAAAAAAATTAATTATATTATTAAAAATTCGAGATGTTACAATGAGCATCATCTATAAATTTGGGGGTACAACTTGTGTTGAGCAATCCACGAGTAACTTGAGTCCGCCCATAATTTTATAGTACTTGGATAAGAGTTTTTTATATTTTCTAAAACCCGCCCAAATCTAATTTGGGTGGGTTTAAGTTTATACTTTTATTAACCCACGAAACCCGAGCCCTCTCAAACTTGCCCAAGTTATATATATATAGAGAGAGAGAGAGATATATATAGACAGATTAAATGTATTATCTTTTAAAATTACTCATAATCTATCAACTTACTTTTAATATTTTTTATATTTTTATTGCGCTTTTTTATTTATTACTATTATAAAAAAAGAGGTTATCTTGTCTAAGAAACAGATAATAAGATCATTTTTTTATATTTTTTTGGTTAAAAAAAAATAAATAGAGAGAAATTCAAAATTTGTCTCATCTATATCATTGTGTTCTTCCTATTTTTTTAAAATATTGATAAAATAAGTCAATAAGTTGCCATCTTCAACAATTTATGATGATCAACTATTATTTTTTGTCAAATTAAATTTATTATATTTTTAATTATATTTTAATTATTGTTCGCCTAAATCTGCCCAACTCAACCGGATCTCATAAATTTTATCATGAATTGGTACTTGGGTAACGAAATACAGACCCGAACTCTAAATTTGTCCAACCCGTACTCAACAAATTTTATGTGAATTAGGACTGAGATAACCCTAAATCCGTCCAAATTGCACCCCTACATAAATTACATGTTAGACCAATGCTGAAAGGTTTGAATCTTGTAGTATGTCTACTAAATTAAGTGATGGCTTGATCGGCATTTAAAAAAAAAAATATTACCAAATATTTTATTCTTATCAATCCTGAATTATAATGTAGCTTAATAATCTCATAAATTAAGAAGAAAACATGCGAACTTGATCTATTACATCTTACATATATATTCTATTTCTTCAAAACAGTGCAAAAGGGGAGTATTTCATAACTCAATATCCATATCCACCAAATCTATTACTTAACAAGGCAAATGAAGATTTTATTCAAATTAATTGAGTCATTTTGATTGGTCAACAAGTTAATATCAAGTTAGTCCTAATTAAGTTCATTACCTCTATACAATGTATATTATATTTATAATTATACCAAATTTTTATATTTTTTATTATATTTTTTAAAGATGTACATATATGTTAAGAGTAATGCTACAAACACAAACTATTTTACAAACATTTTACAAACATTTTACAAACTGCTGATGTGACATACTTTTATATGACAAAACTTTATATGACGTGATATTTTAGTTCTTAAAAATTTCATATGAAAATATGTCACAACAGTGATTTGTAAAATATTTGTAGAATAATTTGTGTATGTAGATCAGTCTAATTAATTATTCCTAGCCGAAAGCTGATCCAAATATTTTACCAGGTCTCTCTCTTCTAGAAGCTAATCCCTTGCCGTTCAATTTTTCTTTGTATTTATGCTCTTTCTTGTTTCTTCTTTCTGGAACCCATGGACAATAAAATTCAACAACAAACTAATTAACTAACTAATAACCATTTCTCTCTTGTCAGGTCAAAAAAAAAAGAGGAGAGAGAAAAACATCTCTCATGTTAGTACCTTAACAAATTACTTTGTCCTCAAAATGACTCGAGTATTTTCTCACACAAACTATAAAACTGCATATTCTTTCAAATTATAAACATCTCTCATTTTAATTTTATGCTAGTATTGATACAAAGTTTAACATTAATATTAGATTAAATTTTCACTAAATTTAAAATTAAATATCAAACGAATTATATTACTAAATTTTATAAATGAGAATGTTTTAGTAAAACTATAAATATAATTCATCTTAAGCCGCTGTCATACTCATATTCCCTTTATGTTTGTCCCTTGTCCGTCTCTAATCTCAACCCCACGCAAAACCCCGCTCTCTCTAATGACAAATCCCTCTGATATTTTTATTACCATAAGACGAGACAAAAATAGTTTTATTTTTTTATTTTTGCCCCCCTTGCGTTACAACATATCTCAAAGTTATCATCTTAATATTATATATATATATATATATATATATATATAAAATCATCATTCTATAAATATATGACCTCCAAGATTTCTATCAGCTCTATCCATGAAAATGGACAATGATAACTTTGTTTTTCAAGATCAAGGAGAAGAAGAGGCAATCTCTCTCAGCGATTTCCCCTTAACTCCCGATGAGAATAATCATCATCATACAGATACAACAGACTTGTCGCCGTTCCAAGATCTCCGGTCACCGTCGTCCGAACAATCTGACCTTTTCGAGTTTTTAAGTAACCACAATTCCAATATGTCACATGCAGAAGATATCATCTATTGTGGTAAGCTTATTCCCTTTAAAGACCAAGATGATCAATCTCCCTCATATATTTATGAAACCCCAAACCCAGCTACTCCAAATAATCATAAGCTACACAACTTTCAACGACGACGATCCGATTCACTATCCGAGCTAAAGACTTGTCGATCCAACAGCAGCAGCAGCAGCAAGACTCGAATGAGAAACAGCCGGTCTCTAGATTATCAAAAATTGAGTAGAAACTCAAGCATGAGCTCTGATTCACCGGATATACATCGGAACCCTAGGAGTTCATCTAGGTTGGATGGTACTATAAAGATACCAAAACCTAGGTGGTATATTATCATGTTTGGCAGCGTAAAGTTTCCACCGGAGATGGATCTCCGAGATATCAAGAACCGTCAGGTCCATCGTACCGTGTCGCCTCCGTTATTTCCGTCGCTTGAGTTTGTCAAGAAAGTTCCGGTTAACCGGAAAAGTTCTTGGGAAGTGCTGAAGGTTTTGAGCTGTAGAGATGATGCTAGTGTTCATGTAACGACGTCGCTTGCCTGCATGCCCCGAGTTTGATTGTATTAATTAATCGGAGCCCACCAACACTTTCCACCTCAGATGACTCCCAATTTTAAGTTTCTGTTAGACGAAACTGCCCTTGAAATTAAAGCTAGCTATGATCGACGACATGCCTTGGTAGTGAAGGGTAGTAATTCGGTCACCATAATTAAATACTTTCTGTAGAATGAAAGATTAAGATAGCGTACGACAGCGGGACATGATTAGTGATGGTGTCCTCATAATATAATTGGTGGGTGGGCCAATGAAAATAAAAGACAATCACGAGATTCCCGGCATCGACGTAAAAACGGATAATGTCGGAATATACTTATTTTTGATTTTTCTACAAATATAGCATTAAGTTGGTGGATTATATTCATACCCGTTCTTGTTGTGTATCCCCCCATATACAATAGTACTCAACATTACATATATGATTATATTATATATTATATGATATTATATGGATGCATTAATTTAACAGTACTCCTCAAGCAACCATAACTATACGAGCTCTTTATATTTCACATATTTATATTTATATGAATGTATTATTTATTTAATATATATTTATATTTTTATGTCTAATTTTTATGTTCACATAGTAATTATATACAGTAGTCGTTATTTCGGCCACTAAAGCAAAATCCAGGATTGGGCTGGTCCACCATGCAAACAAATTGAACGAATCTAATTAGTAAGTACCATCTTCAACCTGAACTAGATAGATAGATATGGGCATGAATTAATATTGTTTCTCCTATTACATTTAGATTACAAGATGAAATAGACATATGTAACGGAAAATATCTACAGTTGTGATCGAATGTAAGATAAGTCTAGGAGATTAAATCCCCATGTTTGCAATTCTAGTTTTTTGACGGAGAAAGAGAGGAGAGGAGCCAAGCCGTTCAAAACTCAATTAGATCTCTGTGCCTTTTGCTTTCATAAAAAGAATTTTACAACTTTGTCAAAAAAAAAAAAACTTATTTTGTGACAACAGGTGTAAGTAAACATAGATCAAAGGCGACTGTATAGTGGTAATGGCCTCTCCTTAGATAATGCTACATCACATATTCGAGACTACCCTTCTTCTTAAGGTAGTCTTGAATTGAATTGTAATAGTACAAGTTCTCAAGATAAAAAAAAAAAAAGAAAAAAAAAAAGAAGAAGTGAAGTAAACATTACTTTTTATTTTATTTTTTTACAGATTATCACTGCATTACTAAAAATTTTAAAAATATGTTACAATATATAAAAAAAATGATGGTGAAATAATCCTTTTCTTTTTTACCATAACCGTGACACTTGAATTGAAGTTGAATTTGTAAAAATTGTTACGAGTAATTTGGGTTCATTAGACTTGAAAGTTGAAAGGTCTTTCTGTCGGCTTTGTTGTTTTTGAAAAAATTAATGCTGATAAATGAACATACCAAGGACAAAGAAACAAGAGAATGCTTTTATATATATATATATATATATATATATATATATATATATATATTCATGAATCTTCATTAACAGCTAACAATATAAAATATTTATTAAATATATACATTGAGTTGGGCGATACAAGACAGTTACACACAGACTCCATAATGAAGATAAAATGTAATAAACAAAATACTTGTTAACATCAAGGTCAACAACACTTGCCGTGTTGATGGATGTCCCATTTTATTTTATTTAAATAATTATTCCCCCAAAAGAAATGCCAAGGTTTTGAATTTGTTACATCAAGACATAATTTTCTTCTGAAATATTTATGTATAAAAGTGTCTTCCAAAAAAACTTTAATATCCAGTAAGAAATAGTCAACAAATCGAAAGAATATGTCATGTGCCAGCTACCAAATGAGAAATATTAGTGGAAGCAATCTTGCTTCTTAGACTATTTTATTGTACAAAACAGTAGTTTGAAATGTCTTCAAAGTCTATTTTATTCTTTAAAACAGAGTCATTTGAAATGTTTACCATGAAACTAGCTAGGGCAATATACGTTCGCCAAAGGGCCAAAAAACCAAATATGCTAAGCCAAATTTCATGACCAATGACTTCAAACCACCGTGAGGTCCATGGCAACAAAAGTTGGTCAGAGCACTGTTTTTATGTATTTGTGATATTTTCTCATGATAACCTCCTACATGAAAGTAGAGCCCACTTTATTGAGAGGACCGTGTAAAAATATAAGTTCCCTACAAGTTTAATTAGTAATCCGCCTGCAACTAGATATCAATCCCAGAAGCAACTAGCTTAACAGACAATTGTAGTATAATTCAGAACTCATACCATAGATTAATTGGATAGAGTACAATAGAATAATTGTCTGTTGCATTTCTAAATTAACAAAAGTGTATACAAAGGAGTAGAGAAGCCATGTACACAGGAAGCATAAAAAGAAAGCAGAAACAAAGAACTACTTTACTGGACTCACAAGTATAAATATACAATTATATATCTCAAAACAGGCTATGATGCAGTCTAAAATAATATAGACAGCAGAAAGACAGTCCTAGTATCAATAGACAAACCCTCCATACCTCCCAAGCATTTGCAATGATGCCCTAAACATAAACTCCAACAAAGACGGCTCATTTATCTATCACCTATTCATTATACAACCACCTGTCAAACTTCTCAAAAACATAAAACAACACAGGCATGATCCACAAGAACCAAACAGAACTAATAACAGAACCCATAGCTCATTGGGAAAAGAAGAACAGAGCACAAAATATTATGCAAAATTGCATTTAGCTATTTACTAGCACATTTTACTTACTCAGAAGGATAACTAAAATAAAATTTAGAGACCCCTGACATTTGATTTTTAAATCTCACTGGAAACATTTTCAAGATAATTATGAGATTCATTAAATGTGTTAAAAATTCAATTCTTCAAATTCTGTAATTGTAAGCATAGGTCCTTTTTGGACCAACTTTCAAATAGCACTGAACATGTTGAAATTTCGGTAGCTTTTATATAATGGTCCTTCAACAATTGTATTATCATCTTCTTATGTGATATGGAGAAGATATAAGGTGCAAGACAAAATTCATGCAAAGCACTTGTCTAAAAAGAGAACAAATAATAAAGAAAAAAAAGTCTCTTCCAAAGCACACATCTGGTTTTAATGAGTATGGCCCATAAATATTGCATTTCTGATCTACAGAATAATCCTTGACAAAAAGGAAAGGTTATATGTTATTCTGTGCATGGTAAGGATTGACAAGAACCAAAATAATTGGCAATTTTTCAAACAACGGGAAAAGTTGATGTTAAGAGAGACATGTACAAGAAACAAATTTCTCTGTTCATACACGAAACCAATGGCTGATAACAAAGAAAGACAAAACTTTCTAATCGTAAACAGAAGAACTAAATTACAGGCTAAAGTTCAAAGAATACTACAGATATTTCCAAAACCCATGGATAGAAAACAGAAGGAAACAAAAAGTAGTGAACCATGAACAAGACATCATTAATTGCACATATAAACCCCACTTACATACCTGTGATCAACCTCATAAAAGTCTGTGCTACCCTCGGAAACAGGCTGCAGAGATATCCTGGACAATGATCTAATGCCTTGGGAAGAAAATTTCACATAACCGATAACCTCAATTTCTTCCAAACCATCTTCTGCACTAGAATCAACAGGCATTTTAGCTCTCAACCTTCCCGGGCTACCCTTTAGAGAAATCTCTGGAACATGCCATTTCAATTCTTTCTCTGACCTACTCAAAATGGCTTTTGGCGAAACCTTTAACAGTCTTGGGTCCATCGGTAGTTTCAGAATAAATGTCACATCTTTCAGTGGGGCTGGCAAATCTGGGTTGGAAACATATTGAATCATCATTGAAAGTAAAGTCCCACTGTGCCGTATGGTTAACCGAACCCTTAAAGGCAGTGGAGTTGATCTGGGTAGATAACTATACTTCAAAATGGGTATAGGCTCAGTAGAGGGTGCAGTCCTCACGTGAAACATCCCATTGCCAAGGCTACTGATACGAGAGCTTTGCATAACAAATCTCTTCACGCCATTTGAACAATCAACCCTGAAAGAAAATTCAGTTTCTTTATCATCAGTAGATTTCGGGGGAAGTGTTTTAAGGTAGACTGTGCCCATCAATCCAACTCTAGCAAGCAAAGATTCCCTGAACTCTGCACTAATCTCTTCTAATATGTACATCTCAGGACCCTTCATTTCACTTTTAATCACCAAAATATTTTCAAGAGTGGCAGCACCATCTGCAGCAGCTTTTGGTGCTTCACTGGTGTGTAACAATTCGAGCCCACCAAGACCCTGGGATTTCACAACTTTCTTTGGCCCAACAAACTCTGATGCGTCCAAACCACCACCCCAAGCTTGATTGAGCCCTTCAAAATCTTCCGGCAATGTGGAACTATCATGACCAAACTCTATACCACCATACTCCCCTTCAAATCCTTCAACCCCAATGTGTGTTGATTGTGTGGCAGCCGCTGGTGGTAATGTGGTAACGTCAAGACCTGCCAATGCCTTCGACAAATCAGAACCTGCCTGCTCTTTATCTTTCTTAAACCCACCCACAAGCTCCTCAGGCTTGTTAAGCTTCTCACTCGCTGCAAATGGATCCTTCTCCACTTCATCCTCTTCCACTTTTTCCTTCTGATCTGCCTCAGCAGACACACCCTGTCCAGTTAAAACAAGTGTTGCCGCAACCTCATCGCCTGCTTCCAAAGTCTCTGTAGGCAATTCAAAACTAGCATTCGAAAACGACTCCACACTGGCCTCATGCTCAATAGAATGAATTTCAACATTAGTCCAACCATCTGCCCCCCTAATCTTACTCTCCGTATGTACAGCAGAGTGCACCATTTTGGAAAGATTATCCCCGTGCAAAGATGCCAGCATTGCTGCTAGCCTAATATTACTAACACCCCTCAGAACTATATCTAGTGCCATGTAAATTTCAGCATACTTCCTACTTAGCTTCTCAGGAGTAACATCAACTCCACGACATGCGGTTACAACTACACTCACGGCCTGATTAACAATACTAATACACTCGAACACATTGTTCACACAATCATCATCAACAGTAGTGATCCCCAATACATAAATTGAATTAACCAACCTGTAAATAACACGGTACCGGCTCTCTACCCCAACAATGACTTGCCCACTAGAAGCGGCAAGTGGGTCATCTCCGAGCGATGTGTCGCCATCCTCCGCGGAATGGTGCTTGCCGGCGGCAAAAGCGAACCGGGTTTGACGAAAGGCGGAAAGCGCCACGAGGGCTCGGGCGGGTGGGAACCATTCACGGGTTTGGAGCAAGATATCGGATCCATTCGTGGGTTGTAGAGACAGAGCTAAACAGGACATTGCTAACCCTAGAGTTTTTTAGATCTAGGGTTTTTGTTAAATTGGTGTAAGATTTTTTTAACTCTTACTGGAGTGTAATTTTGATCTCGGGTTCGTGTTAAGGGTTCATGAAGTTTTGAGCATCGTATCTAGTGAGAGATATAAAGTGTAAGTGTCAATTGAAATCGGGATAGAAAAACTGTAAATTAGAAGGAAATTAGGATGTTCCTAAATACATGCAGAGAGATAGAGATAGGAGAGGAACGGATGTACTTACTTTAATATATGGGGTGTGCAAAATGTTGGAAGATCTGTTCTGGCTTGATGTTTGATCGTTCATTCCAGCAGAAAAGAGCTTTGAGGAGAGAGAATGCTCAGCTGCTGATGATGACGAGTACTCAAAGATTCGGGTAAATGGGCCTACGAATGACTGTAATCGCTTGGGCCTGAAAAAGTAGTATCCGTCCAACTCAATTTATCGAGCTATAAATGCCTGACGCTCTCCAATGTTTATAACTTCCTTGTAACAACTAGAAACTAGTTACTATCATGAGTAATATCTATCGAGTGAGTGTTGATAGCGTGACAAAATTTTTTTTTTTATAAAAATAATGTGACAGAGTGTAATTATTACATGATTTATTATATATGAGTGAGTCTAGTGATAGCAACCGATTACAACTAGTCACATCATTTTGTAAACAACTTTTTGTAAGATTCTTTTGTTATCAAAGTAGTATTGCTATCGAGTATTGTTATCCTTACCATAAATAAATAAATAAATAAATTCTTACAAAATCTAGTTTACAAAATTATGTGTCAAAATCTAATTAGTAGATAATCCATTATACATGGGTGGGTCTAATAATTGTAACCAAATAAAACCATAAACATCATTTTGTATCTCATTTTTGTAATAATTCTTTAGTCACTATAGTATTATTGATATCTATCTAATATATAAAGTCTGAGGTAAGACTTTGCGTAAAAAAAAAATCTTGTATTTTTTTCTGTCTCACACACACCTTACAACTAGTGTAAAGGAAACAAGAGGAAAGAAAAAATAGCACATGACCATAATTTTTAGATCCCTTGTACTTATATTAACAAGAAGAGAGCCAATAACTCTAGCTCTATTTTACACAAGTGACCAAACCTTACAAACACATAATCAAGAACAACAGAAGAAAATGATAAAGGGAAAAAAATAAGGGAGAATTACATTTAGTAGTACATTTTAATAAACAATTACAAAAATAGTGCACAAATAAAATAATTACAGAAAAAGTGCATATGCCATATTTATTTACAATATTAGTGCAATTAGGATTCCTTAATTTAGGGGTTCCTTAATTACAAAATGCTCTTACTTTCTCTCTCTCCTACTCCTATTGGCGGACACCAAACCCATTCCAATCCCCTTAAATAAACCAAAGTCGTGCACTGACATACCACTTAATAAAAGTTGTGAAAAGAAAACGAGATTTAAGCTAAAGCATTGTAAGATTCAATTGACATTTTACAGGAGCTTTTCAATTAATTGAGCTCTACTGTTAAACAACATACAAACAAATTATACCTCTGCTGAAACTCTACTAACCATATTACAAACCCCAAAGCCCCTTGATGCACATAAAACACAATCATTTTCCGGCGTTGGGGATCTGAGTAAATCCACGTTTCTGTATGCCTGCTTTCTTTTGAATGAAGTGAAATATGGTTAATGCTATTACTGCAACTGAAGCACCTATTAGGGCAAGGGCTAATTTGACTTCACCAAAACTCAATTGAAATCTGTTTCCACTTCTGAGAGTGGACGATGTTCTAAGGTAAATATAGAGCACGACTTTGGCTTTTCTCTCTCTCTCTCTCAAGTAATATAAGCTCATACCAAATATTTATACCAAGGTAACCAAACTTTTATACCAAGGTAGCCAACCTTCATACTAAAGTAACCAAACATTCATACCAAGGTAACCAATTCACCTCCACACCTTCAGTTTTTTTATAGTGCAATTGGTAACCAAACCTTCACACTAAGGTAAACAAACTTTTATACCAAGGTAACCTTTATACCAAAGTAACCAAACCGTCATACCAAGGTAACCAATTCACCTTCATGCAGTGGGTAGCCAAACCTTCATACCAAGGTAACCAAGTCAATTTTATTAAGTTACCAATTTATTTTGATTGTGATGCAGTTGGTAGCCAAACCTTTATGCAGTTGGTTGCTAAACTTTCAGGCCAAAGTAACCAATTAATACTGCAGCAGGTGTGGAGGTAGTTTGGTTACTTTGGTATAAAGGTTTGGTTACCTTGGTATAACTGTTTGGTTACCTTGGTATTAAGGTTTGGCTATCAATATTACATTACACATCACTTTTTTTATCTCTCTTTCCTATGCAGTGTTCTTATTTTTCTTTGGACATGAAATTGGAATTGGAATTTTCGGAGTCGTGTGACAGATCAGTTTGCTTTGCGAGATAATTCTGAAGATACGATGGCAACCTGTGAAGAAGGAGTAGTGTTCTTATGTTTGTTGTTGTTGTTTGTTGGATCTACTGTGAAACATATATAGCAGCCTTGTGTTGTTGATTTTGGCCGAAAAATATGGAGTTTTCGGTCGGTGATGCTTGACCGAAAAATATGGTGATGGTAGGTGATGGTTGGCCGGAAAATATGGAGTCACGTCGGAAAATATGGAGTCACGATCAGTGATGGTTAGCCTTTTGAAATTTAAATTTTGAAAAATATTTGAATTTGAATTAGTACTTCTCCTTGATTTAAGGAATTTTTTATTTTTTAGGAAACTGAATCATTTAATGAGTTTATCTTGTTGCACTCTTTTTGTAATTATTTTGTCCATGTTGCACTTTTTTTGTAATTATTTTATTTGTGCACTATTCTTGTAATTGTTTAATAAAAGTTGTATATTTCTGTAAAGGACCCAAATAATAAATGAGAACAAATTCATGCGCTTAATTTGGCCTTAATATATTAAACTCTTCTTAGGATAATCTTATCTTACATTCAATACAAAACCCCGTGAAGGTGTCAATGAATCCTAAGGTTGGTGTTAGAAAAATTTAGATGGATGGTTATGTTATATAAAAAAAGGTTTACTAGTGTAGTGTAATAAAAAGTTAGGATAACGCTTGGTTCATTCTTGGGAATTAGTGTTTGTAAAGGAGATATAGGTATAGGGCTAAAGTTAAAAGAATAAGAATTCCTATCATCACAACTCAACCTACATATTTGCACACTGATTTTGATAAGGAAAATCTTCACATGTTTGATTATGTAATGTGGGGTACATGTTAAGAATTGAAATTGAAAATGGAAACAAGTTCAAGTTGTTGTGGGACTGGAACCGGAGGGCTGGGATTAAGGGCGAAAGTTGATCATGACGATCCACGGACCAAATATAATCAAGTACATAATATAAAGGGAAAAATGTATATACACAACTGTGTAGTACACAGTCGCCTATAGCAACGATTCAACCGTCGTCATAGATATTCTGGTCTATGGCAACGGTTGAACCGTTGTCATAACCCAAAAAAACCGTTGTTATAGGCGGCTGTGTACTACACATCTGTGTATATAATATAAATAAGGGATCTAAAAATTATGGTCATGTATTATTTTTCTTTACCCTTGTTTCTTTTACTCTAGTTGTGAGTATGAAGGAAAAATACAAGAATTTATTTTTTTAAAAAAAATTATTAGACAAAAGAAATGAGAAGAAAAGAGATGAATTCCTTTACGCTGGTTGTTCCTTCATACTACTTGTGAGTTTTTGACGATTTTTTTAAATTAATTTGTAAATAAAAATAAAAGAGATTTGTTTAAACTCAACTATATAAACAAACTTACCAACAACAACGTGCAAAGTATGTGGCTATTAAATTGAATAAGTTTAGATATATTTAATTAAACTTCGAAAAGATCACTAGTGAAATATTAAATTTTGAGAAGAATGTGTACTATATGGAGATTTTCTTCCGATTAATTTTTAAGATTTTCAATTGAATGAATATAAATATATTCAGTTAAAACTCTAAAAAGATCACTATTAAATTATTTAATTTTTATTAGAGTAATTAATTAAACTATTTAGTGTAGGTAGCTTCTTACAAACATTATTTATCTTCTTAGATTTCTAATAACTTTATACAATATTAAAAATTAATTATTAATATTATTCATACTAGTTCAATACCTTGCACGAATTGTTATATATATATATATATATATATACATACATATATATTATTCCTCAAAAAGACTTGCTCATTAAGATAATTATGAATAAATGATGATAATGTACTTAATATGTATATTTCTAAAAAAAAAATGAATTTCTTCAAAGAAAATTAAAGATTTTAAAAAACGTATGAGAAAGATACAAGTCAAATAAAATAAAAAATGGCAGAGTAGATTACATACATACGGATAAAGGTCCAGAAAAAAAATTTCTTACAGCTAGAAAACTATTTTTCTAGAATGAACCTCCAAACTTATCAAATTCAAAAGCCTTGCCCAAAAAAAGATACATAACTATCCCAAATAAGTTGAAAAATGAGCGCCACGTTATATTATATGTGCCCTATATTTGCCAAGTTTTGAGGAATTCCTGTACCATCCAGTCCACAATCAAGCCACTAATCAATGGCAATGATGAGAAAACCAACAGATACGTACATGAGTAGAACAGGGTAAAGTGCAAGAGCTTTTCTCCTAGGGTTGACAGCAGTACTCATGAATGGATATGCAGCCCAAGAGCTCCAGGCCAATGTAACACACACCACAACCACCTTCACTACCACGTTGTCCTTCAACATGCATAGTAGGGCGCCAACATCCAGAGGAAATAAACAGTAACCCAAAAGACTCAAGCTCTGGAAGAAGATTATGTGACCACCCTGATACCATGAATATGATAAACTTTCAGTCAACCAAAGTCAATTTTTACATTTCTTGGTTTCAACTTTCAAATTTACAATACATAATTCTAATTTAAAACTGACAAATTTAAAACTCCAAATTCAGCAATTCCCTACACCCAAATTGGAAAGCTGTAACAAAGACACAGACAGAGAGAGAGAGAGAGAGAGGGGGTTTACCAGCAGTAATACATTCAATGTCAAAATTACAGCACCTGCTGCAAGTAGTGCAAAGGCAACAGCAAATACCTCAGACTGCAAGACAATTAAATAACTCATTAATTAAAAAGAGCCATCAATAAGTGAATGCACAGATCAGCCCCATATGTAACAAAGGTAAAATTGAAAAATAACATGAGGTACAAGTTGCAGATTCTACCCTCTCCAATGATAACCTTTTCATCATTGCTGAAGAGGATCATTGCTGAAGAGGTGCTAAGTAGAGCAAATAGTTTAATTACAAACATGAAGCATACCAAACCAAATTATTTACAGATATAGTAGGGCAGCAGGAATAGGACAATAAAAACTGAATGATGCAAAGAAACACTACCTCGGTAATCCAAAATATGTCTGAAGTACCCAAAAAAAAACAAAAAACTATCCCCCCCAAATATGTCAAGTACACAAATCAAATGCCAAATGTTATATAAAGATAACCCTCAAAAGTGTACTTGGGTGGGGGTCCACTAGTTTTGAGAAAGAAAACAAACATGAGTGTACTTATGTGGGGTCTACTATGGATAAATAAAATCCTTTATAACCAGAATTAAGAACCCCTTTTCACAGAAAAGAAAAAGAAAAAAGAGACTAGGTAAAAATTCTAAGACACCCAATCTAACAAAACTCTACAAGTATTGCCACATATACAAAAAGCTCTTACTAAATATTAGTTTACAAAATAATGTGTCAAAAGTGTAAGTGTAATTAGTTGATGGTACAACATATTGTACGTGCCTAGTTATTATAATCAACTACAACCAAATAAATCATTTTTATTTTTATTACATATTCTTTAGTTACCAAGGCACTATTGAAACTCTTTAAGCATCTATACCATACTATCCTCTTTTTTGTTACTAACAATGACAGCCACTAGAAGAATTACTCGCTGAAAGCCATATCGATGACATACGAATGATGTATAGAAATAACTAGCACAGATGACGGATGTTGCTGTCCCTTCCATTATTTGTCACCAGTTAGCAACTTGTAGAAATTACCAAATTTAAAATGGCTTGCTAATGGACAAGAAACTAGCAACTCTTGAAGGTTTTAAAGCCTGAGTTACTATAGCCTGAGTTATAATTAATCCATCCTAGCACTATTACTGAACACATTGATGTCCTAGATCACATTACCTCTTTACATTGACAACTTCAGAGCAGCTAGTACGTACTAGGATAACAAAAAAACATGGATAAATAAACGAAAGTGATAAGAAAGGGTTTAAGAAGGCATGAGGAGAAAGAAATAAGAACTATGCTCAAAGGACACAAATACAATGGCACAAAGTCTCAATCTCAAATTAATATTCTACTCCCTTCATTATGCACGGGCAAAAAAATTTACAGTACTTGTATAGAAAACCTAAAATTTAAAGACTATAAATTCTAATACTAGAGACCAAGTAAAACTCTAATACAACTAAGATAAGTATCATATTAAAGGAATAACTCAACTTATATTTAGAAAGTAGATACCTAAAAATAATTAAACAACGTAATTAACACCCGTACTCCTGATTACTACCTATTGTAATAAGAGATCGATATTACTACACTCAACTTATCCATAAATAATATAATATATGGAGTAGTAATTTACCAATAATCCTTTAATCTTCATATCCTGTTCCACAAAAAATGTGATACCGCCATATAATTATGAACCCTTGCAGGCTTTACTGCTAATTTCAATCCACAATAGCCATGCGACCAATATTTATAGCAGAAAAGTGTTAAAAAGTAGAACCCTATGATTGCTCCTACTTTACTATTTTATAAATCCTACATTCTTTTTGTTTGTTTCAATATGGATTCTACGTTCATATAAATAATATAATGGCATGACTAGGATACACCTCAATTTGGGATCATAGTTACCCTCTACCACATTGTGAATACGCATGCTGCAAGAAACTTCTTTAGCATTAAGTACGTCAATATGTTACCGACACTTCTTTGTTTTGTCCCCTGAATCCAACCTCCTCTCCAGCACTGCTTGACTTTACCTCAACCCTCTGTTCTGTTTGTGATTTTTATTTTGTGGGGTAGGCATGGTAAGAGAATGTTAGAATTTGAAAGGAAGAACTTTCTCTTTCTATCCCTTCCCTTCCTTCCGAACAAAACTCACAAGCACAGCCAAAGCATCTGATGGTCTACTCAGATTGTAATCAATTAGAGGCACTAAATCACCTAATCTCCTCTCCATAAAATAGGGAAAACACAAATGGGCTGTTATAAATATTAAAAGATCCAAGGCACCCAATGTTTACTAGAATTAAATAAGACAAGATAATTAGGTTTGAAGATCAAGATGCACATATGCATCTGAAAATCACATCTGAAAAACTTAACACCATTAATCATAAACCAAAAAACTGTCTAATGAACAAAACTTAACCCTCCTACTAAACTTAAAACCCCCAATTTATAATTTTATACCAGGTAAATAACAACCAAGCTAAGCCCTTTTTCAATAACACTATAACACAAATACATAAAAGCCATTATATATAAGCAAAACACATCAATCCATTTGGAAATTACAAATGTAGCTCAACATGTATACAGAAATACGATGGAAGTGAAAATTAACCTTCTTGACGGAAGCAGACCAGGATAAGGTGAGACCAAGAAAGACAATGAAGAAGAAAGGGCCCCACAGATCCCAATCCCTTAACGCCTTCCCTGGATCCTCCCGAAACGGGTTGGGGAAAACCACCAGCTTCAAATTGCTCACTATCCTAGACAGATCCCTCTTCACCGTATCCCAAACCGGCTCCGTCAACGTATTGGGCGGCGATCCGAACCCAGTAGCCCCAATATTATTATTCGGAGAGGGCTGGAGAGGAGGAGGAGGAGGTGGGGCCTGAGGAACAGGTGTCGGCTTCTGATAGGAGGAAGGAGGAGGGAGATTGGAGGGCATGAAGGGAGAGGAGGAGACTGGGATGGAAGCGCGTGGAGGGCTAGGTGGGCGGGCTGGAAGGACGGTGGCAGGGCTCGCATTGATTAGGTTTTCGATCTCGTCAATATCCGATTGGGAAGAGGGGTGCAGTGGCACTGTGTCGCTATATGCCGACATATTTTCTTGGTTTTCTGAGAATTGGGTCTTTAGGTGAATTGAGTTAAGATCTGGGGGTGGGGGGACAGATCGATCTACTGGAAATTTATTGAATGTCGGTGAATAGTTATGGGATTTGAAGAAGAGGGAGGGAGGGAGGGAGGGAGGGAGGGAGGGTTGTGGGTAGAGTGGAAAGTGGGAGAAGAAAGAGAGATTGAAATCTCTGTGGAGTCTCTTTCTCTTCACTTCTCTTCTCCTCTTCGTTAGTTTTTGTTCTCCCCGTCTTTCGTTTTCACCGAAACGTTTCAATTAAGAAACCCAACTTTTGCGAGTTCTAACCCTTTTGCATTATTATAAAAAAAAAATTTATTACTCCGATAAAAATCTTAATTGACTTTCACTTTCTTTTTTTTTTGCATATATTAAGATAAAAATGATAAAATTATTTATATTTAAATTCTTATTTAATTGTATAATTTTTATACATGATCAGAGATACTTCATAGATATGCGTAAAAAATAAAAATATGACAATTAATACTAAGAGTATTATAGATAAATTATTGTAAAAAATAAATTATTTAAGATAATTAAACATTTAACTTGAGACTACCTAAAATAATAATAAAAAATTTTATCTTGAAACTAAACCCGACAATGTAGTTAATTAATTGGTGAGTCAATCCAAAATAACTAGAACTATTTAAATTAATTAACTATTTTAAATTATTTAAATTGATTAAAAGTTGAATTCATATATTTTTTTTTAAGAAAAGTAATCTCAAACCAGTTAATTGATTTAGACCGATTTTTTCTTTATCCAATTACATTTATCATCGTGAAGTGAGAAATAGAAGCATACGGAAGGAGAGAGAGAGAGGGAGGGAGGCACGAAATCTGAATATGCAAGAGCTTTCTCCATTTTTATGTTGGAACATTTAGAACGCGAAGGAAGTATATGCTTGCTAACTACAAAGGTGATAAAACCTGTTAGTCTGTTACCATAAAAAATAAAAAGTTTATTAAACCAAAATCCAAACAGACCTTAAACAAAAAATAAAAAGATAATAAAAAGAAACTGTCAACAATAATAAAAAAAAAGAAGCTGTTTTATGCAACGCTACAAAAAATAAATTTTCAGCAATTAAGCACATCGATTTCTCTGATGGATAAATTATTTATAAAAACATAACCTAAAATGTAAGTAAAAAAATAGGAGTAGATTAATACTAGACAAAATTTATAGAGACATGTAAATTTTATAGAGAGGGTATAAAAATTTTAGAGGGTTATAAAAATTTAGAGAGAGTGTGTGTTATATAAAAATTGTAGAGAGAGTATAAAAAGTTTAGAAAGACAGTTTATTATTAAAGTTTTAGAGAGAGAATAAAAAATTTAGAAAGAGAAAGTGTAAAAAAATTAGTGTATAAAAAATTTTAGAGGGTGAGAGAATGTATGAAAAAAATAAAGAGAAGTTACAAGAATATAAAACATCAATATATTAAGTAATTTATTTTATTGGGTCATGATAATAGTATACTTAAAATTTAAAATATGGATCGATTTATATTATAACTATAACTATATGTTTTAACCCACATAATTCATATTAGAAACATGTTACTTCCTTTGTCCCAAATTAATTGCTCAATTTTGACCTTTTAAAGTCAAATTGACCATTTTAAAACTAATTTTTTTTACTATTTTTGTTAAAATATAGGTGAAGAGATTATAACCAAAAGAAAGTATATACAATTTATTACTAACCCCAATTTTTATAATTTTAGAAATATATTTATATATGCTTAATTATTAATTCTAAAAACAGTCAATTTGACTTTAAAAAGTTAAAATTGAGCAATTAATTTGAGACAGAGTGATATATAATTTTAATTCTTAAATAAAACTATAACCATATTTTATAATCCATATCCAATCCAAATCTATTTTTTGCAGGTCTACTCGGGACGGAGGGAGTATTATTTTTGTTTGGACAGTGGAACTGGAAAACATACTTTGTCTAGTATAGTACCCCCTTTCTCCCACGAAAATGTTTGAATTACAAAGGAAACTTATCCCCAAAAAATATTAAAAACATATAATTTAAACTCAAAATATTATATGAAGACTATTTACTCTTAAAAATATCGAGAGAGAGAGAGAATTACAGGAGTCCATTGTGGATAAATTAATTATTATTATTTTTTTATTACGTTCAAAGTGTTGCTAAATCATCTTTTATGCAACGGAGGGAGTATAATACATCTACCCTAACCAGTGGTTTATTTTTAAAAATTGAATTAGTTTAATTAAAGTTGATGATTGTATATTATGACTAAACAATTTAAAATAATTTAAATATTAAGTAGTGAAATTATATTCTTTATTTAAGAGTTTCAATTTTAGTATAATTTTTGTGAAACGAAGTTTGAAATACTTTGTAAAATTAAATTATATTTAGATATGAAATTGAATGTAATCTAATTGTAAGGACTCTAAAAATATAATTAAAAAGTAAAAATTAAGATTTGTATTGAAAGGACTTGCTTGTTTATATTCTTTTCATTTATTGTATTGGCAAAGCCTATAAAATGAATTGGCAGCGCGCACATAATTGTAGTAGTCCGTGACCAGGGGAAGGGGGATTTTTGGCCTAAAGGTGAAGGGTTTAAATTGCGATGATTTTCAATACATTGCCAAAAAGTCAAAGGGCTACCTTGAAAAAAAATATTTTTCCTTTGTTAAAATACAAAGAAAATAACCCGATACAAATAAAGTAAAAAGAGTCTCATTCCTCAACATGGGGGGAGTATGTTTAATTTGTTTTAAAAAAAAAAACAGCTGTTGATTTTTTAGAAAAATGCAACTTTGGCCCCAAGTAAAACGGTTGCGAAAGAGTTGTCCCAAGCAATTCACCAGGCAACCTCAGCAATAAATCATTCAACGAAGAACATAGGGTAGAAATAGAATTTCAGAAACTTCAAGAAATACTTGTAAGCACTATCACTTTCAAATTATAATCAAAATTGAGTATAGTCTCACGGTGACCCCTCCAATTTTTTTTTTTTAATTTGTGTGCTTTAACGTGAAGCCTATCGGTATTAATTTACCTAAAGTATAACCCACCTTGACAGGGTTTAAAAATGGTAAGAGACCAACTTCTTGAACCAGAGATTGCATCAATTTACTTCAGGGCTTGAGAGCAAGGGCAATACCAAATTTTGGGGTTGCATTCACAGCCTTTGAGTCTAACTCCGTTGAAACAGTTACAAAAGACTTGGGCCTCCATTCTCGTTGGCATAGCATAGCAACCTTCCCATTGTTGGAGAATCGTGTTTTCACCACAGTAAAAGGATTAATCACATGAGCACTTCCAATGCTAAAATTATTTTCATAGGTGGAAAACTTATGACTCATCTCTGCAGCAACCTCAGTTCCGCTTGAGGGATTCACGGACTGAACATAAGATGCCACCAATTTTTGTCCTTTGTCCGTCCTAGATAAGATGGGATTAGCTTAATATACATGCATCGACACATTAAAAACTGAAAATAAATGAAGTGTATCATTCAAGATAATTCAAAATACTATTTGGTTATCAGGAAGGTCAGTTTTCTAAGAAAGTTCAGGAAGGTGATATTTATCTTATTGACAAGTAGGAAAATTCATAACTTAGCAAAAGTGAATCTTAGAATTTCCTTATTCATTCCACTTCATGAATCTTTTTAATAAAAGTTTCCATAAAGTGAATGGACATTTAGAGCATTTGAAAAATAGTACATTATGTTACTTTATGTTACTATAGAGCTTCTGAAATCACTTTACTACTCAGAAGTTGGGCAACACATTTGATTTTGTACTGCATTTTTCAGAGTATGCAGTATTACCAAATTCCCATTCCCATTCCGTGTACCAAAACGATCCTAGTTCTAGGTTAAATGGTTGACACCTAATATCCATTCCTTGACTAATGTTTCTGCAAATGAGTTTCCTAAACATGAAATCTTATCGGACCCCTACAAGTTAACTTTTGTTACAAGAGCACATGCGCTGTGCTATGCAAGATGCACAAAACATTAAGTCATTAAAACTGGATACAATTATATCGATAAAGGTAGTCAGTCATGTCTGCCACCTTTTATTAGTGATAAATACCAGCAGATGTATCTAAAAGACGTCTACACCTCACAGTCAGTTCCAAAGCTTCATAATAGGGGCACATGCATCAAGGAAAAACTGAAAATAAAAAGAGCCTCTTAATCGAATACAGTGAGACTTGTAGAAACGTACAGTATTAATGCTGCAGTAAAATCTGGGCTGTTGAAGGTTATCCCAGCATTGTACTTCGTGAAAGAAGAAGAGGCAGTATCAAAACTAACTTCACCACCAAGAGCTAGACTTTTGTCACCAATCACTGCAGCAAACTCTAACTGAGGGGCTGGAGTCAGGCCAATACTGGAATTGATGGCTGCATGGTGATGAAGGTAGTGGACGTCCAGCTGATGATAAACAAAGTTAATCAAATCACGCACGCATTTCACAATGGAAATTATTTCTGCTCCAAGCAAAATGCTTGTTTTTAGCCTTTTAGGTCATTTCCTTTGATTGTTATTGATTTATTGCTAGATAATTTGTTTAGGAATTAGTTTTAATTCCTAATACCCTTTGGTCCAAGTGAGTCGATATTGCATTCCCCTAGGTGAGACAAATTTGCAGGCATACATCAATTTATTTTGTCTGGCACAGTTAGCACTTTCTTTAGTGATTGATATAAGGCATCCAAACCCTTTATTAAACCACAAAGCTACAGAATGGTTCAGGCAAGGAAATTTCATTTTCATTTGTGAACTTCAAAACATGGGTCCCGCAGCAATATGAATCAGCAGCTATATTTTCACCTGTCTCTATCTTCTCCATTTCCACCTTATCCTATTAAGTCTATTAGCCTAAATCAATTAAATATAGTCAAACATTTCCCTTGACCCTCTTGTAAACCTATTGGTTTAGTTCATGTCTCCAAGTTAGAAAAGAATAACGGCAATTTACTGAACTAAAATGGTTATTGTTTATAGAAAAAAAAGGCAATATATTGCAAGTTACTCAGAATGCTCTAAATATTGTCCACAAGCTACTTATTTGACTAAAGTTGCAAAGTACTGACCTTGCCAGACTTGTGGTCAGGAATGTCAAAACTAAATGCTGCTTTCACAGATGGCAACACATCATTGATCGTTACTTTTGTAGAGACCTGCAAAAGAAGAAAACTCAGAGATGTACAACTGAACCAGAGATTAAATGGCACAAAAGGCTATACAAATAACAGAAACTAATAAGTCATTGAATGGAAAGCCTCTAAAAACTGACTGTGTAAGGTCAGAACTGTTGAGTTTAACGGCAAACTTTTCTTTCTTACATTAGAATAGGTATCTACTTTCACATTTACTGTAGTATTTCCACTGTTGTACTCTGTATTTATGTCACCGATGAAAAATTGATCTTTCTTCAAACCAGTTGCCGTAAGTCCCTGCACAAAATCACAATAAGAAACAAAAGATGAATGTAAGTTAAGTAGTTAACTCAATAGAGTTAGTTGAAGACTTGGTTATTAACAAATTATTCTGACATCCTTTTTAAATGCCTGAACAAGCTGAAGCATCTCATAAACATATCTATATAACAAACAATCCGAGACCTCCAACTCTCCAAGATGTCTTGTATGGTCCATTTGCGGCACTAAATTCATGTGCGTGCACTAAATGTCACATGATTATATGACAGTTGCATAGAGATTATTTTTTTCTTACCCTTCACATCTCCCCTTCTCTTTTTTCATGTCTGAGGTGCTACATAAATGGTATTTGCATAATTAAACCAATCATACCGTCACATTTCAAAAGGAACCAGAAAGTAATCTCACTTTGATATTTTATTTAGCTAGCTCTACTTGTTCATATGAACTCTATGTGAGTGTCACCGTGAATGCAAGTGACCTGCCACAATATTTTCTTAAATTTGGACCTATTATTCTTTCCCTTTCTCACCGAATATGTTTTTTGTATATTTTGCAAAGTCTAGGCCTTCATTTTCAGATCCATAACAAAAGAATTGAAGCAGAAAGAGAAAGGTTTAAGTAAATGTGCCAAACGGCAACCCAGATGTACCAAGATTTGAGGTTTACAGTTAATTAAAAAAATAGAAAAACAAAGAGAGAGAGAGAGAGAGACATCAATTATTTTTTGACAAGTGAAAAGGGAGACCAATTATACAATAAGATCATACCATTCCAGTTGAGCTAGGAATAGACAGTAAAAACTTGTGATCATAGTTATAATCTTTGGTCAAGAGGTCTGCATAAAAACAAGCAATTCTGTGAATCAACTGAAATTGGCAGTTGTAACAAACCAAGAGTATAGATAAATAGGATTGTTTAAAATATAATTAACTGGCTTCTTAGAAGCTTGTTGGCTCATTAGCTGATAGGTTATGAGTAAGAGGCTGGTGGTGATAGTGAATTTTTTTTTATACCTAGACTGGATAACTAAAGCACCATGTTAAAGAAAAAACATTATAAATTCTGTAGTAAGAAATCACAGCAGGGTAAGCAATTAAGGGTTTGTTTGGTAACTGTTTCTATTTTCATGTTTCTACTTCCTTATTCTGTCTATATATGTTTCTGCTTTCACTTGCTTTCACTTGAAATCAAAAACAGTTATCAAATGAGCCCTAAGTTAACAACTGCATCAGTAGGGCAAAATTAAAAATGATTACATTCAGATCGGTAATCTTTCCTGTATCTTGAAACATATTTAAGTATGTAATTCATGCTGGCACTATATTGGAAGTCAGAACTGGGGCAACTGGCAAGGTGTAGTACCCTACCCCTAGGGAAAGTTAAATAGGCCCCCTCTCTTCGAAGAACGGACTAGCGGTTGAAGCAACTAGATATTACCTCCACATACAGCAGTCTAACAGTAGTTTCTATGCAGCAGCATAAGGACATATCCAAAACACATGTAATACCATTTTAAAACACATTAGAGACTCTTCTTCATGCCTAAGAACATATTAGAAAGTAATGCAGAATTTTACACCAAAATGGGGTCTCTATGCAGCATTCCATCATCATAAAGAAAGATTGAATCCCAAAAAGCAAAGATAAGCCACCAGAACAAATATACAATGTGCACAATGATCATCAGAATAAGTTCCCTATATTTTCTTACAAGTATTACTACCCTCCACCTGATGGTAGCTTGAAGGTTTTAATACACTCTAAAGAATGCCAATTGCAAAGTACAACGGCAGCAGTGAAAGTTCAAGTTAGTGATGAAAAGCTGTAAGGGTTGCATAAAAGAAGAATTGTAAATAGACTGGAGACCTGGGAGACGAGGACTTAATCATCTTAAACGAAGACAGGCCCATTCCCAAACTTATGTGAATGGCATGTGAAATGCCAAGCCCCTTTCCCTTTCTGTAATGGCAAGGCGAGCGAGAAGGTGGGGATGCAGGAGAGGTGTGGGTTTGTAGCATGTTTATGACATCAATAGGTGTACTCATCAGGTAAAATAGGACAGGTGAGTGAGTCAAATTTTAGACATAGTTTACTAACAAAACCAGATAATGAAAATTACACATCCTTTGCCCAACAAAAGTGCAATTTTTTTAAGTTAAAAAGGTGGAACAACTACAAAAAATGTACCAGAGATCAAAATAGTTGCGGTATATGAGGCTTGCTTGTTTGAACTTCAACTTGAAAGACAAGATAACTTCAAGTTTTTAAAATTATGTCTTTAAAAAAAGTCAAGAACTACAAACCAATATACATAGGTAAATGTCAGCTAATCAGCACAAGGAGTAGCAATAATTGATTTTGTTCAGGAAACTGGGTACAGCTACTTGTCAGCGTTAATAATATCATTAATTATACATAAAAATAGAAAACATATATACATTAAAGCCTAAAATAAAGTTTATAATACTATGAATACAATTAAAAACACAAATGCATTAACATTTCACAATCAACCTTAAGACAATTAGCTATCTACATGACACAATTATAGTAAAAATAATAACATCTACAAATTATATAGCTTGTTACAAAAAGGCACATAATCCAACAAGGCACATTAACTATGTAAATAAAATTTAGTTTTAGACTTTAGCAAAATAAACAAACTCATTAATTTCAGGATAATACACACTAGTTAAACACTTGGCAAATTACAACACATTATATTAGGTGGTAAATATGCTATACATCTTTCAAATTTCCCCATTAATATGTATATATACCATAAAGTATGGATGCAAATATTACCTTTCGCACGTTTGCCAATATTTGAATATGGTGCAGGACCATTGCCCATGCCGATCAGAGTGAAGATACCAAATCACAACCTGAAAAGCCACATCAGAATAATATATACGAGTTAAACCCTTGGCAAATTACACATTCTACAACACAAAATCAGGTTACAGTGACACATAGGGAATATACGAATGTCAATCTGAATTACAGCCAAATGCATCAACCCGTTTCTGTTTCATTCTCTAACTTAATTGAGTAACACATCAGGAACTAGAGAAAATTATCCCTAAATTCTTTTGATTCTAGCATTCTTAAAAAGAATGGCATCTTAAGCACCTCTTATAGAAAGGGAAAGAGAATAAAAATAATAATACATTCATTAGAGAATCTTTCATTAAAATCAGAAGGTGTTGTAATTATAACCAAAACCAACAACGTATATGTAAATCACAAAATGTGAAGTGAAAGAGACGAGCAATAGCAGAATTACAAGGTAAACAGGAGTTGCTTACTATAAGATCACAAGGAAACTTAGGATGGTAAGGGATTTGAGCATTTTCAGTATGTTGTGAAAAGGGACTTCTAAGTTAAAATCGCTATTGTATAGCCACTCTGGAAACTTTTCCCAAACTTATTCCCACCACAAAAAACAAAGAATTAAGAGGGTTCAAGTTTATATTATCAATTCAAATCCATAAACTAAAAGGGGAAGAAGCAGGACCTGCCTATTGTCTGTCATGACCCTTTAGAGGCCATAAACTTCCTAATATTATCAAAGTATGAAATGGGAAGTCCTTTATGGGCATAATGTCCTAATACTTTACGAAATCTGGATAGTGTATAGTCCTCTCAAGCAATTTAGCAAACTAATAATCGGAACATTCTTACACCGCTGTTTGATCTAAAACACCTCCAAGTATAATCAAGCAAAATTTGAATTTATGTATTTTTGGAAAGAAAAAATTTTATATAAGAAAATAAAGAGGGCATAAAAGGGGACTCCATGTTAAATGATGGACAAGAGCGCCACTAAAGAATCCACATAAAACAGGCTCAATGAATAAAAAGAAAGGCGTAACAAAAGAAGAAGAGATGAAAAATAGAAGTTACCACAAAGAAGCCTCAAGATAATATTAGACACATTCTTCAAGCAACAGAAAATCTCCGCCATACATATAAGAATACTGCCACATCACCCATAAATACATACTCTTCATTCCAAAATGAGTGCCCACGTTTGAAATTAAAAGATATAAGGAAAGTCTGATTTTAACATAATAAATGCCCATGATACAAACTTATTCAAAGAAATAGATATCACATTCAGTTTGAGAAAGGACACTATTTTGGGACATCCCAAAAATGGAAAATTTCTCATCTGGGATGGGGGGGGGGGACATAAAAATCTACAATAAGAGAAAAATCTTGGAACGGGATTGAATTTTCAGATAGCCCCTCTTTAGGACCTAGCATTATCAAATTTTATCTCTGGTCAAGCCTTATCTTATTTTTATCTCTAAATAAGTCTCAGCGTAATTAACAACCATGACTAAGACTTACTAAGGTGATGTTTGATAAAAATGAGTAATTAAGATCTGAATTGTTAATACATCTAAATAGATTAGACCGTCTGTCTAGATGAGAATCTTAACGGAAAAATGTTGTTTGGTAATTGATGTGTAAAACATTTGAGTGACAGCATTTTACAATTTTAACCCTAAAAGGTGATAGATGAGAAGTGAAAGTGAGACTAAAATAACACTAACAAAACAGGAATAATGTAATATGTTGAGGATGTTTTTGTCCAAAAAAATGTAAAACTCACTCAGACATGAATGATTTGGAGTAATTTTCCACCCTCAGTGATTTCGAGGTAATAAGAGGCATAATTTTTTTACCAAACAAGTGTAACCTCTTAACGAATCATAAGTGCTGTTATTAAGAGGTATTAAGTTCTAATCAAACGCTACCAAATATATATTAGACTTGGTACATTGATTTGGAGGTGGGTTCTGATTTCTGAATTTGGATTGGAGGAATGTATCAAGATATATCCTGGAATTGGGTTAAATTCAAAGCACCCCTCCTTGGACCCTAACATTATTGAGTTTCTCTAATTGATTATTATTTCACTTTTAGTTTTTTTGATAATTAGTAAATCAATAAAGCACCAAAAGGGGGTGAACCTGTATACACCCATTGTGCGCGATGTATACTAAAAGCGCACAATAATAGCAAAAAAGACACATAATGCCCTTAACAACCAAAGCCCTCTTCACTATACAGGAATGAGAGCACACAAAAACTAATTAAGTATGCACTTGTAATGCAAGCTCTACCCAAGAAAAGTACAATAAAACGACTATAAACCCACGACGTATCACATTGAGCCAAATATAGAAGAGGCTAGAACATAAAAACTGAATGTGGGCACAAGACCAACTTGTCTGTTCAAAACACCAACAATAGTCATGTCATTAAAAAATAAAATAAAATAAAATAAAAATAAAAAATTAATGGAAACCGATTGAGTTTTTAAAAATCTGAAGTCAAAGTCTTTATGTCTAATCTAGTCCTTTTCTGGGTTTTATATGAAGTATTTATACAAGCTAGTCAAGATTTACGATATTTTGGCTATTTTAACCTTTGGGGGTTTCATATGGATTATCAGAGTTAGCTCTCTGTCTATAAAAATGTATGATTGCACTAATATTAATCTTCCTCATTTCAATGACTTTGTAGACATTGCCTTGTTGCTCATCTGCATCCTTAATCTTGCATTCGGGTTCATCAGAATACTCTTCAAGAAATAGCTTTCTATCTATTTTCACGGCAGGCATCAGATGCCCTCATTTTCTGGGTTTAAGTGCTTGATTTCCTCTGTTTGGATGATTGGGATTTCCTCTGTTTAGTAAGCTTATAGTCTTTTGTATAATAGTCTCATATATCTCAGGTTAATGGTGTTTCCAAAATTATAAATATGCTTGGCATGGGTTTTAGTATTGGTAGTGTGGATCTTATTTTGGGTCAAGAATCTGTTATTGAGGCTCTAGTAGATCCTACACAGTTTAAATTCTCTATATGAAATTTATTTCTTAACTTGGAGCCTAAGTTCAAGTAGAATTAGGTGCATATGAGAGTCCACTTACAGTCATTTAATTTGTTATTGAAGCTTTAGTAGTTCCTCCAAATTAATTTATTTTTATAAAGTTCATAATTTCTTAAGTTGGAGTACGAGGGTTTCTAGAATTAGGAGCACATGAGAGACCCATCTATGCTCACGTAATGCTTTCATACAGAACGATGCTCTTAAGGTAATGTGTTATGGAGATGTAATACTAACAGTGATCCACTGATAATAAAGGAGTCTTGTATCAGGAGGATAATATTAGGAAAGGAAAGGTAGGCTGAAAATTACTTGGAGAAAGTAGTAAAAAGAAACTTGACGGGGCAAAATAAAACGGAGGACACGAAATTTAATATGAGCGAGTAAAGGTGCAATCCGTGTATTGAAATTCGAGTAGGTTTCATCTTTCCTTCCATTTTTTATTTCTTTATTTTTCCCTCCCCTTATTCATTATTTTTCCCATTGTTATTATCGCATGTGTTTTGTGTGGGTGTTTTTGTTAAAATTTTATGCATCTCCAGTTACTAATATTCTTGTTTTTTCCCTTTTTCTCCTTTACCTACTTTACTCTTTCATTTTCATCCTTCCCCTATTAGATGGGATTAAAGGCATTGTTACTTAGAGCTGGTATTAGTCTGGTGTTTCCACTAAACACCCGCATAATCATAAAAATCAGTTAAATGAACTTCAAAACAAAACATTTGCTATTATCATCACAACATCCATCATCAACATATCAACTGAGCTCAGAAACAAGAAAACTATAACACTACCAGCTTCTAATAAATGCATCAAATTTAACTAAATCAAATCAAACCAATCATTGCAGATAATCACTCAAATTATTCGTCTTAACTAAATGTACCAGTGTAACTTTTAACAACGTATATATAGATAGAGGGGAAGAGTCTTACAGATAAAAATAGGGCTAAATAGACGCCAACGATCGGCGAAGATCCTGTAAGGCCTCCGCCTCCGATTCAGGTAAGTCGAAAATATATATATTTATGTATTGTAATACTCCTAAATATCATATGAGAGAGACGATGTTACTCCGGTGAGCGAAACAGACGATATAGGAATGATTAATTGACCCGTACGTTATAATTGCAACAAGGAGCTAGTACCGATCGCCGGACTTCAGCTACAGAATTGTGTCACAGACTCACAGCTAGGTTAGGGAATATGCTCCTTCAATATATATGCTCAATTGACAAGTGTGCCCCTCAAAACTCTGAGGAGGTGCCCCTTGTTGGCTCTTTACGCTAAACACCCTAAAGATTTGTTCAAATTATAGTGTTCGCCTCTCCTATTTAATAATTACATAAACCTCCCTTATTTGGAGTTTAACTTCAAAAACGAATTTATTATTAGATATTATTTGTCATGTTTATTTGCTGGAAGTTTTCCTCTCATGGTGATTTTGATGGGCGAACAGTTCCAGCACATAGGAAAATCTGATTTTGTATACTACCTAATTTCGGAACTATAAGATTAGTCTTGACTTTTGAAAAGTTAATTTAAAATACTTTTAAATTTAAGATTGAAATAATTCATTTAAGTTTTAAAACAATAAATTTTATAACTCCTATTACTTTTAAAGTAGTTTATAATATTTATAATTATATAATTAAATCTTATAATTAATTGAGTTCATCTCAATTTTAAATTTAAAATTATTTTAAATTGATTTTTCAAAAACTAAATACGAATCTTATAATTTGGAACAGAGATAGTATATTGTAAATTAAATCATTATGTTACGCATAGTTTAATTATCTTGAAAAGTTAAAAAAGATGTAAGCAGAATAAAGTGGTAGTCATATATATATATATATATATATATATATTGAAAAGAGAAGACGTTCATATATTTTTGTAAGCATAAAGAGTTATATATTAGTCATACGTTACGTTGTAAGGGAAGTTTGATATCATTGTATGTATGTTTGTTTTAAAGGAGAGTTATATCATTACACGGATGGAGGAAGGAAATATTATACTGTGGATAAAGACTTGAGGGAGAAATTTTTAAAAAAGCAAGTACAAAAACATAGAAAAGTGTTTTTTTATTATTTATGTGAGACCGTAAAAAGAAATTTCATATGATGTGCACCATTTTATTTTATTTTTTTATTTTATTTTTCCTTTGCACCATTTCCTTTGCTACATATATGGTTCATATGGAAAAATTATACTGAGAGTGTACTATATATTGTAATATTGTACCATGTTTTAAACATAAGAAAAGGTCCTAAAACATAAGGGTTTGTTTATTAAAAATAAAATTCATTAATGTAATCCAAAGATACCCATGCATTGCTCGTACATGTTAGCGAATGTAATTGTAATGGTGCACTTTATGCTCTCCGTCAAAGGATTTTTTTATTTTTATTTTCACAAGAGAATTTTGACAAACTAGACTGTTTTTGACTAACCGGCTTCAAATAAAAAAAATACTTCAAAATTTTTTTTAATGATAATTTGATTAATTCTAACTTTAATTAAGTTTTGATCTTTTCATTTATATATATAATTTTTTTTTAAAATTATTTAATCGAATTTTCGGTGAAACAAGGAGCTTGCGCCGCCTTTTAGTTTGATCCACTTGGTCAGCCTCACTTTTTGAAAGAAATGTCGCATGGTTAGATTCATTGTTGAGCCTCTTTTTGCAAATATCATAAATGATCTACTAGTTATTTTTTGTGCCTAAAAATCAAAACTTAATTAAAAGTCGTGTAATGTTCCAAGTGATCATTAATTATATATATAATCAGAAAGTTTTTTTAACTAACTTTTACAGTTCCACTGAATATCAAATATTATTTTAAAGCAAAGAGTTTATGCTATCAAAGGAGAAATAAAACATTTTATAGTAGGTCTTACTTCTTATTTTTTTCTCTTTCTTTTTAATAGTATTTGTGCATAATTTTTTGTGTATATTTTTTTTTTTGTTAATTTTTTTGTGTATGATTTGTACACAGTATTATTCTTTGCAGAATTTAAATTTTTTGCTCTGGCAATATAATAAACTTCTATAAAAACGATAAGAAAATTTTGACTTCTCAATAAACAGAAAAATGATGTTCATGTCGACAAATATTTGACGAAGTTGGATTAGGATCGATGTGGATAAAATAGAATAAATTAAAGTGAGACTCTTCTTAATTCCTATCTATCCCATACATGCACATATATCGCAATTATAATTCGACTAAAAACTTTCGTAATATATAACAGAACTTCAATAAATATGAACATTTTATGCAAATGTATCATTAATTATCTGGTTATAGGCAAAATTTCTCTTGATTACGATATCAGTGTATAGAAGTTCAATTATATAAAAAAAAATATATTATTTGAAATAAATAAATCGCAAAAAAAAGTTGAATGAAACTGTCAGCTTGGCCACTGAATCCCGGTTGGTTGCATAGAATATATAGTGGTCTTATTGGATCACTGAAAAGAGGGGTTCATGGGTCAGTAGACAATAACTTTATATTCAAGTATGGCGAATACTTTTAGTACGTAATTTGAGGCACCACCACGTTCGTGCAAAATTACCTAATCACGAAAAGTTGACCAGGTTGACATTCAGCCATTATACAAGCAATCCCTTTAATTTATTTGTTTTTTGGTCTGAAAGCAATCAATCAATCCCCCAGTAAAGTGAGGGTAACGTTAGGTTAAAATCCACCACCCTCCTTGATTTTCAACTGCAAAAGAGTTGCCCCGTGTTATATACATTTCATATGTACATACATCACAAGGATATTGAAGAAGGGTGTAGTAAAATGACTAGACACCCCTTAATTAAATCTGAACTATAGCAGCATTAATTCCCCTCTATGTTAAGGGTACAGTAGTCTTATTAATCACAAATGTGCTTTTCATCTATTCTTCCCTTTCTTAAAGGATGAAAAGTCAAAATGGTAGACCCAATATCACGAAATTGCCAAAGAAAAGCTTTACATCGATCTAAGAAACCTTTGCTTTCAATCCATTAAATAAAATCATGCACTTATATAGATTAGATTCATAAACCATGCCTTATACATCACTGTTCTCAAATCAAACTTGTCTAAGCAATTAATCCATGTTACACAAAATGATGAAGACTATGAGGCCGGACGGCCGGCGATTCATCGTTTCTTCGTTTTTCTTCATTGTTTTCCTTTGCATATTAGCTTCTATCAACGAAGTCCGTTTTGATAATCTATTAAATTTCAGTAGATGTGCTCTAAACTACCCGCCCTCTAATTCAACCTCACATGATAATTCCGTCGAGGTAAATTCATCTTCCACCGATATCCGAATCCTTCTGGGAATCTTGACACTTCCCGACCAATACCACCGCCGCCACTTCCTCCGTCTCATCTACGGCATACAATCAACTCCGCCCGGCACGCAAGTCGACGTAAAGTTCGTGTTTTGCAACCTAACAAAGGAGGACCAAAAGGTTCTAGTGGCACTAGAAATAATGCGATACGACGATATCATAATCCTCGACTGCAAAGAAAACATGAACAAAGGTAAAACTTTCACCTACTTTTCAAGCTTACCCGAAATGTTCGACACCGGTGACAAACCGGACCCACCTTACCATTACGTGATGAAAGGTGATGATGATGTGTATTTTAGGTTAGATAGCCTAGTGGAGTCCTTAAGGCCATTGCCTAGAGAAGATCTGTACTATGGTTATGTCATCCCATGTCCTAGCATGGACCCTTTTGTACATTATATGTCTGGCATGGGGTACTTAGTGTCATGGGATATTGTTGAGTGGATTAGGGTTTCGGATATTCCGAGAAATAATTTGGAAGGTCCGGAAGATAAAATATTTGGGGATTGGATTCGAGAGGGCCGGCGGGGGAAGAATCGATATAATGCTAAGTGGTCGATGTATAATTATCCGGAGCCGCCGACTAGGTGTACGCATGAGCTTTGGCCGGATACGGTGGCCGTTCATCTTTTGAAGACTCAGGAGAAGTGGATTAGCACGTTGAAGTATTTTAATGTTACTCAGAATTTGAAACCATCTAAATTGTATCATATACCTTAGGTAACACAATATTGATAGATACTGTTACTCTTTTAATTCCAGAACTTACGATAAGTTGATTTGGGCGGGAAATAATGATAAATTTTTTTTTGTTTTATTTTATTTTTTCTGTTGGAAATTTTGATTTGTGAAAAAAAGTCAATATATGATGAACATTCATCTTCAGTTCTTGTCAGTTCTCTCACTCATTCGTTATAAATATTTCGATTACTAATACTAGTAGTTAATATAATTACCTAAATATTTCGATTATTAATACTAGCAGTTAATTACCTAAATATTTCGACTGCACGAGTGTGAGATCTTTAGCAATGTCAATACCATATTCCATTTGACTTTTTTTTAACAGGCATAAAATGAATAAACATATTCTAAATTCTAAAACAGTAACATGGCAGTAGTTTTATATATATGCTATCCAACTCTTACCCTACTATATAATTTTGACACAAATCAAACGACTGATTTTCGATCGAATATCTAATAGCCCAAAAGGATTCACAGAATCAGCGAGCATCCAACTATTTCTATTCTTATAAAGCTGTCAAAATATAAAAATTATTATTTTTGTACAAAAAAATATTAAACTTTCATATAATTATCAAAAATGTCCAAACTTTAACAAATATGCTCATATGGACAATTTTTAGGCATTTTTAATAATTACTTAAAAATTTAATAATTTTGATGTAAAAAATTAATTTATATATATATTTTTTTAAAAGCATGACAAGAGTTATTTTCGGTTATTTTCTTCTTCCTCTTCATATATCTTCTTGCACTTATCATTTATCACTTATCATTTATACATCATCATATCGACTCGTATCTGCCAACCGGAAAAAGATTTTTGCCGTTTCTAATGCTTCTTTAACCCGCGGCCGTTAAACAACGTCAACATATTCGGCTTACTAACAGCAGCAGAACCCTCACTTGGATTGACTTTTAAGTCAACCCAGAATAATTACCTGCATTTATATAACAGTATAAACAAACTGCAGCCCAATCCAACCCAAAAGGAATTTGAGAAGTATAGGTCGGGCTGGATTGAATTAGTATGCGCCGCCTAACTTCTTTCTTCCCTAAAACCCAATATCAAATTAGGAATAATGCTAGAGATACAAATTATTTTACAAATATTTTACAAACTTGCTGATGTGGCACTGTTGTATTGGTGATAGTCTTGTAGTGAGGAGGTGTTTTTTTTAACTATCACCAATACAATAATGCCACATCAGCCAATTTGTAAAATGTTTGTAAAATAGTTTGTGTCTCTAGCATTACTCATCAAATTAGTATGCGCCCTCTAACTTCTTTATTCCGAAAAACCAGATATTAACACTATCTTTGTGAGTTTTAAAATGGCCAGAAAAGAAAAGAAATGGACGAAAAATTTAAGTTTTCTTTTCAATTCCTATGTTTCTGAGTTTTTTAATAAACGAAAAAGAAAATAAATGGATAGAAAACTTGGCCACTTTTCCTGTCAAAGTTTTCTGTCCAAAATTGGCATGATTTGGACGGAAAAGAAATTGGAATAAGTAATATTTTTATAATTCCCATATTATCCTCAACTTTCAATATAATCAATTTTAAATTACAACTCATGTCCCCAATTTGTTTTAATCTACTAAACCTAACGTCTTTCTTTCTTTCTCTCTCTCCCCTGTAGAAGCAAATCAGATTCATTAGTAGATCAATTACCTTTATCTTTTCTACTAAAGAACTAAGTACTTTACATGCAACTATGTAAGAGTTCTTCACAGCAGTGGAATATAGATTTTAATTTTCTTCATTAGTGAATCTTCATTAAAAAAAATTTGGCAAACTACTACTGTGAAAAGAAATGAGATTTTATTGGAATTTTTTTCCCTAGTAAATGAGATTCTTCAGAGAATATTATTTTAGGCCCTGTTACATACTAATTCTAAAATAGTAAACTCTTTTTATTTTATTTTATTTGTTAATTGTCAAATAAGATACTAAATAATCATTTCTTCCAGATTTTTCTAATAAAATAGCTGCAATTTATTCCTTGCTAGCATGAAGACTTTAAAGTCTTGTTTAATCAACTCAGATATTTTCTTCGATCTCTAGACTCTAAAATTTATTAGTCAAATTTCAAATTGTAAATTGTTATTGATCGATGTTAAGCAAGTAAAGCACATGTTTTCTCTTTTAGCTTTAGTTAATAGTATCTCTTACATTTTTTATATAAAAAGTCTTATTTTCATAATTTAGAAAATTTAATAATATATATTTTTTTAATTTTATGTTCGTTGATAAACGTGAATGAATTGTTATTTTATATTTCTATAAAAATAAATAAAACTCTTTTTCTCTCGAAACAAAGAAAAAGAAATTAAATTAAATTCTCTTTATGGAACAAAGGTGGTATCTTTTTTTTCCATTTAATACAGATTATGTTTGATGACTTTTGGATATGGTATGACAATGACTTTGTAAAAGTAATTTTTGTTTAACATTTATTTGGATATTTGTGTTTGATTATGGAATTTTTTTCTTTGGTTAAATTTATCTTGCATATTTTTTATTCATGGTTCAATGGTTATAATTGATAGAATGGTAAATTTATAAAAGTGATATTTTTCTTTTATTTTCATTGGAACTCAAAAACGCAAGAAAAGAAAATTTTTAAATTTTCTATTAAAAACTCAGAAACAACACAAAGGAAAACTTCAAGTTTTCTATTCTTTTCTTTTCTGTTCTAATTTAAGTTTTCTATTCTTTTCTTTTCCGTCCCAAACTCAAAAACAGAGTGCAAGTGTCACTTAAAAAGTAATACTATGCGATAAAAAGTAATACTCTCTATTTTTGTAAATACTAATAATGTATATTTATTTCTATCAATTTAATAATAGTGACACAATAATAAAATTATGAAGACAAATTTAAATTTAAAGATATAGTGTTATTTTATATTATTATTTATAAAATAATTTTTTATATAAATCAAAACAAAATTCAAACGAAAATATTTTTGCAGAGCAAAGAGTAATATCCTTTTGCGACTGTTGGGTAGTTTAATAAACCAGAGCTGAACAAAAACATCCAAACAAGCAAAATGCCGTCTCTGTCATTCCACCAACCACCAGGTACAGAAGCCAATACAAATGGGCTTTTTAGTGATCCGCAACAAGATAAACTCATTCCTAGCTCAGTATTGGAAAGAGCAATGGCAATGCTATCTTCAATTAATAGTCCGAAATGTTACCCACCCCCTCCATTACACCCAAAAAAAAAAACAAAAAAAACAGAAGTTTCATTCCAACTTTTGAAATCAATTTGTGAAATTTAAAATGAATGTGATTCATATGGAGCAACTTCTAAGATAATAAATTTGTGAAATCTTGAAATTTAAAATGAATGTTATTCATATAACTTCTAAGATAATAAATGTTAAAATTTGTAGTATATTTTACATAATTACAAGATAATTATATTCAGTTACTACATACACAAGAATCTCATATATAATTGGGTAGTAAAGAAGGGAAGAATGGAGCATGGAATCATTCTACATTTCTATGAAAATCTGCATTCTGGAGCAGGGCCTTCAGGAAACCTATGCGTGTCTTTGCAGTAATCATATACCATATGATACTTCTGCACCCATCTCAATTTCCTCGTGTCTGCAGTGTTTAACTTCTGTGTGAACCATACCTTTCTACGAGGAGAATTTGAATTGCAAGAATTAACACCAGAAGACCAAATGCAAGCATCTGCACTGAAGTTCCGGAAAGAAGCTATGAATGGAGCCATAGTCCAGTCAGTCTTCACTCGCCCACCCTGCGTCGCCCAGTCATCAGCATTCCATATACTAGAGTATATCCTCATCGGCTGGTCCTTTGGGAATGGAACACCTATCGACTCAGCATTCTTAAACTCTCTTATAGGTGTATCATCCACTATGAAGCTGAAACATACATACATACATAAATGAAATGAAAATTACTCCTATAGTATTAATTAGAGTTGCAATATATTGAAGATATAATCTAAACATATACTATCTCAGTTTCCACAGACATGTCACATAATGTCTGAAAGAGCACAAGTACTCCCTTTCAATGTATATTTCTTTGCTATTTTCTTCGTCTTTCAATTTTCTTGATTTTCCTTAGAAAAGAGAGAATAAATGAATGTGGAACCTTGAACAACTGCGGGTTATTGAGACCTGATTGTATCCACTTACATAATGCGTTGAGGGTTCCAAACGATGGAATAGGTGTGGAAATCAGTAGTTGGGTCAAACCATAGGAAGAACTGTTGTTCTCTCTTGCCCTTGCCTTGGCTGAACACATTTGTGTGAAGGGTGTAAGGTTCACCGCTTAAATTCCCCAAAAACTCGAAATCTATCTCATCATGGTTGTCACCTTCACGGGTTTCAGCTTCTGATGACAACTTTAATACGCAAAACAAACAGATTATATTAGATCAAAGAATTAGAAGTATCAGTGAGAAAAAAATAATAAGCAAAGATACACTTGTTCCATAAATGCTACGATATTCTAGTACTTCGATTTCAAAATTTGTTGCTCCCTCTGTCCAGCTTATATAGAGTCGCCACCACTTTATATGAGGTCATTGTATTATATAATTACCTTTTTTCCCCTATATGGTGGGACCACAAGTTTTTCTTTTAATCTGTATGTATACTAGTAACATAGACTATTCTTACAAATTGGTATCTTCTTTTGTTTTCAAGAAAAGGTACCTATTTGTAAGAATAGTCTATGTTACTAGTATACATACAGATTAAAAGAAAAACTTGTGGTCTAAATAGGTACCTTATTTTGGTGGATGGATGGAGTATTTTTTGGATAAATTTTTTACTGAAAAATCAAAAACACAGAGAAAACAGTATAAATTTAGAAACTATGAACAGTTGGTAAATAGTAGTTTGGGGGATTACATAATAGGTTGTAACAGTGCCAGCGGAATTTTCAGGGACAAGCTTAATCTGCATATCAATCTGCCCAAAGAGATATTCATTTCTGGATTGAAATCCTGAACCCGATATGCTGTCAAGGGATAGTGTAAGAAGCTCGCCATTTTTGATTATCCTAGCATTTTCGTCTCCCCATGTGATCTCAAAGTTCCGGTCAAATGTACCATTTGTGAGAATCCTCCTGTCACAAATAGATGTCCTTTGTCATCAAAACAATGTTGTATCCCAAGTCTTCTGGAGAAAAGAAATCCTAATAAAAAATTTACCATCTTAAGTTTAGTTTAGTTTCAACAAAAATCATCTATAAAGTCTTTTGTCAATCTGTGTCAAATGTAAATTGTAATATATTTGAAAGAAATAGTCATTAAAAATTAGTACTCTCATTTCAAGAGTAATTTCTTTTTCCTTTCTCCAGACTAGAAGGGAGCATTAGATTTCAAATAAGTTGTCATGAAAACTGATGGTTGAACAAGATTAGTATCAAACGATAGGCCATGAAGTAGTGGTATTACCTGAAAGGGCGGGTTTTGTTGTAGGAAATAGGTCTCTGTATTGTCACTGGTGGGGGTTCTGTGTTCTGGTACCGCGCAAAGGCTCTGCTCCGAGAGATGTAAACATCGACCTGTTTTACGAGAGCCATTGCATTATACACGCACAGAGACAAAAACCATATGATACTAATTCTACATGTTTGATAAATTACTCGAATGACATAAATTAGAGGGAAATGTTACGCATTTTACAAGTTTGATGAATTGCTCCATTGACATAAATTAGAGGGGAAGGAACTGGATATCGAACTGCAGGTTCTTCACATTAACCCAGTTCAGTTCATGTATTGACAAAATCTTTTCATAATGCGCATTGCGCAGGAAACAAAATTATGTTTAGATGATGCGCTATATTTCAAATTGAAGAAACTAGTAATGTCGGAGAAGTAAGTAATAAATAAATTAATAAAAGTCACCTTGTAGAGGAGGAAGAAGCTGAGGGAGAGAAAAGCCAGGAAAGGGCCGAACTGGGAGAAGAAGAAGCGGGCGTTCCGAGCAAATTTTCTTGGTCTTGAGGAGGGAAAACCCATTGCAGGAGGCTATTTGTGATGCGCACCACCACCATTGTTTTTGTCTCTCCCCGATCATATCTCCTTCTGTTGTCTCTCTCTTCTGCTTTTAGATTTCTAAGGCTGTTATTTGTTGGCTCGCAAACCCCCACTACATGCAATCCCAGCACGTGGGCATTCTATTACCTCTTGACACTGCCCTGCCCATCATCTTGGGACTTATTTCTCTTCCACTTGTATCAATTAAAACAAGAGAATAATTTGAGGTCTCCAACAAATGAATAAATGGAGTACACAATCGTGATGATTATCAAATATGATGTGCGTGATCAGATCATATACTCTCTTCCCATTCCTGAAATGAGAGTCTATTTTTCGTATTTTTTGTTTTTGTTTATCTTTTTTGTAGAAATAAAATTAAAAATGAAGAAAGTTTGTAATTTTGCATTGCATACTTAAACAATGTATTTTTATATTATAGTATAGTATAATTTTTGTAGCTTTTTAAAGTATGAACCGTAATAGACATATATTTGTTATTTATAGAGATTACGTTTCAATATCTCATGCAACTTTTAAAATAGGGAGATTAAATGCCACAAGTGTAATTCACATCAAAATGCGAATTATAGAATTTCGCAATAAGAGTAATGATTAAATTTTGCAAATGGAGTTATTTGGTGGAATGGGGATTAGGAGTGCACTACAAGAACAGATTGGCATCACTATGTAGTATGTAGCCAAAATTTAGTCCCCTATTGAGTGCATCGCTGGCAGGGTAACAAAGGATTCTTCAATCTTCTTCCCCTTGCTCTGCTTTCCGCAATAAAAAGAAAAAGAAGAAGACTATATATGTAGTAATAATATTACATCACCACATTTTGTTGACCTTAAAAAAAATTTATTTTTATTAATCTCTACAAAAGAATTACATAGTGGAAATTTCATAGTATAATAAAAAAAAAATCATAATATTTTTAAAAAGATACAATATATGGGCTCTGTATCTCTAAGACATGTTGCATTCTGGTGGCAGGCCTTGAGGGAATCTCTTGATGTCAGTGCAGTAATTGTAGATCATGTAATTGTTTTGCACCCATTTCAGTCTCTCCTGCCTTGTTGTGTCCAATTCTTCTGTGAGCCAGCTGGCAGTGTTGCTAGAGCTTGCGCAAGAAGAAGAAGAAGAAGAAGATGCCCCAGAAGAAGACTGAACACAAGCATCGGCATTGAAGTTTCTGTAAGAAGCAGTGAAGGGTGCTTGAGTCCAGTCTGTCTTGACAAGCCCACCCCTTGTAGCCCAATCATCCGCATTCCAAAGGCTAGAGTATATCCTCATGGGCTGGTTCTTTGGGTATGGAACTCCGATTGACTCCGCATTCTTATACTCTCTAATGGGTGTGCCATCCACAGAAAAACTGAAATTTGAAGGAAAATCATTTAGTCTAAACAGAGTTATCCTCATTTATGTTTGTGTACAATCTATTAATACTATTACTCCCCCTGTTAATACTATTACTCTCTCCGTTCTTAAATAGAGATACAATATTTAGTTCCAATATTATAAACTAGAACTAATATTTTTTTTTATAAGCCTCCTAATCGATTTAAAATGTATATGTAATTTTAGAACGGGGAGAGTATTAATTTACGGCTTAATTGAATGATTGGGAATTTAAATTTTGGAATACTAGCTGCTTACATAATGCGTTGGGGGTTCCAAAGGATAGAATATGTGTGAAAATCAGCAGTTGGGTCAAACCACAAGTAGAATTGTTGTTCTCTGTCACCCTTGCCTTGGCTGAAGACATTAGTGTGCAGAATGTAAGGATCACCACTCAAATTTCCCAAGAATTCAAAGTCTATCTCATCATGGGTTGAGCCTTGTGAGGACAACTGCAAATTAAGCACACAACATGCATGATTTAATTAATCATTAGACAAAATGAATTAAGATGTTGTAGGCATTTGAGTATACGTACTTGTTAACAGCTAGTATAAAATGTTCTTACATTATTACATGTAAAAAGGTTAATCCAAAGATCTGAGGCAGATTTATTTGTGCGTTTGCATTAACTTTGAAAGAGTAAAGTATGTATGTACTTACGTAATAGGCAGTGACAGTGCCGGCAGAGTTTCCAGGGACAAGCTTGAGCTGCATATCAATCTTTCCAAATAAATACTCATTTTTGGACTGGAAGCCCGAGCCCGAGGCCTTGTCAAGCGAAAGCGTAAGAAGCTCTCCGTTGTTGAGAATCTTGGCGCGGCCATCGCCCCAAGTGATGTCGAATTCTTGATTTAAGTTACCAGCAGCAGAAGCAGCTGAGACAGCCAGGAGTAGTACAGATATCAGTAGCAATAATACTTTTGAATTGCTAAAAGAAGAAGCAGCAGCTGCCATTATATAGTTGAATATATATATATATATATAGTTTTGGTTTTGGGGTAAATTTCTTAACAGGGTCAGAAGAAAAGAGATCGATCGAGTAATATTGATATTGGAGTGAGAGATGTTTTAATTTAGTGTATGTTAGATGGATGGATGGATTGAGCTTGGGGTGACAATTATATATAGCCCAGACCCAGTAGTAATTAAGGTGTGATGTGGAAAGAATTGTTTAATTAAGAGGAAAGTGTGTAGGAAGGAAAGTGAGACAAGTTGGTGATCAGAATTAATGGTGTTACTGTACAACAGCTGGAGGTGAGCATAAAATGATCGTCGTCGTAGTAGTAAGTAGAAATAAAGAATTGTTTTTAATTGTTGTGAAATTTTACTACGGTTGGTCACACAAAACCAAGATGGTGCGGCATTTTGAATAATGCTAGTAGTGGGTCAGCTAGAATACGCGGTTTTGTTGGAAATTTAAAATCTTCTGGCGCAGGGCAGGTAGGCAGGCTCACAGATGCTTCCCTAAGGCGGCAAGCCTATCCCTATCCTTATCCCCAGCTGGGTCCTTCCCTGCTTACTCCCCTACCCAAAAATAGAAAAATAAAGTTTAATTCAAGAGTGCTTCTGGGGCGACATTTCCCTTAGCGACATTCTAGCGACTTTTTTTTTTTTTTTTTTTTTTTTGGTTTTTTTTTTTTGGTTATCACTTTAAAATAATTTATATGATTTATTGGTACAAAAATTTTATAAAAAAAACAGTGATTTAGGTGTGATTTGGATACATATACAAAACAGTGTTGTACAGACTGTACAACACTGTTTTGTATATGTATCCAAATCACACCTAAATCACTGTTTTTTTTATAAAATTTTTGTACCAATAAATCATATAAATTATTTTGAAGTGATAACCAAAAAAAAAAAAACCAAAAAAAAAAAAAAAAAAAAAGTCGCTAGAATGTCCACAAAAAAATGTCCCCCTAGAATTATTCTTAATTCAATACTGACAATATATTATACTTTAGTCTCAAAATATGTTATCAAATGACCCCTGACACTACTCTTAAAATTTTAATTCATTTCTAAAAAGAAAATATTTATCCTGAATTCTAACTTTTTATTATCTCACTTGGTATTAAATTTCCCGACATATCCCCTACTGAGTAGAAATCAACATCTATAACTTTACAATTTATATCGAGTGAATACACTGACATTCTTTGTACATAATCCTAATAACACTTATCACATTTTTTATTTTTTAAGTAATAGTCAGTACTTTTTTAATTTATAATATGTAACATTTACTACTCCTAGTGTGGTTGACCAATTAATATTCAAAAATATTTTTAATATAATATCTAATACACCTTCAAGTTATAATGTTTAATATATCCACTAAATATAAATTTATATATTATAATTTTTACTTAATCTAATTAATTAAATTATAAACTTGTGCAATAAATAACATAAATGTCAAAAAATAATAAATATTCATTTTATCAGAAAAATAAAGTCATGCACTTTTTTCTAATTAAATTTCTCAAAGATTAAAATTTACGTAATATACATTCAAATATATTTTTTTTGTAATTAAAAAGTAAAATTTTAATACCCAAAAAAGTGCAAATTAACGCAAAAAAAATTATAATTATTTTTCTCAAATATTAAAATTTACGTAAAACAAACTTATTATTACAGAACGAATCTTATTATTCATATAAAAAAATATTAAAAATTATATTAATTATTTTTCTCAAATATTAAACTAAACATAAGTCATACTTAGGCATAATTATTTACAGTAAAAATGATAAATGTTGTTACTCAAAAAAAGAAAAAATATATTAAAAGAAAAATCTTTTTACAAGATAGATGTAGTAATAAATATTATTATATTTTCTTTTATTCAACATTACACAAAAACAACACCAACTGTATACTAAAAAATATAATCAAAATCATAAACATCCCAAATTTTTACATAGACTCAAGAAAATTTAACATATAAAAATCATAATATGAAGAATTCAAATAATATTTTTTATTGTTAAACACTAAAAACTAAACTATCAACATACTCAATCACTCTAATTAGAACAACTCAATTAATAATTTAATTTAAAATTCTTAATATTTGTATCACTTATCCAAAAATATGTGTTAACACATATTTTATAAGTTACCAACAATTTGAATGAGATAATCTTAATTACAAATAAAACTATAATTAAAATGTATTGTATTAAAAATGATAATTAAACATATATATATATTATTTATGAATTAAAATTTGATAACATATAAGGGTAAATATGTAACTTTATCTATTTATTCAACCTTAAAAATTTACAGAGATACTAACTATTACTTAAAAAACTAGAAGAAAAGTAAATATTATTATAATTATCTAGAAGGGGTGTCACGATATTTTACTCATTTATATTTAAAGTAAATTGCCCAATTCCTTGGACACAAGAATCTCACCTCAGATCGGAAACCCTCGTCACATACGAATACCTGACACACACTCTGCATCCACCATGGAATCATTTTATATTTTTCTTTACTGCTAATTAATAATAGACACAAAACAGCGAACATAAGAATTAATTTGATATTGTAATTAAGGGGTAGAGAGAACTGGTTCGGTAAGTTTTGAGAAGAAGGGCAAATTTGTCTAATTAATAAAAAGATCATTTTAGCCTGTTAATTTCAATGCCCTTACAGGAATTGTAATTTAGCCCCCCAAATTAAAATTGCAATATATAGTTAAAGATAAAATATTTCCGTTGCATATATGCAATCTGTTCCAAAAAATAAAATCCAACTTAGATTAGTTAAAGGATAATTTCAAACTTAGTTAAAAATATTACTACTTAATTATATAGTTTACAAATTTTGCTTAATACGTACAAGTGGATATACACAAAAACTCATGCATGTTTATCTCTAATTTAATTTCCAGTTAGCAGATGGATATAAGTCTAAATCCAAATAGAATTCCAAATGTAAGAGTTATTTAAGTTGAAACCCTAATCTTCGTTCTTCAGTACTGTATTTAGCGTTGTAATTATCTCCTTCCCTCCCTTTTCGTCCATTGTATGTCTGAGTCCTATTATAATGGAAGACCAAAACCTGCAAGAAAACCCTACTGATGGTGGTGGTGCTGCTGCTGCTGCTCAGAGTTATTTCGATATGCTTCCACCAGGTTATCGGTTTAAACCAACGGATGAAGAGCTCATTGTCCGCTACTTGCAAAAAAAGATCAACAACGAACGACTCCCTCCCAATCAGATCAATGAATATAATATCTACTTAAAAAATCCTCAAAAACTAGCAGGTGAAAACTACAATTATTTTAGTTTTCTTGCTCCTTTTGATTTTTATTTATATAGCTTCGTTTCAGTAGAGGAAAGTAGATGGACTGCGTACTTGTTAGAATGCAAATTAATTAGGGTACTTTATATAGCTTCTTGATTAATTTAATTAAGCTTCTACTTGATGCATGCAATGTAGGGCTTCTTGGTTTAATTAACTAAGTTAATTTCTTAATGCACTTAAATTAGGGTTTTATAGCTTCTTGGTTTAATTAAGCATCTTAATCAATCCACAATCACAATCTTCAAACATCAAACCCCACAATCATAAATTATAATAGTATCCGGGGTCTAATTATGGAATCCTAGTAGAATATCAACTCAATTTAGAAAGCAATAAATTAGTCGAAAAATTAATGAAGCGATGAATTATTTTTCCCTTACAAAATATTTTAATCTTTAAAGTTATAACTAAATGTGTCATATGCAAATTTTAATATTGACGGTAAAAATTTTACGGAAAAATGACGCTCTTCTTTCTTAGGATTGGGGTACTAGCTAGTTTTTTTTTTCTTCAACATTGTTCGTAGAAAAGCTAATAAATAATATCTTGTGTATTCATGTATACAGAAGAATACAAGTCAAGTAATGAGAAGGAGTTGTACTTTTTTACTCCAAGACAAAGAAAGTACAAGAATGGAGATCGACCGAATCGCGCTGCAGGTGATGGATACTGGAAGGCTACGGGAGCTGATAAAGCCATCAAACATAACGGTGAGGTGGTTGGCTTTCGTAAGGCTTTGGTATTCTACATGGGAAAACCTCCAGCAGGCACTAAAACTTCTTGGATTATGCATGAGTATAGAGTCAAGAATGCTCCAGAGTGTCAAAGAACAGAAAAAGACGATTACATGAAGGTAATTACGTCTGTTTCACAAAAATAATCTAATTTGTTTATTTTATTTTGTTTAAATGAAACAGTCTATTTTTTAGTGAGAATTATGTAAAATAACACAATGTGCTTAATTAAGTTTGTTATCATCCATTATCATATCACACCGTTAAACAAATAACTTATTGTGTAACAAATATATATATATCCTTAATTAATATTCGTAGGTTTTACAAATGTGACTATTTTTATAGCCAGGATTGATGAAGTAATACTTATGCTTCCCTCCTTTCCTATCTTATCCCTCTCATTTACTAACTCGAGACTTTTTTGGTAACTAACTCTTGATTATATTTTTTGGGTTTTGTAGTTGGATGATTGTATTTTATGCAGGATATATGATAATTCAAGTCCAACGAGCATTATAAGAAATCTGCCCCATGTTACTGAAGTTCAGAATCAAGAAGTACTTAATAACAATGTTCAAACCCTGAATTCGGCCATCCAACCCGCTTCCATGCCCTCCAACCAAATAGTGCATAGCGGTTATACTGACAATGAGAGCTTAAATGAAGAAAACTACATGTTCTCCCATCAAATGGCTAGCAGTTATAATAGCAACCACGAAACATCTATGGGAGATTCCATCCTTTTTGATAATCATCATGGATTCGCAGATCATTTTCAGAATGAGTTTACAGGAGTACCTCAACATGATATTGCTCCCTTCAATCCAAATCAAGATATGGTTCCATTTGGTTTCGATTATTCAAATCAAGCTTTGGTTCCATCGGTTAATTATTTAAATCAAACTGTGGATCCTTTTTATCATTTTGATTATTCAAATCATATGCAGCAGATGATTGGACCATCATCATCGGTGATAGATCAGTTGCAGCCCTATTCCACACAAAACGACATCGAGCCTAATATGATCAATAATCATTATCCATATTATTCTAGTGTTAAACCAGAAGAACATGATCGAGAAGAAGTCTGGGAAGAAACAAAGGAGGTCCTTGGCCATTTTCCAGCACAATCTGATATTAACAATGACCAATCTCATATCAACGGATGTTTAAAGATGCCTTCTCCAGATCCCGATAGAACTACTGACTAATTTTTTTTTTTATGCAAGTTTAGCTTGTTGAATTTTTTTAGTTCAGTTCAGATTTTTTAAAGTATAATTAGTAGCGCAAAACTGATTCAAATGAGATAATTTTACGCTGCTACTTGTACCTTAGGCAGGATTTTTGCTAATCCCTAAATTCATAGACAAAATGTCACAACTAGATAAACTGAAGTGCATGTTTTTTTTTAACAATAGAAATCTAGTTTCTTGGGTTGATTTTCAGAGTTTTTATTACTGATTTTCGTTCATTGAAGGGGAATATGCTTACCTTGCATATTGTCTTACATATATTTTGTGCATATATTAATTAAACAAACCGCAGGGATTTATTTTACGAAGCATGGTCGTAAACGTTCATTCAAGCTTTTAATTTGGTCATTTGAACTTGTATTCTCCATTGTCCTTTACAGGTGTTGGTTTGACATATGCTCTTATAGCTTTTAGTTGATATATATATATATATATATATATATATATATATATATATATATATATATATATATATATATTTTAGAGTTTTGATCAAGGACCCAGAATTAATCTGATTGTCTGAATTTCAGTTGTATTGTTGAAAATTGTATGTACTAGTTACCTAGCAGATTTTATTTTTTCCTTTTTATGTCAAACTAATTAGGACATTTCACTTCAGGATAGTATGATACTAATATTTTTAACAATTTTGTATACATTCGCAAACACTGGATCTCTTGTGGATGTTCGGAACTTAAGACACTTGAGAAAAAATTTAATGAAAACAAAAGTTTATTGGAGCTTTTTTAACAACTTAATATATTATATTTTACAATAATTGTGCTTGATATTAATAATTTTTTCAAGATGTATCTACTTAGATTTATTTTATGAGTGAATAAGTTTTACCTCTACATTGATGACATGGGTTGTCTAACTGAGTTAGACAGTTTTTGACTAATTACCTGATATTTTTTAATTTTGTTGAGACAATTTTTTATTTTGTTTACAAAATCTTTTTTCCTTTTCTGAGTTTCAAATGCACCATTATTAGAAATTCTGTGACTGCTCAAAAAGCTTAATTGGTTCATATTCCAACAGCTCTCCAAAACCGCGTGTGCAACAGATTAATAAAATAATTTCTGGCTGTCACCTGTTTGGCACGCATTATTTTTACTCATAACCACTTCTTTTAGCCATCAGTTGCCAGCTAATAAAAATCCCCACACCTCGGACCCATATTTGATTTTGCATGCAAATTGGCCAGAACCTTCCTCAGCTCTCTTCTAGCTAGTTCCCTTTTAGTGTATTTCTGTCCGATCCCTGTCTATATAAATACCCACCCCACCCATGTATTCATTTACTTCTCATCATCTCACAGAAAGTAAATTCCACCCTCAGTTCCCATTTTGATTGATATTCACAACACCCACTAGCTAGAAATCATTTGAAAATTAAAATGGCTTCACTTTTTTGTTCAATTCAAATAGCTGTCATGGTTAGCGCTTTTTTGGTTGCTTCAGCTGCTGCTAACTTAAACCAAGAATTCGACATCACTTGGGGCGATGGCCGCGCCAAGATTCTCAACAACGGAGAGCTTCTTACGCTTTCGCTTGACAAGGCCTCGGGCTCGGGCTTCCACTCCAAAAATGAGTATTTATTTGGAAAGATTGATATGCAGCTCAAGCTTGTCCCTGGAAACTCTGCCGGCACTGTCACTGCCTATTACGTAAGTACATACGTACATACTTTAATTTACTCTTTCAAAAATATTATGCAAAAACACACATAAATCCGTACAAGATCTTAATTAATTAACACTTTTCATGTCTAATGATTAATTAAATCATGCATGCATGCATGTTGTGTGCTTAATTTGCGCGCAGTTGTCCTCACAAGGCTCAACCCATGATGAGATAGACTTTGAATTCTTGGGAAACTTGAGTGGTGATCCTTACATTGTTCACACTAATGTGTTCAGCCAAGGCAAGGGTAACAGAGAGCAACAATTCTACTTATGGTTCGACCCTACTGCTGATTTTCACACCTATTCCATCCTTTGGAACCCCCAACGCATCATGTAAGTACTTACTTTAACATTCAAAATTACCCCCACCCCCCACCATTCATTCATTTTAATTATTTCCAATATAATCCAAATAACATAATTAAATTTCAGATTCTCTGTGGATGGCACACCCATTAGAGAGTATAAAAACGCGGAGTCCATCGGAGTTCCATACCCGAAGAACCAACCCATGAGGATATACTCAAGCCTATGGAACGCTGATGATTGGGCTACAAGGGGTGGGCTGGTGAAGACGGACTGGACTCAAGCACCCTTCACTGCTTCATACCGGAACTTCAACGCCGACACCTCCAGCAAAGGTGGGTGGCTCTCAGAAGAGTTGGACTCAACAAGCCAGGAGAGGTTAAAATGGGTGCAGAAAAACTATATGATTTACAATTACTGTACGGACGCCAAGAGATTTCCTCAAGGGATACCCGCAGAGTGTAACATGTCCTAAAAATCATGTGAAACATGCCCGCCCGCCCACACTACTCTATTCCTTTACGTATTTCTTTTTGTAAAGTATAATTAATATGCATGTCTCTTAATTCCCACGAATCAATTTATTTATTTTCTTTTCTGAAATTAATAAATGTTCGAGTGAGTGCGCGCGTCACTTTTACCATATCCTTGATCCTGTATGCTATATATATATATATATATATATATATACACACACATATATAATTACTCACAAAAGGAGTCTTCCTGTAACTATCATCTTTCCATTTATTTCTTGTTATACAAGTTTCTTAGTTTCTTATGGTAATATGAGAGAGAGAGAGATATGCTTACTTAAGAAAAGAAAAAGGGTCAAAATATGTAAGTCAAAATCATAGGCAAATATTTCAACATGTAAAATTAATACTATTTTTATATTTTGCAAGGAGTATGAAGTATTTTCTATATGAAAATAAAGAAAATTCAGTGATACACTATCAACAATTCAAAATATATAATGCAATCTTTGTTACGTAATTTTGCTGATTATTTATATTTATATAAAAAAAATTCTATTAGATAATTTTAAAACTGTTATATATTTCTACATATACATTTATTACACAATAAAATTCGATCCCCGTATAAATTTAAAAAGAATATATAACTGTTACAAAAGTGAATTGCCAGTTCTGTTATTACCCATGAATCATGATGAAAGCGTACATAGAACTTTATATGCGCGTGGTTTTGTTCAGAAACTGCATGGCAGGTTTAGAATTGCTTGACCCACGTAAAAGTTGGTGATACCAACTTTAATTTTTAAAATTTTAAATAATAAAATATTATGCTCAAGTGTGTCTAACTCCTTAACAAATTTCAACTATGGAGAAAGAGGGTCAAGAAGTCGATTAAAACTATCACCAAGCACCACGTTTTATTTTTTGCTAGTAGTTTTCTATTATTGAGACAGTAATATTCATCTCTCCGTTATAAAATTAAAGATATAATTTAATTTTTAAGATCAAACAACAACATATTAAACTCTAAATTAATATAAATTTATTTAATTTTAGTTGATACAATTATTATATTATATAATATATAATAAAAATTACTAGTTACAAAATTTATTTTATTTTAAACATTTATGAGTCATATCAATTTTGAAGTTTAATATGTCATCGTTCGACTATAAAAGTTAAATTGTATTTCTAATTTTAGAACGAAAAGAGTAATATATATATATATGTGTGTGTGTGTAATTTGTTGCTTGTGCTAAAATTTAAAGAACAAATAGTTAAAATCATAAAACGAAATAAAAAAGAAATAGAAAACTACTAGCAAAGTATGTATATGTGTAGTCTATAGATATTCTGGTCCTTGAGGAGTTGCATGCAAAACAGGATCAGGGGCCAGCTGCTGAGAAGAAAAATTGCTTACATTTAAAATTCAAAGGCTGGATGGTGGCATCAGTCATGATCAATCAACAACTCCTCAAGCGTCATCAGTTTAATATAAGAATAGTAATGAATTGTCACCTGGGTGGCATCCACTTTATTTTCACAACCACCTTAATTTCTTACCTATTTAGTAGACTATAGTAATATATTTTGTTTTTTGGCTAAGCAAAGAGAAATTTATTAAATAAACCAGTTGAGTTACAATTATCCTATTACCCATAATGTCTTGGACTAGGATAAAGTTACAAATCTAATATTACAATCACTAAAAATCTACAGTATATTGACAAAACAATTAATATTTATTTGCGTTCAAATTTTGAAATTAATTTGATATGTTTAAATTCAACATTTTAAATTTAAAATTAATATGAATTTGTTTAATTTTATTTAATAATATAAATTATTTAAAAAGGACTATCCTTTTATTCCATTCCACGTAGTAAAGGATTAAAATTGCATTTCAGAAAGGAGGCCCAAACTGAAAAGTGTTGAACCCGTTGAAATGGTTAAATATACATCGCACCTCCTACTGTGGTTAATGTCCAACAACTTATGAGCTTATATTATTATATATGGATAGTGGCAGTCTCTCTAAGAGCTATCCAGCTTGTTGAAAATAGCTCAAAAATAGAAAATTTCATGTGATGTTTTGATATTATTTTTTTGCATATTAAAACATGTCTAGGACAAATTTAGAAATAATTCTTTATAATAACAGATTATAATCGTTAAAAATTAATTCGGCATTGAAAAAATATATATGTTTAACAAGAGCACATTTTTCTTAACCATAGCATGCTTATGGAGATAATTATAAAAATTAAAATGAGACGTTCACTAACAAATACTCCGTTCGTTCCTCAATAATTGACTTAGTTTGAATGTTTCAGTCAAATTGACTATTTTTGTAATCAAAATTTATACTATTTTTTTATAAATATATCTAGATAAACTATAATCACAAGAAATTATATCGGATTTACTACTAGTTTAAATTTTTATGAGTTTAAAAATATAAATAAATATGTTTAAATTTTAATTTTAGAATCAATAAATTTGACTAGAAAAGTCAAATTAAACCAGTTTTTAAGTGACGGAGGAAGTGTATGTGTGTGTATATATATATATATATATATGATTCACTGATAATGTAGAATATTGAAATAGACTACCACCCAATACAGAGACTGCAGGGAATATAAACCTTTTCAAACCTCCGGTTATTGAAATTATGACTGGGTGTTGGGTTGCCCCTAGCCGAATGAAAAATGCTGGTCCGTGTGGTTTCTTCCATGTATAATAGACATCAAATAACTACCAACAATTAGACCAAATCAACTTACCTAGACTCAGTAATGACCAAAAAAGCTAGTTGACCAATTAAAAATTGTTCTGTTTCATTTGGAGGCATGTAAAATGGAAAATAAGAGCACATTTTTCTAGAGTCCAATACTCTTGGCCAAGTGCCAACAAAATTATTTTAGTAATTCCTACTTTCCTATAAATAACCACCCACCTACCTTCATCTCTAAATCTAATCATCCCACAGAATTACCATCTCCTTCTCGTATATCTATCAATGGCTTCTTGTTCTTCAACTTCAATGCTATTTCTTCTAGTTAGTTGCTGCTTTGTGGCTGCTTCAGCTGGCAACTTCAACGAAGAAATTCAAATCACTTGGGGCGAAGGCCGTGCTAAGATTCTTGACAATGGCGACCTTGTCACTCTCTCACTGGATGTATACTCTGGCTCAGGCTTCCAATCCAAGAATGAGTATCTATTTGGTAAGATTGACATGCAAATCAAGCTTGTACCTGGAAACTCAGCCGGCACTGTCACCACTTTTTACGTAAGTCAAAGTTCCTTTATTTCTTAGCTGCAGCCTGCAGGCTGCGCCCACTACATTAACATTCCCTCCGTTCTATATTTTCCTTTTCAGTATGTTCTCGAAATGTACTTATATTCTTGTAGCGATATGGAGTACTTCTATTTCCTTAAATCTGTGACTGAGCCAGCCAGGGCAATGCAAGAAAGATGGTTTTTGAATATCGCAAGTGATTAATCAAATAAGTTGTCAGAGAATCACAATCACTCGGTTGTACGTTTTGTTTGCAGTTGGCATCAAATGGATCAACCCATGACGAGATAGACTTTGAATTTTTGGGAAACCTTAGTGGCGATCCATACGTAGTTCATACTAATGTCTTTAGCCAAGGCAAGGGCAACAGGGAACAACAATTCCATCTTTGGTTTGATCCAACTGCAGATTTTCACACATACTCCATCCTATGGAATCCCCAGCGCATTATGTCTGTACCCAAAAATCAAGTACATTAATTACTTACTAGTGTTATCTTCTCGACAGTAAATTCATCAGTTAAAAGATTATTATTATTATTATTATTTTCTATTTCAGATTTTCAGTAGATGGTACAACCATTAGAGATTACAAAAACGCTGAATCGATGGGTGTTCCATTCCCAAAGAACCAGCCGATGAGGATAATCTCAAGCCTTTGGAACGCGGATGACTGGGCGACACGAGGAGGGCAAGTGAAGACCGACTGGACTCGGGCTCCATTCACCGCATCTTATAGGAACTTCAGCGCTAATGCTTGCATTATATCTTCGGGAGCATCTTCTTGCACTTCAAATTCTTCATCATGGATGACTCGAGTTGGATAGCATAAGCCAGGAGAGGCTTGAATGGGTGCAACAGAATTATATGATTTACAATTACTGTGCGGACACAAAGCGATACCCACAACGCCTCCCATCAGAATGTGCTTTGTAGTTTTCCAACTGCTACCGTGAGCTACTTCTTTCAGTTCTTGGATTGTTTGTTTTATTCAATTCATTTCTTATATTTGTACAACAGGATTTTATTCCAATTGTGTGCATAGGTTGGGGATGTTCTGGCTATTCAAACAAGTACATTTTCTATACTTCAGTTTTATTGATATGCACACTAACCGGGAGGAGTTCAATACATGATTAATTGTAAAATATAGGTTACAGCTAGCCCCGTCTATCATAAATGTTCCATTAAACAAATTGTACAGACATCAAAAAGGTAAAAATTACAATCAACTATAGAACCAAAAACCTTTGTTTGGGGGGGGGGGGGGGGGGGGGCCTGAAACCCATTTATCATTCAGAAACAAGTTCAAAAGAAATGAACAAGAAGCATTCTGTACAGGCAACTGTACTCGGAAATAATTTTTGTCTGATACCTACATAACTGAGGTCTTCAGGGACTCCGAAAATTAAAATTCCTGTTGTCTTGAGAACCTTACACTCAACCTTGCCATGATGAAGAGCATCAAACCGTCAAGTTAGTAATTGCAGCTATAAAGATCTTCAACATCCAATACCCAACAATTTCACACTCAAGATTAATCATCTTCTAACTCTACAATTTGTGCCCGCCTTTCAGCTGCTTTCTTCCGGATAAAGAAACCCCACCTCATGGCAGCCTTAATTTTCAGCCAACCCACAACAGCTTTTCCAGGACGGTTCCGATCCTCGTCAAAACTGAAATTTGGTGATGGTGAAGGCATGTACGATGGGAAAGCATACCCATCTTCTGGCCCATTAACAGAGGCATTACCTCCCATGCTGAACAGTCTAAGCAAATGCTGCATATCTTCATTCTCAAGCATCTCATGACTTCTGATGCGAATTTCCTCCTCTGATAAGAAGTCTTCCACACCCTTGTCCCGATTTTGGGGCCAGTCTTCAAACGGGTTAAGACTGGAGTGCTGAACAGATGAATTGAGTGCCTGAAATGATGATGATGATGATGATGATGATTGTGGTGGACCAATTGCCAGTCCAACCTTGTTATCATATCTTGTGCTTTGCATCTGCTGAGAGTTACTGATTTGCTGGTCATGTGGAGCAAATGGAGTGGTATCAAACTGAGCACGGGAATTGGAGCTTGCATACTGAGACTGACTCGGATATCTAGTTGCCAGACTGTCATTATAACCTGAATGGCAATAAAAATAAAAACAAATCATATGCCTTATATATTCAAAAATAACCCCAAATTTGTCTTTTTGCATGTCTCTCTGTGTGTTAGAGAGAGGAGAGAGATGGAGATCAACAAAAGATTATGTGGTCAGCAACAAAGCAACCATAACTTTGCAGGTGCCCAACAATTATATTTACAATCAGGAATCTAGTTCGAGTGTGAGATAAAGCCCTGTTTAACCCGTATAACTTTCTTGCTTTCTTGGGGACATCCCAACTGGTGAAAATAACCTCCTAAATGATGCTGAAAAATATAATCCTAATTATAACACATGGAAGGTATACATATTTGTAGCATCAGCCAACTAGCACGAGGATGAATCTATCTTATTGAAACAGATCCAAACCAGATTCACTGTTGAATCTGAACACTGTATAGCCATGTAACACTAGATAAAGTTCCACAGTATCAACCCTAAAAATTGTTCTAGAAAAACATGTAGCATAAATTTCATGGTCTCTATACCAAGCAATAGACACAGCATGACTGAACTTTCTGTTACTGATCCTACAATAATATCACCACTTTGATATAATATTAAAGGAAGATTCATAAGTTTTCTAGAACAGTATATTAAACAATCTTATTGAATTTCACAGCATAAATCAAGTAGCATGTTTAAAGTGTCTGATTATTACTTCTTTATGATAACAGTGTGCATTATAAAACTGATCAAGGTCTAGGTCTGGATCCTAAGGGAAAGATTTTACAATTTCAGGATTAGGCTGAATTAAGAGAACTCTTTTACCCATTGTCCCTTTGGGGACATCTGATAAAATTGAAATGATGACACGAAAAATCAAGAAATGGTCGAAATGCTGTCCCTTTGGGTACATGAACAAATCAAGAAATGATAAAAAAAAATTACTCATAAAAATAAAATTAAAAGAACTCTTCTACCAAAATTTATAGATAAAAAATTTACACACTTCAAGCAGATTGTAGTTGAGAAGAAATTGCAGGACATGTTAACAATTAACATTGAATCCAAACAATTTCAAAGTTCTATGTTGGAAGCAAGTAATTTTAGACTTTTCCAGCACTACTAGCCCTGTTATCCTATATGTAATTTGTATATAGATAATACAGTCAACTGTCTGAAATCAACTAACTTATATGAAAGCAGGCAGGGGTGGGGGAGGAGGGAAAAATTGATTACCCGCAATTAGCAGGCTTGGATCGATTGTAGATGGTTCAGAAGGAACTGAAACTGGAAAATGTGGAGGAATCTGATTACCCAAAGCATTAGGGTAATCTACTGCGCCCATTGAGAGTTCATCTTGAGATGTGTTCGACCTCTTAAGTTGCTTAAAGCTCAGGAGTGACTTGCCATCATACTCTACAACTTGGTTCCAATTGTCGTATGCTTTTTTCACCAAAGAATCAACGTATACCTGTAGAAACAAATGTATTATAAATTGAAATATTGCATCCAAATCTCTAGATAAACTTTCACTGAAAAAACAGATACCATAATATTTAATGTGTTCCTCTTCTGGTAAACAGAAATATCCTATATCCGTATATGTCTAAGCATAACTGTATGCGATCTGATCGTGATTGTTTCCGACTGATTATTTCATCAGAAAGAGTAGGTAGCCAACTGGATCCATATTCCAATATCGAAACATGCTCTCACTCCTTCACATGTGATCTCGTGGCAAACGCGGAATGTAACAAACATACAAAGTGAAACCATGCTAATTTGAACACTGTGCTACCAAGTTAGAGCATCCAACTGAAATTACATGGCAATATGAGTACAATAGATCGTAACTTGATTTACTAGCTTGGGAGGCTTTGCTTACTAATGTGGCACAAGTACTCTCATGAAAATACTTGTACCATTGATACAACTCATACGCGTAATGGAAATATCTTAATGCCAGTAACTTGTTAAAACTATAATACTAACTCGTTTCAAAATATAAGATCAATATTAATTTATTTATTTTTTAAAGTCAATTTATGACATTTTTGAATTTAGAATTGACATAATTCTTTTAAGTATTGAAAACAATAAATCTCGTAATTAATAATACTCTTTAGATAATTTAAAATAATCATAATAATATTAACTAGAATTAAATAGATTCATATCAATTTTGAATTGAAAATATTTCAAAAATTGATTTTAAAAAAAGAATATTTATATTATATTGTGGAAATATTATATATATACACACACACACACATATATATATACTCATGCTAATAAGATATTAATAGGGATTTTTTATATTCTTTATTTAGATAATATATCAAAATTTATGAACAAGCAATGCAGTATCATTTCATTTTTAGGCTTAAATATAAATTATTACCCTAAACTATTGCTCTTTTTCCACTTCGATGATTCACTTCTCAATTTTGTCAATTAGATGATTAAACTATTAATTTTTTTTACTTTCGTGCAATATTACTTGACACGTCAGAAATTGATGACGTGACATGATGACATAGACAAATAGTGCCCAAGTGTATTAAAAACTAGATTTTCTTTATATGCATTTGAAATACACGAGGGTAAAAATGTAAATTAATAACATTAAAGAATCTTATTCATTATGGATTAAAGAATATCAAATTGCAAACCCAAACCAGCAATCAAATTGCAAACCCAAACGAGCAATCAAATGAAACCCAAACCAAAACCCAAACCAAAACGGAAGATCAAAAGACAAAAAAAATATTATTTACTGAAAATGAAGATTTAAGAAATTAGACAAATTTGCCTAGCCCACTCATCTTCCCTATCACCACAACACATGCCCACCACCATCATCACCTCTGCCCGCCATTATCACCAACATTACACCACCAAAAGAAAAAATTCCACAAGAAATCGTACCAAAAAACACAAATAATTACGCCATAAAAAACCCACAAATTCCACCATCACCATTGATCGAACTACATGACCGTGAAATCAAATCTTTCATCCCTGATCGTATTTCACATCTCTCAACCCAACTGCACAACCTTTATGCTTCCACAATCGTTGCTAGCAAAAAAAAAAATCGCCAGCTTTGGGAAAAGAAAATAAAAAAAAGGAGAAGAAAAAACGGTATCAATGTCGTCGTTAACCTTCTATTCACCGACGTGCCTAACTCCGCTTGTGTCGTCGATTTGAGATACCAAAAATGTCTTTGTTTTGATTTTTTTTTCTTTTTTATATTTGGGTATGCAAAGAATGGTGGCTTGGGTGGCAGGGTTTGGTTGAGATCTACTAGATCTGAGAAGTCTGTGAAAGTGTGAAGTGAAGATGCATTTGTGGGGTTGATTTTTTATTTATTTTAATTAAAGTTAATATGCAATGTTATTACCTTTTTACCCTTTCAGTCCAATAAAATGATTTAAACTAATTTAAAAAATACTATTATTTTTAACACATAAGCACCGAATGCCACATGTTCATGCCACATCATCAATTTTTGACGTGTCGAGTAAAATTGGACGAAAGTGGAAAAAATTAATAGTTTAATCATCTAATTGACAAAATTGAAAGGTGAATCATCGAAGGGAAAAAGGGCAATAGTTCAGGGTAGTAATTTATATTTAAGCCCATTTTAATGTGATTTCATGAAATAAATAAGTAGAATGAACTTCTTGCAGACTAAAATTTTGAGGCCGGTGCAAATATCACCAACCTTCTGGCTGTCGGAAAGAGAATCAGCTGACTGATATTGTTCGCCACTTATAAGGCCACTCAGCTCATAAATATTGTTGAAAGCAACACCAATATTTCTTGTATCATCAGGATAATAAACATAAAGTTTCCCACTCACAACACAAGTCTTTGCATGCTCTATGAGAGCCTCCCACATTTTGTTTGACATACCACTTCCAAGGATCTGCAACCGAAGGTATCATGTCAGAAGACAATTAAAGAGCATGGACACCCTAATTCTACAACTAAATTACGTACACATACGTTTCTTAGCTTTTGGGAATCTCTGACTACAAGTCGAAGAAAGTCTTCAACTGTGAATATCCCTGATTTATTTAGCCTCTTGTGGAATGACCCATCCTTGCCAATCTTCTCCAACCTCCATACTTCATCATTTAAAGCAGGTGGATAATGTTTCTTGTATACTGTTATGAAGACAAAAGAAAGTTATACATTAAAGTATAAAATAAAACCTTAACCAAACAGAAAGACTGAACACAAAGCAGCCTACATTCCCCTCTGTGATCTTTAACAGTGAAAGCTTCCGTCTTTGCCTCACGTATGCGTATGCCTTCACAATATCCTGAGGCAACCTTCAGTCCAAGTCTGAACTTCCTGCTCCTTATCCAACTTGAATTATCAGTAAACGTAAGCTCCCCTAGTGTTCCTACACCTTCCTTGAGTGTCACCTGTAGATCTCCAGTTAAAAGTGGTCTCTTTCCTTCACGCTCTTTCACAACATGGCTTTCAAATTCTTCTTGAGTCCAATCTTCATCATCTTCATTGTTAAAATCACCTTCCAACACAACAATATCCAGCTTTGCAATGGATTCAGGTCCAAATGTGACAACATGGCCTGTGTTGGCATCAACCAAGACCATATGAATTGCAGCACCCTGCTCCCCTTCGACTTTACCTCCAGTAAAAAGGGGCAAAGAAAGCCTCGACCTGAAGTGCAGCTGCAAGTTTCTACCATCTGGACCTTCAATTCGTTTAGGGGAAGACCTGAATCACGAGTTTTAGAAAGAAAATTCACAGGGGTGAAAAGGCAAAACAATAATTTTATACTTATACGGTGCAGGAATTTCAGATTGAGTTTGATAAACAAAACAAACAGTTACTCTAACAAGACCTATTTAACACTTGTTTATTGAGTTTTATATATGCTGGAAACATACATTTCAAAGTATGAAATAAAAGGAATTGCAACTTCTATAACATGAACCAGAATGAACTCTATAACAATATAAAGATGAACCTGATATATTCCAATAACAAATTCCCCCTATTAGGCCCGTATTCACATTCACCTTAAATAATAAAGACACCATGACCTTGCGCAAATGAAAAATGACCTACCAAAAATGCTCACTTGTATTGGCTTATATCTTTTACCTATATACAACTCGAGTTAGTTAACCGTACATTCAACAAAGTGACAACTTGTGCCTGTTTGAATTTAAAAACAAAAAACACATTCCGTCTTTTCCTTTTGGAATTGGGGGTGTTTGAAGCAGAAACAGGGAAGAGCCTCGCTGCATGATCGAATATTAAGTACAAATAGATAATGCAAATAACATCTGCAAAAATATTAGCATTACTATTACAGAGTCATAATAACACCAAATTCCACCAAGAACTAAAAAAGAACTATCCTTCCTCAGAATTCTCAATCTGCAGCTTCTACCAAACAAGTTGACTTGATGTCAGAAGCTAATTTTCCACATACACAGAGAGAGACATATGGAAATAGAAAGCCAATAAAAATAACAGGCACAGTAAATGTGACCTTTCTAGTAAACCCAAAGGTCCCACACAATCATTTAGATATTATAGATAGCTTTATAGTATGCACAATGACATATACATATATATATTTAGAGAGAGAGAGAGAGAACAAATAGATAGACCGGTAGAGGACAATTAGAGAAACTTGTGCCGTAAAACTACATACTGTGCAAGTTAATACAGAGAAAATTTACCACAGATTATACACAAATCAGCATAATGCAAGTAATTTTTGATAATATTATGTTGAAAAGAATTAGTGCACACGTCGCAGTAAAACATATCAAAAATAAATCAGGAAAAAAAAAAGATTATACTAAAAAGGTGTATAATCAACAACATCCATACCTTCCAGTTCCATTGATTCTAGCAGGGCCAAGCTTTGCCAAAGCACGTTCCACTTCTTCACTAACCTGTATGGCATCACCACATCAGTAGGATATGAGATGTTAAGAAGGTTTGGTAAGGTTTTTTTTTTCCTATTGGGGAATATAAAGTTCTGAAAGAAGTATAAGGATCGTGAATGTGCAACAAATACTTGTGAATGAAAATCCACTTTTCTCAAGCTCTGCAATTTGGCTGGGTCGCTCCAACTATAAGTATATATGTAAATGACAAGTGCGGAAAAGAATCTAACCCAAGATGTAGGCTTAGATTAGCAACTACATATCTACTTAATATTTGTTTGTACCTGTCTCGGACTGTGTTTTGTGTCAGTGCTTCATAGAGCATAAAAGAGTCAGATAGACACCATTGTGCTCGAAGACCATTAATTACATATTAAAGAAGTTAAAGAGAGAAGAGGACAATGAGAGAAGAGATATAATATACAGAGAAGGGAATAGAAATACTAGTCTAACAAATTAATAAGTAGCTAAGGAATATGCTTTCAAATGTCCTGTACCTAATTACACCTATCTTGATTAGATTTCTTTTGAAAACAAGAAAGTACCATGACACCTTTTCCTTGATTGAGACAAATAAATAAGTATACAAAAAAGTGTTTTCTGACAAATTCTGGTATAAAAAGAATGAGAATTTTAAGAACAAAGAAATATTTAAACTGTATAAACAAACAACAGGAAGACAGCATTGTGTAGGTTCCGTAGCCATTGACCATTCATATGCTTTAATGTAAGTATGAGTGACACCAGCAAAAAGATCACAACTCACTACAATTTAAATTCAGGTTAAAAGTTCCAGCTTTTGTATATTCATCCACCAAAAGCAGTAAAACAGTGCATCCAAACCCAGATATTTGAAAATAACAAGGATGAAAAAGACAGTAGAACTTTTAGTTGGAGCAAGCCAGTCAATCTGGACAGATCAAAACCACATGAAGTATTCTGATTTTGCAGATGGACTTGAGGAGCTAATATAGTATAAAAAATTATCACAAATCTTTGACTAGAAAAGTAGGTCACAATAATAAAAGAAGCATAAAGACACAGTAACCCTTCTTCAGCCCTGCAAGATAGTAAACAAACAGACAGAAAGAAATAGGTATTAATCTCACAACTCTGCGTAGAATCGGTTCCAAGGACGAGCAAAGCTTCTGGAGACTATCCACCTTCAGAGCTTCGATGATTACGCTGCATGAAACATTTGTTTGTGAGAAATAATGTAAACATTCCTTTTTCTTTATTACCTTTATCAAAATCGAACCAACGTACATTGAGCATAGATTATTAAATTGCATATAAAGTTAACTTGAGTAAATCATAAGAGAGTCTATGACTTATCATAGCTTGCCAAACAACTGTTTCTGAGCCAGCTAGTGGCATTTAGGTTTAGGAGGACATCTCAGATATCAAAGCTTCAGTCAAATGCTTTAAAAAATGGAACTTAATACAAAAGAAAGCCAAATTAAAAAATAAAAAATAAAAAAATAGTACACTAGAGGCAGACACATATGCATATGTATGGGTAAGATCCTCGGTCATAACTCCAACATCTTGTTGATCATTTAATAAATAAAATTTCTGCAAAGTATCACAAAGAGATGCTACTCCTGTAACAGAAGTATAGGAAGAAAAAAAATTGTGCTATACAAACTAATCCTACCCTGACCTATAAAGCTATTTACAATCAACCCCACAACCCTACTCCAAACATTTAATAAAGCATCACCAACAGAAGTCTCCCCTTTGAGGACCAAGAAGGAACCCTCAATCCCCACGGAATGCATATTATTGTCCAGTCAAATGCATCTGCAAAAAATTAAGGGAGCTGCTGACTAAGAATCCAACCAGAACTTCTAGGCACAATTGCTCTTCCAGCAAAATAATAGCCCAAGAAGAACATGCAAAAACCAGAATACCCCATTTAAAGAAAACAACAGAGAGCCCAGAGATCTTGAATAGGCAGAGAAGCAAATAGTGTAAAGTTAACCAAACTATCGATTAAGGATATCAAAAGATTTAACAGTATTATCCTTGAAAATATGAATTCATCCATTGGAGGTAAATTGACAAAATATGCAACTATAAAGTGGTGTGCCGTAAATCTATCAAAAAATAAAGAGTTTTGCAATTATTTCAAAAGAGAATGCTGAAGGGCTAATTTAAGTAACTAAACCTAAAGGCAGTGCGAGAACAAGATGATGAGAGAAGCATCAATTTGAGTATACCAAAGGAGTGAAAGCACCTTTAGTAAGCTTAAGCGCATATATATATATATATATATACACACATAAATTTTTCATCATTATTTTATTATATATCTTTATAATAAAAACAACTATACATGTCACCAAACAAGTTATTTGGCATAACGTTTTTCTAAAATGATGCGTTGACTGATTATCAAAGATTACAGCCTACATCTAAAGAAAGATGTCCATTATCATTGTTAAAAACTATGAAGAAACAACTTGTATCACAGACCAATGGTAGCATGAGGACTGGAGAAGGATTTGCTCCTGACCAACTGCAACATGAATCAATGATTTTCTTCCAGCATCTAAAATGGCCGGTTTCCCCTCACCTTTTTGGTTTATTTTTGTCAGTCAATGACTGACAGCTTTGTAGTAATACAATATCAGTCAGCAGCACCACCAAGTGGGAAGGGGTGAGAGCATACCATATTCGGTCATAGTGCCTTTGGTTATAAACGAATCCAAAACGTAATAATCTTGGTGGATACAGAGAGCATGGAATAACTTCAATTTACCAGTAACAACCCATCCCTGAACTATAATCCCAAGGCCCCAAATTTCATGCAAACACAAATATAATAAGCTAATTTTTGGGAAAATGTGGAAACATACTGTTAAATGGTAAGCACTAACACAAAAGGTGAAGTTAAACTCCTTATGCAATGATGCACATGATGTTGCAATATTACAAGACTCTTCATTAATCATATGAGAAAACCATAGCAACTCATAAACAATTAATATACTCATTATCAAGGTACCAAAAATTTAACCATGAGTTTGAAGGTATCATTTGATTCTCCACATATATGGAACCATCAATTTCTTATAAATTTTCTATTAAAGATATGTCATGTATTGAACAATTTTAAGTGGGAGACATATTAGATAAAACACCTAGAATAGTTTTTTTCAAAAAAAATAAAAATAAAAATCGTTCAAGTTATGATTTGAGCTCAATCTCAAAATTGAGAACTGCAAACACACGCAGTACCCAATCAACACGAGGAGAGGAGAAGAATGGAAAAATAACATTACCTAGCTAAAGCCGGGCGCTTCCGCTCAGGCTCCTGCTGCTCGTCATCATTCTCCAAACTCCGTTTCCCTCTCATAGAGTTGGTCCTTTCCATATACCTAGTCTGCATTTACACCCAATTTCCCAAAACCCACAAGATCTGTACCACCAGAAATCCCCACAATACTCACTCAATTATCCGACTAATCTCAAATTCACGCACAAATCGACTAAATCAAACCCGAATTTCACAAATACTAAACAGTATAAAACCCTAATTAACAAATTAATAAGTTATCGGTGAACTCAACAATATATAAAATATATATATGTGCGGAGCAATATATACAAGTAACTAATTTGAGCCTAAAAATTGAAGAGGATGGATGTATACTCTGACGACTGAAACAGCTGAGGCGGAGCAGGAGTTGTAGTAGTTTAGATCTTCTGTTTCTCTTTCGGAATTGTCGCTTTTGTTTGGTGGGATGGTGGAGCTAACAGGGGATCCTAGCCGTTGATTTTGCCATATATGATTAAAGTTGCCACGTCGTCTTTATTTTCTTTTTTCTTTTTGCCATAAAGAGAGAGTTCTGGATTGACGCCAAGACTGTTAAGTTTGGCGTGCTGTTTGTGTTTAGATCATGTAGTGTCAAGTCACCGACGGGAGTTTTGCTGTTGCCCAGGTCGAGTGTGTATTTAAATTATATATGTCTTAAATTATTAAAATAAAATTAAGTCTTGAACATGTCAAATAAAAAAGGTTAATTTTTGAATTTTAAAAATAATTGCGGTCCTATTTTTTAAAGGGAAATTTAAAACTAAAAAGATTTTACAAAAATATTAACACCAAATTAACCCTTTTTTCCTCTAACTTTATAAATTAGAAGATAGATGAATATATAATAATTTAGAAAAATGACATAGATGTTCACAATTTTATGATCAAGTTGGATTACGACCAATGTGAAAGTCTATGCGATAAGATATGATAAATTAATATGGGATACATTCTTAATTCTTACATATCTCATATATGCACATAGGTCGCAATTATAATCCGGCTAAAAATATTCGCAACGTATAACATGACTAAATAATTTACACAAGCTTGGAACTCGTACAAGACACGTGCCATTTTTTTTTTATATTTGTTGTTTATTAAAATATTTCAATTGTAAGTTCCTCTTTATATATGTATATATATATATATATATATATATATGACATTAATACTTTTTATGACTTTTATTTTATTTTATTGTGAGATTCATTCCTGCATGTATATATATCAAATTATAATTATATATATTCATTGAATTTGAATATGTATTATTATAATTATGTAATTTGTATTTGAGAATTATAAGTTAATGTCTAAATAACCCTTGAAATGACCGATCAAATTAATTTAGATAAGATTTCTTCTTGATTTGCTATATACTTGTATTGATTGATTACATTTACTTATTTTAATTTTCGTCCAATTTTTTTTATTGTGGAACAAAATAAACTTTGAATTTTTCGGTCATTTTCCTTCCTTTTATCTGTCCCCTAAAAAAAGGAAAATTGGAGTTTTATATTAAAAAAACCAATCAATTCTCATCACAAATAGGATTTTACTCGAATAACACAATATCATTACAACGTGGATTTGCACTCGGCCCCAATAGAAAAAAAAACTTTGTAATTAATTAGGATTCTACTCTCGAGTGACACAATATCATTGTGAACTAGAATTTTGCCAATCCAACCTGGTAATATGAATCCTGTAAAAGTCCAATTGTTTGTCAAGAAAATTACTTGCAAAAACCCTAATTCGATTATGCTAACCGTGCGCTTGGGCTTCTCAGAAGAATTAGTCTTTACAATTGGAGCATAGCATTTTGTATGTAAGATTGGTTCTTCGTTTTTTAGCATGAGGGAAACCAGAAAAGGAAAGAAACCAGAAAAATTGAATTGTGTTTTCCTAATCTTTTCTCTGTTCCTTAAATAATATTCATGCCTGCTAAAAGTTTCTCAAAAAGTTTATAAAGAGCAGAAATAAAGTGAACAAGTAGTTTCTCCCTCTCTCGGAAACTGAATTGCTTTGCATTTACTTCTTGTTTCCATTGACAAAATGCACAAACCAAAGGCAAATGGAGCCTTGATGAATGCATATCCTTCTTAATTTTATGTTCGATATTGTACTTTTGATTATTCTTTTTTTAAAAAAAAGAAAAGAAAAAGAGAAACAGTTCATATGAAATTTTCTTTCTATACGGAGTAGTGTATTTTGGTTATGTTTTCGAGCCGTTACCTTCGTTTTATCTCTTTGAAGGTTCTACACTTTGCTAATGATGGTCCTCTACCTACATTTCATATGAAATTCAAGATTACTATGGGTGGGAAATGCTGGTTGATTTACTTGGATGCTCACCAAATCTGGAAGTTTTTACTTTGCAGCAGGTAGTCAATCTGAAATTAAGATTTTCCAGCAAGGTGGTTCACTTGTTCTGCTTCACAAATTTTAAAAATTCTGACATTTTCCTGGTGCGAGTTGTGACCCCCTTTACAGGTCCAGGTCCGGCTTCTACTTGATAGAGTTGCGTTATTTGAGAAATTAATTAGAAGACTCATTTTGGAGTAAACAAACACCTGTGGCTTCTTGTTTAATTGTTGCTGCACCTTAAAGTAATCGAGATGGAAGGATTTCATGGGAATGACTACGATCTGGATTTGGTAGAATATCTACTAGACTAGGTAAATGCTTGAAGTTCTAGAAACAATTAATAACAATCAAGGCTCCTAACTTGACTGACTGGGGAAGAAGAGGTGAGGTTCTGCAAGGAAGTTTTGAAGTTTCCAAGGGCTTCAAGAATTGAATTCCTTGGCCTTGGAGATATATCTTTTCTCCCAGTTCTAGACAACTTATTTTCATGTAATCTCGTGGAAGTGGTGTACGTGTATGAAATGGATTCATATGTTACGTTTACTCTTTTTCAAGTGGCCTAAATTCTTCTTCATCCAATTAATTCGTCTAAAGCTTTGAGTTATGTAGTTTGGTGGGAAGTCATAGACGTGCCACCCTCTGCTTAAGATTTGGTCTTTCCAGGTTTAAGTCTTCTTCATGTATGTAAATTGCATTTTGACTTGTCTTGGTTTGCTAATTGCTGCCCAATATATTTGTTAAAATTGGTTACTTCAACTTCATAACTGGTTAGTACGTACTTGTTCGTCATAGGCTTCCCCCTCCTCACTCGGAGTTGTTTCTGCTGTTTTTGCTGCTAATCAGCTCATTTGGGTTTTCTTCAAGGGTAATGGACTCCAGATTGATTTTAATCTGACCATGTTTCATTTTTTTTCCCTTATTCATGCGAGTTTTGGCCATGTATTTCCCAACTTCATTTGTTTAGTCTTACCGGGTGAGTTCCTTCTGCCTTACCTCCAACTCACTCCTTTCTAAATTTGGAAAGATATTTTTCTTTTTTTGAAGTCTGTTTTAAAATTAGCTATATTTCTAACTTTTGTGCAATTAAATGAGATGAAATTTGTTACTTAAATTTTATATAAATTGGTTATTGTCATGTCACTACTAAATTTCTAATTATTGTTAAAAATGTGTTAAAAAAATCGTTTTAGAATTGTATTTTTCATTTTAAATGAAATGAATGTGTTTTTTAGTTATTTTTTAATCGTTTTAGAATTGTATTTTTAATTTTGAACACAAGGAGTGTGTTTTTTAATTATCTCTATTTATTTTTTAATTATATATTAAACCCATTAGTCTTGCATCCCCAATGATTATGGATTTAATTATTCAATGCAACTGGGATGTTATTTATTATTTTATTTTATTTTTTTGATAATAAGGCGATTAGAATAGTTCGCATATTCCAATGTGACCGGTTTAGTTCCTCGGTAAAAATATCGGTAGTAATTCTTCACGGAACCATCGCCCATCCCATCAAGTAGGGCTGTAAATGGAGTTATTTTGCGCCATATTAAATTATTTATTTAAAGAAAATCAACAATGTATTACTCCATCCATCAGTCATAAAAAAAATAATTGAAAGTATAATTATTTTTATCTCTAAAATGATGAGATAAAGTATATAAAATAAAAGATAATTGTGTTATTTAGTAGAATTTATTAGTGTAAAAAATAAAATTACCCATCACTCTATAAATCTTGTAGAACTATTAAGAGTAAATTTAAAATATTATATACACTCTTTCTTCTCTTTTTTATATTTTTTAATATGTATAAAATTTGTACTTGCTCATCTTTTTAATAATGGAAGGAGTACTTGATAACATTATTTTAAACTAACTTTAAGCTGAAAAAGTTACATTTCTCTTTTTTAAGGTAAAAAAAATAAATTAGACTTAATTCTACAATTTATTTGATACTTCTTTTGTCCATAACAAATTACCTATTTTACTTGTTGACCTTTTCTTTGTCTTGTCAATTTAAAAAGTTTGTTAGGAGGCAATTTAACCAGGGATAGCTCTTTTATTTTTTGAGTCGACCCTCTCATAGTGTAAAGTTTTTGAATTTTGAAAGAGAAAGAAAAGCACAACAAAATGAATTACAATATTTATTTGATTAATAGCGACTGACAATAAAGGTCAAAAGGCAAAATATATAGGATAACGACTAGTTTAGAAAAAAAATTGTAAATTTTCTTTTTATATTTTAAATTTCAATCATCCTTAAATTTATTGAGGGTGTAGTTATTATTGAATATAATAATAAAATTATGATGATAATAGATAAATTCGAGAAGATGGTGTTATTTTATATTATTATTATTTTTTAATAAAAAAACTTAACAAATTTTTATTGTAAAAAAAGTAAAATATTTAACATGACCTGTACATGTCAAAGTAATTATTATTTTTTATTTTTGGGCGCGTGATTTTTTTTTTTTTGGGGGAGGATTGAGGATTATTTAAATACTTTGAATGTTAATAGACTATCAACTCATTCAAATCTTAATCCTTAACCATGTTTTTAAGATTTTTAGTTAAAATTTTCTAGATCTATATAAATTATTAGATCCATAATGTTTAAAATTTTAAACAATTGTAATTTCCCGACGTGCGGATTAAGTTAAAATATTAACCCCATAAATATACTCTGGTGAGAGATGCTTTTGGCAATGACAAATGCTTGCTTGCTCACCGTAAGAGTTACCATAGACTTATGCCATTTAATTTTTAGAAAATAAATGATATATATGCGGTTTTTGTTACACACATATTATTATGTATATGCATCTATTTAAATAGTGTATTATTATATTTAGTCGTAACAATAAAATTATAATTTTTGTCGTAAGATGCAAAAAAAAATTCAAAAAAGATATAAAAGAATTTTCATTTTTTTTTGAAAATTTAAAAGAATAATCAAATAACCAAATTAAAAGTCAAAAATAACCATTAGCTGCATATTTTTTAAAACCACAAAAATAGGAATTTTTAATAATTCCAATTTCCGGATATGCCTATATACCTTAGAATAATAGAATATCAATACCCGATCCGACCCGACTAAGACCACGCGCCTGGGGCTGGGGATAAAGAGGTGCCGACGTTTGAAGAGAGCAGATGTCGCCACTCGTGACGGTACCTGGCAAGCAACCAAGAGGTGTCTCGCCCGGAAGCTAAAAGCAAAAAGGAACCAACAATGGCGGTCCTTCCTTCGTCATCTTCATCATGCTATCATAATTTTATCTTCCATAAAATTTCTGTCATTCCACTCTCTCTCTCTAATTATTATATCGTAGAGATATAAATAGATCATTTACGAGGTCCGATTACGTGACACAAATACGAAGGAGGAGAGAAAAATAGTTATCGATTACTGATTAGAAGATTTGTAGGGTTTTTTTTTCTTCTTGAACTGAGCTTTTGAAAATTTGAACTTCCCTGGTATGATCAGAATATGATATTTGAGGTAATGTTTTTGTGTTTTCGTTATTTTATTTATGGAATTGCTTGATTTTGGTAATGGGTTTTTAATCTGTATTGGATTCTGTTGTTGTTGCAGTACTGTGGAAAAGTGGAGCTGGATTTCGTGTGTGTGATTTGGTTTCAGTTGTAAGATTTTATTTATCGGTTCTTTCTATTGAATTATGAAGTTTAAGTGTGAGAGCACGGTAGTATTTAATGGTTTTGTTGTAATTGAGATTAGTTTGGTAGGTTTTTTTTGGGCTGATTTGAGATAAGGCAGTTGTCTTGGTGTACTTTATTGAATATTTTGTCTTGTCGTTATGGGGATTGTCGGGGTTTTTATGATGGAAAATGAGAGATGTTATAGTTTTTGGAGTGCTTTATAAGTTTTGCAATACATTTGGTAGGTTAGAAGTTAGCTGAAGAGTGATCACGACTGTATTTTTTAGGCTGTGGTGATAGGGTAATGGAACTTGTATGCAATTGGACATGAATGTACCTTGTGTAATAAAGGAAATGAATGCTTGAGGCAGTCATCCTTGCAGTTGGAGGAGTTGGAAATTGATCAGCAACAACGTACTGTTGTGTACTCTATGGACAGCCCTACAACTACTACTCCTGGGTCACACCGGAGTTCTAATGATGAAAACCTACGTGTAAAGTTTTTGTGTAGCTTTAGTGGTAGTATATTGCCTCGACCCCAGGATGGGAAACTTAGGTATGTGGGTGGTGAGACACGCATTGTGAGCGTACCACGAGATATTACTTATGAGGACCTGATGGGGAGGATGAGGGAACTCTTTGAAGGTGCAGCCGTGTTGAAATATCAGCAGCCTGATGAGGATCTTGATGCTCTTGTGACCGTAGTTAATGATGATGACGTGACAAACATGATGGAGGAGTATGATAAGTTAGGTTCTGGAGATGGATTCACTAGACTCAGAATTTTTCTGTTTTCTCATTCTGATCAGGACGGTCCTGTTCATTTTATTGATGGGGATGAAAGGGATAATGAGCGGCGATATGTGGACGCCCTGAACAGCCTTAATGAATCACCTAATTTAAGGAGGCAACAGTCTAGTGTGTCCCAAGTATTGGGTTCAGAAGATGATTACCATATCGCAGAACAGTACCTTAACCAGATGAGTCTCGAGGACAGCCTCCATAACCAGAGGAATAACGAGATACCCATGCCACAGATTAGCTTGCGTCATCTCACAATTCCTCGTGTGGGTTCAGGACAGCACCAACAATCCGTTACCCAAAGGTATAATGAGATGGAGTCTCCATGGAGTCCTGTATACTACTCCTCTATGCACCATGATCCAAGGCCGATGGCGGAATTTCCAACTTCACCTCCATCAGCACATTATCGTACACCGTATGGGGAGTTCTCAGACAGAAGTTTTGATAGAATGCCTGAGGAATACAGTCGGCTTCAAGTAAATCATCAATCCCCATATGATCACCAACCTCAATTAACAGAAAATGTAGTATGGCTTCCGACTGGAACTGTATCAGGCAATGGTGCTGGTTTTCCAGGGAATGTACTTCAGGGCTCAAGTGTATTTGAAGGAAACAACATATGTGAGCACTGTCACTCGACTTTTCCAAGAAATCAAGTTTATCCTGATTCCCCCTGGAAGCATGGAGAACAGCAACATATGGAGCTGCCTAACATGGTGAATGGGTTTCAGCAGGTCAGTCCTTGTGCTGAGTGTCCTCCAAGTAGGGAAACTCTCATTTTGAATACAGAAGCAAAACTGCAGAGTCCATTCTATTCCAGAGACCAGAATGATCCTCGATCCTTCTACTCTGAAACTCAGAATCATGAATGGATTCCACAGCATCATTCGATTCCAGGGGCTGAGGAACCAAGACTACATATATCTGGAGCAGGAAGGTTGAATGATCAATACATTATAGATGGTAATGACATGAACATCCCTTTTGGACACGGTAATTTTCCTGATGGCCATCATGTGTCCTCACATTATGCCCACCATGAAGACCAGACACGGTATATGCGACCTGGACCTGAATTGAGGAATGAGGTGTTTCCAGATCAATCTGGGGTCACAGGAGCTTCTCACATCCATGTTCCTCTCGAAGAGCGTGGAGTTCGATATGGAAATTTGCCTTATGCATATGGAATGGAGAAGTTTTACCAAGTGCCACATGGAAATGTACCTGCACACTCTCTATGGAGGAATCATAATAGCCCTTTGCATGGCACTCCCACTTATGAAGCATCCAGTACATCTCAGCAACCAGATGGTACTTGTTGTCCAGGATTCATTAGGGGTACATTGGACGGTAGTCCCAGATTTCGAGTTGGGCTTGATAATCAGAATCCTTGGGTCGAATCCTCATCGAAAGTGGGTGGAATAGATGGTTCTTCTGTCCCAGAATATTCTAATGGTCATTCCTTAAAATTGATGCCAAACACTTGTAATCTGGAGAACCATCAGAACCTGATTACACCAGAGTCCATCCTTTCATCACATGACATGCTAAACTCTGCCACAATTTCAGACCCTATGCCTCGCCCTGATTCAGCATCAATATTGGTTGATGATAAATTGGTTTCTTTGATTCTTTCCAGTTCAGAATCAGGAACTGATTTAGTCAGGATGAAAGAAAAAAGTATTAACGAAGTATCGAAGGAAACAAATCATGTAGAAAAAATTGAAGACTCCAATATGCCATGTATCTCTGGCCTAGTGCAAAACCAGAAACCAGATGACAAGGCATCTCCTGAGGCTATCAATTTAAATTGCTTAAGACCTGCTGAAGAGAGCAGTGGAGTTGAGAAATCAAAAGGGGGTGGAGGTCCTCTTTCTCTTGATAGTGAGGAGCTTCAAGCTGATCGTTTGAGTTTCGTACCTGACTTGATTAAATCTGTGAAGAAGGCAGCATTAGAGGGTGTTGAGGAGGTAAAAGCTGAAGTTCAAGAACATGCTGATTCTGTCCATTTGCATGATGAGAATGCAAATGAAGAAATTCATAATGAACCAGAAGCCGTGGTGAGGGCTAATTGTATTTCTCATCTATAGGAGAGTTGTACAATGTATTACTTCTGTTTTAATATTCTCTTTCTTTTACAGGACACTCGAGGAGATTTGGAGTTGGGTTCTTGTAATGACAATCTAGATAATTCCAAGATTGAGCCTACAAAGGCTGAGGCAGAAGCTATTGCTAGGGGATTGCAGGTTCCTGATTACCATCACATTCAATTTTTTAGCATATATATAATGAGTTCCTTGCTCTGTATATTTGTTCTGTTTTAGAAACTGCACTATAATTTTTTCCTCATCGGCTTATTCACTCTTTCTTTAGACAATAAGAAATGATGATCTGGAGGAAATCCGAGAATTAGGCTCTGGTACATATGGGGCTGTTTATCACGGGAAGTGGAAGGGCTCAGATGTGGCAATAAAGAGAATCAAAGCAAGCTGTTTTGCTGGGAGACCAGCTGAAAGAGAGCGCCTGGTATTCTTATTCTCAGCATCACACTTTCCTTTACTAGAGAAACCGTTGATTTGGCTATATTATGGATTTTATTTTGGCATAGATCAATTTCTTAAGATCCCTGGTCTACGGAGAAATAAATTCTAGTACTGCTAGGTAATAGGCGATTGTGTTGTTTCTGTTGATTATTATACCATTGTTTGGAGGGTAAAATGTAAGAGCGGTTGCCTTCTTTTCATGATGTTAAATGTTAACACTTCTCCCAACTCTGTCAGCACCCTAGTTAATGGTGACCAGAACATGCAATGACCTTTTTTTAATCTCCTAGTTTATCAATATTGTTGTGCGGAAGCTATTGCGGAAGCTACTAAATCAAAGTGGGAATTATCATACACACAGAAACACAAAGATTTACGTGGTTCGGCAAATCGCCTACTCCACGGAGGTAGCACTGAATATATATAAACTGAAGATTGAGGGATGATTTACAAGAGAGGATACATGGGTTTATATAGGAGGTTGGAGCACACCTCTGTCAATAATGGTGTGCTCCATGTTCAACAAAGTTGGCCACCAACCCACTACCAATAGTGAGCCACCAACCAGCCGTCAGCCACCAACCCAGCTGCCTAACCCAACAATCTCCACCTTGGCGAACTTTCAAGGATTTGTGCTACCTCCAATGCACCCTTAGGTGCCAAAAACACGAGAGATATTGACCAAGTTCAAACAGTGCTGGAACTTGATCCCTGAAACCACCTTTGTTAGCATATCTGCAGGATTATCTGCAGTTCCAATTTTCTGAAGTAGAATGTCACCTTCTTCTACTATTTCTCGAACAAAGTGGTACCGTACGTCGATATGTTTGGTGCGACCATGATGAACTTGATTCTTTGCCAAACATATGGCACTTTGACTGTCACAAAAAACCTTGATGTTTTCCTGACAGATTCCCAAGTCTCTGACCAAATTGTGAAGCCAAATAGCTTCCTTAATTGCTTCGGTGATCGCCATGTATTCTGCCTCTGTAGTAGACAAGGCAACGGTTGACTGTAGCGTTGATCTCCAACTCACTGGTCCTCCTGCCATAGTAAACACATAACCAGTAGTTGATCGACGCTTATCGAGATCACCAGCATAGTCAGAATCGACGTATCCAACTAGACAATTGACAACAGTCTTGTCTCTTTCGAACTTCAAACCAATATCTACAGTACCTTGAATGTATCGTAGAATCCACTTCACTGCTTGCCAGTGACCTTTGCCAGGATTATGCATATACCGGCTCACCATGCTTACAGCATGTGAAATGTCTGGTCTTGTACACACCATTGCATACATCAGGGCTCCAACAGCATTGGCATATGGGACAACATTCATCTGCTGTTGTTCGTCATCTGTACTTGGAGACATGGATGCACTAAGTTTGAAATGTGGGGCTAACGGAGTGCTTACAGGTTTAGTCTTATCATCAATACCAAACCTCTGTAGTACATTTTTCAGATACTGAGTCTGTGTTAAACAGACTGTCCCTTTTACCCTGTCTCTCTTGATTTCCATTCCAAGAATCTTCTTGGCCTCTCCAAGATCCTTCATTTCGAACTCTGAGCTTAACTGAGCCTTCAGCCTGTCAATCTCCACCTTGCTCTTAGATGCGATTAGCATATCATCCACATATAAGAGCAGATAAACAAATGTACCATCTTGGAGTTTCTTCAAATAGACACAATGATCAAACTGACTGCGTGTGTACCTCTGATTCTTCATAAAGCTGTCAAACCGCTTGTACCATTGTCGGGGTGACTGCTTCAAACCATATAGTGACTTGTTTAACTTGCAAGCCCAGTTCTCACGTCCGGGAACTTTGAACCCATCTGGCTGAGACATATAAATCTCCTCGTCCAAGGTTCCATGGAGAAATGCAGTTTTGACATCGAGTTGAGCTAGCTCGAGATCAAATTGTGCGACCAAAGCTAGTAATAAACGAATAGAGGAATGTTTAACAACAGGTGAGAATACCTCATCGTAGTCTATTCCTTCCCTCTGTGCATAGCCTTTTGCTACCAGTCTAGCTTTGTACCTGATGTTGTCTTTTCCTGGAGCACCTTCTTTCTTAGCATAGACCCATTTGCATCCAATCACCTTCTTGCCTTTTGGAAGTGAAACCAACTTCCAAGTCTGATTTTGATGAAGAGATTGCATTTCTTCATCCATTGCTGCCTTCCACATACCTTGTTCTACACTAAGCATAGCTTCTTTGTAGTTGTACGGAATGTCAGCTTCAGTTATGGGAAGTGCAAATGCTACCATATCAGTATATCGAGCAGGTATCTGAATATTTCTCTTCGGTCTCCTAGTGGCAATAGATTCTTCTTGATGTGTGGTCTCTTGTAGTGGTGCTTGTGCTAGTACCTCCATCTCAACAGAGCTATCATCCCGATCGTCATCATCTTCAGGATGATCAACTATTTGAGTTAATTTTTCTGGAATTGCAGGATTATCTAACTCCACCTGGTTCTGATTCTCCTTTTCTACAGTTGTTTGTTTCAACATAGCAGATTCGTCAAAGGTAACGTCTCTGCTTATCACGATCTTCTTTGACTCATGGTTCCACAGACGAAATGCTTTAACTCCTTCACTAAAACCCATGAAAACAGCTTTCTTGGCTCTAGGATCCAGTTTTGATTCCTTCACATGAAAATATGCAGAACACCCAAATATATGTAGACAATCATAATCAGAAATAGATTGCCCAGACCATACCTCCTTGGGTGTTTTTCCATCTAGTGCAGAAGCAGGGAGTCTGTTGATGATAAAAGAGGCATATGACAAAGCTTCTGCCCAAAATGCTTTGCTCAATCTGGATTGGGATAACATGCATCGAACCTTATCAACCAAGGTACGATTCATTCGTTCTGCTACACCATTTTGTTGTGGTGTGCCTGACGCAGTGAAATGTCTGACTATCCCCTCGTCCTGGCAAACTTTCTGAAATGGATCTGACTTGTATTCCCCTCCATTATCAGATCTTAGCCTCTTGATTTTCTTACCTGTCTGGGTTTCAATCATTTTCTTCCATTTAAGGAAGATATCCAGAACTTCATCCTTGTGCTTCATGGTGTACACCCAGACATACCTGGAAAAGTCATCAATAAATGTCACAAAGTAATGTTTACCTCCCAATGAAGCATTTCTGGAAGGCCCCCAAACGTCAGTGTGAACATAATCCAGTGTTCCTTTCGTACGATGCATAGCAGTAGTGCCGAACTTGACTCGTGTCTGCTTTCCCAAGACACAGTGCTCGCAGAAGTCGAGTTTTCCACTCTTAGCACCTTTTAGTAGACCCCGTTTCACCAAATTCTGCAAGGCCTTTTCACCGACATGCCCTAAGCGCATGTGCCACAGTCGTGAAGTATCAGACGAATCTGCTTTTTCGATACAGTCGGAGACGGATGCACTCCCAGAGACTGTGTGACCATCAAGGAAATATAGATTTCTTTCTCGTATTCCCTTCATAGCTAAGAATGCACCGCGTACAACCTTCAAAACTCCACCTTCTATGGTAACCTTATAACCACTGGAGTCAAGAACCCCTAGAGATATCAGGTTCTTCTTTAGATCAGGGACATACCTGACGTCTGTCAGTCGTCTGATTGTACCATCGTGCATCTTCAAACGTACAGTTCCAATACCTTTTGTCCGACATGCATTGTCATTTCCCATCAAGACAAGCCCTCCATCAATGTCCTCGAAACTTGAGAACCATTGCCGATTTGGACACATGTGGTAGGAACATCCAGAATCCAGAATCCATCTATCAGATGAATCAACTGAGGAAGAAACAGAGAATGCTGAGTCATCTTCGTCATCAGCCTTTCGTGCCATATTCACATTAGACTTGTCTTTGTTTGGACAATCTTTCTTCCAATGCCCTTTCTCGTGACAATAGGCACACTCATCCTTTGCAAGACGTCTCCGAGATGATCCTCCTGACTTCGAATGGGATCTGCCTCGCTCTTCAGATCCGCCAGATTTTCTATTGTTCGTCCTGCCTCGGGCAATAGTCAGAGCTTCTGGTGTCGAATCTCTATGATCATTTTGATCCTTCTTCCGGTACTCATTATTCACCAAAGCATTTGAAACATCCATGAATTTAACCTCATCTTTACCATATAACAGGGTCGTGGTTAAGTGATCATATGTTTCAGGCAGAGAATTTAACAATAGCAGAGCCTTATCTTCATCTATAATCTCAACATCTAGATTTTGCAGATCAGCAAGTATTTTGTTGAAATTATCAAGATGCTCAATCATAGGTGTACCTATCTTGAAGTGGAATCGAAAGAGTTTCTTTTTCAGATAGAGTCGATTCTCTACACTCTTTGTCATGTACTTATCTTCCAGCTTCTTCCAAAGACTTGAAGCAATTGTCTCTTTCATGACAAAATATTTTTGATCTTTGGCGAGACACAATCGAATTGTGCCACAGGCTTGACGGTTAACATATTTCCAATTATCATCAGAAATATTTTTCGGTTTGGATCCTAGTGCAATATCGGATCCCTCACGGAATAACAGATCCATAACTTCGCATTGCCACATGCCAAAGTTGTTTGTGCCATCAAATTTTTCAATATCAAACTTAGCATTTGACATTGAACTTCTTTGCCAAGAACTGCTGGTGGATGGTGGGCTTTGATCCTCAACTTTTTCTTCGCCTTTTGAACCATCCATTGTGCTTCAAAACAAACTTATAGAGCTCAATTAAGTAACAACAGTACTTTAGGAGCGTAATTAGCAGAAACGGATGGCACGGTTGCGTCCGGAATGGTCCAAAACCTTGGAAATGATACTGAGTTTGTCAAAAATGGACTTAAAACGAGCTCAAACGGATCAAAACACCAAAAAAATGTTGAATGGAATATTCCGTTATCTTTAACGGAATATTCTAACGCCGTTTGCTGATGCAGTGCTGATGTCACTGGGTCGGGTCGGCTGCTGGGTCGGGTTCTGGGTCGGGTCGGCCCACTGGGTCGCTGGATCGGGTAACCGGGTCGGACTGGGTCGGGTTTCTGGGTCGGGTCGGGTCGACCCGCGGACTTCTTCTTCTTCACCCGATCTGCTGATTTTTTTTTTTTTTTTTTTTTAACTGAACTTTGACCGCGATTTCCGGGAGCATACGACGTCCAAATGACACGCCGTTTGTTCCGTTGGACTCCTGGCGACGAGGGCTATCTCCTGGTATGATCAAAACAAAATTTCGACCACTTTGATTTCTGGGTGGTTTGAACAACCGTGGCTTTGATACCAATTTGTTGTGCGGAAGCTATTGCGGAAGCTACTAAATCAAAGTGGGAATTATCATACACACAGAAACACAAAGATTTACGTGGTTCGGCAAATCGCCTACTCCACGGAGGTAGCACTGAATATATATAAACTGAAGATTGAGGGATGATTTACAAGAGAGGATACATGGGTTTATATAGGAGGTTGGAGCACACCTCTGTCAATAATGGTGTGCTCCATGTTCAACAAAGTTGGCCACCAACCCACTACCAATAGTGAGCCACCAACCAGCCGTCAGCCACCAACCCAGCTGCCTAACCCAACAAATATTACTTTCTTATATGTTGAGTTAAAGGATTCTTCTAAAGATATGCTAGAAAATATGTGTTTCAGAGGTATGTAATATAAAATGTTTCTTTCTGTGTGCATTATATTATCTTCAATTTTTGTGATTACAGAAAGAGGAATAAATGTAAATTTTATTCGGGAATTGATATTTCCATAAATAAAATTTGATATTTCCACAGGCTCCCTCTCACATGAATGTGGGGCCCATTTACTATTCCTGTGAGGATTTAATGCTACCTTATCTAATAAATACAGTGTCCAACTTCTGGCATAACAATATTTGAATAATTGAGCCACTGTAAACATTTCTTTGTGTTTGATACGTGAGAGGGAGTGAACTAAACCCACCCTCCCCCCCTCAACTTTAATATTATTGATTTCTCCTTCGTGTTAAAACCGCACAAAAGTACCTTAACCCTAAGTAACGGTACAAACCATGTACATATGTGTGTTATTCATGTATTTAAAGTCTTAATACCAAAACAGAAGCTTGTTCCTAAACAATTTCTTTGAATGTTTCCTCTTTCTATATATACAGCTTCATAACACCGTTGTTGTGTTTATCCATATATATGAAACATCTAACTATAGCTCCACAGAAATTTGTGAGGATGATATAGATATACTAATGTAATTTGGTGAGAAAAAAAAATTCCACAAAGGAGTTTTGTCTGATTAAAGGAAATGTTATGGGGAAGAAGGAAGAGAGAGAATGAGACAGAAGGTATGAGTAAAGGCCTTTGTAGCAAGGCATCTGTAATGGAATGTTTGTTTTTTACATTTGATCAAGAGTACAAGGGAGTTAAAAGGGCGACCAGGTTGAAGCGTGGGAGATTTTAGTTTAATCGGGATGGAATTGAGGTTGATGAAGTGTAACTAACCCCAGGCTAAACATGAATGAACATCAAGTGAAGAGTCATTGATTTTGCAATGTGTGCCGAGTCTTTATGGTGCCTGTCGCAGTAGTATATTCATATATTGCTTGAAAGAACATCAAGTGAAGAGTCATTGATTTTGCAATGTGTGCCTAGTCTTTATGGTGTCTGTCGCAGTAGTATATTGCTTGAACATTGTTTACACAACTTCATTTTAGTTCCTCTCAGTAAACTTAGTGGAAAAGAGAACATACTCAGCTTTTTAATTATTGAACTCAAAGTTTTTCTTCACAAGTTTTGTTGGAAAGTAATATGCATTTGTGTTTTTCAGGGTTGACATGATGCAGTTTTAGTTCCTTGTGTTCCAGTTTTTGACTTCCACGTTATTTGTCTTTAGATTGCAGATTTCTGGAAGGAGGCTTTGATATTAGGTTCACTGCACCATCCAAATGTTGTTTCTTTCTATGGTATTGTTCGTGATGGCCCTGATGGATCTTTAGCTACAGTGACTGAATTCATGGTTAATGGATCTTTAAAACAGTTTTTGCAGAAAAAGGACAGGTAGCTTATTTGATGCCTGTGCACTGTTTAGGGAGATGACATTTTTTATTTTTTAATGTCTTCCTATACAAAGGCATTGTAAAATTTTTTGCTACAAACAAACTATATTTGACAATGCTATTGTTATTTCAATGGTCAGAACAATTGATCGTCGCAAAAGACTAATTATAGCTATGGATGCTGCATTTGGGATGGAGTATTTGCACGGAAAGAGCATTGTGCATTTTGATCTAAAATGTGAAAACCTGCTAGTAAATATGAGAGATCCACATCGACCAGTGTGCAAGGTATGCTTAAAATCAACTGTGTGTTAAAGATGTTACTATCTTTTCTAGTTGGGAAATCTATTTTTGAGTATATGTATCCCTTAATGGTTTAAAGTATCGGCCGATATAAGTACATATGTATCGACCAATACGTAAATGTCTTGACCAATATCAATATATGCAAGATATAAACAGAATTTACAATTTTATGTCAAGAAAATTTAACGAGGCCAACAATTATGACTTGTATAATGTTATAAGTGTTAAATGACAACTTTGTATGTATTTATTCATTATTTTACTTGCTGATATTTTTTTTGTATTTTTTTAATTATTAAGCAATATATAGTTTTTTGTTGTACATTGTCCGATACCGCATCAAGAATTGACTATCCGATACATCTTCCGATAGCGCAACTTTGAACCTTTGATCCCTTTACAGTAGTGCTGTGTCATTGTAAATAGAATGCCTTTTGATATTTTTTTGGAAGTTGTGAATTCTGTTTCAAGCTTTCTCTAATTGTTAAAGTCCACTCTTGAAGCTTACCAAAATTATCTGCTGGTCCTTAATATTTTAGATGCTGATACTGTAACAAGCCTGATTTACTATCTGATATAGTCTGATTTTGGCTTGGAGTTGCTGACTCATCAGCTGTCCACTTTTTTCTTTAGATTGGGGATCTTGGCTTATCAAAGGTAAAACAACACACTTTAGTTTCTGGTGGCGTTCGTGGAACTCTACCCTGGATGGCGCCAGAGCTTCTTAGCGGCAAAAGTAACATGGTAACAGAAAAGGTATATTAATGCTAGCATGAACACCAAAGTTTTTAGCTTCCATTTATTTTCTTTAGGGAGTTCTCTGAATCTATATTTTGTTGTTGTTTTTTTGTGGCACCTACTCGCTCATCATAAATTTTCCTTTTTGAAATCTAGATTGATGTTTACTCATTTGGAATTGTCATGTGGGAATTGCTCACGGGCGACGAACCTTACGCAGATATGCATTGTGCTTCTGTAATTGGTATGGTCCACAAAGATTATGTACTTTTTCTGTTGTTCATTAAAAAATTTGTATGTTGCTTTTGCCATGTACTTGGTCTTTTGGTTCCATAAATTCGTAAAATATATCATAATTTAATGTCTTAAGAGAAAAAGGGTAGTATTAGAGAAGATTTTGGTTAGAGCTTGTCGATGTTTTGCCTTCAATACGACAAAATTTGCTACTATTATCCATGATCTGCGAGTTCATGTTCCTGTATATGAAATTAGTAAGTTACTGTTGGGATGAGTGCTTGACAAGTGAAAGGATGATGACATATTAGATTAGGTTACTTTTCAACTGTCTGGTAAGAAAGACTGAGGCTACCACTGTGAAACGGATACTCAGACCTCTTTAAGGTCTCTTGGCAACATGTAATACCAACTCGAGGGTCCATTTTGCAATGCTTGTGAGTCACGCTTTAATTTCAGAGCTCAATGTTCATTCTTTGTTCTGGTCTTGTTCACCTTGGATTATCGGTATCTAGGAAAGCCCCACCAAGGGTTTGCACAAGAACGCTTAGTGCTTCAATTTCACTGTTGAGATCTTGGATTAATGGCTTAGGCCATGAGCTCTGTTAAGGGCCTTAAGGAATTATTTAAAATTTTGTAGAAGCAATTAGTTTTTCCTATGATGCAAATACTTGATTGCCTTCGGTTGCATAGTGTTTATAGCTCTCCTTGTATCTATGAATTACTGCCTGATTCAAGACATAAGTGGTGGACGTTTGCTTAATATTCAGTTCACTGAGACAAGGTTTCCGTATTTTTGATGCTGATGCTTCCCCTCCCTCTCAAAAAAAGGAAAAAACAAAAACCTACCACCATCAAGGTCTAACTAGAAAGTAAAGAGAAACAGTAGATGCTATTTTAATCATGATGTCAAAATGACCATCCTGTCGTAGTACTTATTCATCAATTCTTCATCATAATATGCAGGAGGAATTGTGAACAACTCATTACGCCCTCAGATTCCAACATGGTGCGATCCTGAGTGGAAGTCTTTGATGGAAAGTTGTTGGGCCTCTGATCCAGCACAGAGGCCATCATTTGCAGAAATCGCTCAGAGGTTGAGAAATATGGCTGCAGCAATTAATGTGAAGTGATGCTAATCCTGAAAACAATTGCCTTCTCTGGCTTTACAAAATGCTGTCAGCAGATGTTAACAAAGGGGCCAACAAAGAAAGCATAGCTTTGCAGGTCATGTACTGGCTCCTAAGGTGGTGTACATAATAGGCTAATAATGCATTATTATGCCCTTGTTCTTCTTCCATGGACCTTTATATTACATCCATGGAAACATGTTTTTCTTTATGAATTGATTGATGGAACCCTGCTGCTGCTTTCAGAAAATGTGTATATAGATTAGCTGGCTATAGTGATGTTTAGAATATCCCTATGAAGCTTGGAGGGGTGGTATTCACTTGGACATCTGTTACATTACTTAAAATGCAAAACATGCCCATTGTAAAGACACTTAACTTTTATTTGATTAGTAGTATAATGAAACTACTGCTCCTGATTCTCAGTTGTAAGCAAAAACTGAAGTATCTTGTGGAAGCTGCCTAACTTGGTATTTGGCTCATTTTATGCATGTTATATATACAATAATTCAACTAAACCATAACATTTCTTCGGTTCTGCGATCTTTTAGTGTTGCCTTCATAACCTAGAATGTAGGCTGAATAACATGGAGTGGATATTTGAATTGTATGCTCCAAATTTTAGTATTGGCTTGAAAAGATATAATATAACTTCTGAATTATATGCATAAAAGCTGGAAATTGGCTTTAATAAGATAGAACTATTTCTGTATTGTATAAGCCTAGGCCTACACAAACTGGACATCTGCTTATAAGATGGGACGGGTTGATGACCAGAAAACAAAGGGAAAAAAATGTTAAAGTGAGAGAATGGATCTTTGAACTTACAATTCTTTTATTAACTTATTTTATGCCAACTAATAATAAAATGAGTTTTAGTTGATTGAGCAGTATTATATCAATGTTAACGATAAATTTGAAAAAATAACTTACTGTTATAAATATATCTCTAGTGAGGGAGAGTACAATCAATACCTATACCTATATATAATAAGCTAAGAAGCAATTTAATTTTCAATCAAGTGAATTAATTTGGTTATTCGAGTTGACTCAAATGAATTTAGTCTGAATAGTATTAATATGTTTATTAATTATTCTTTTATTTTTCCATTCACTCTCTCTCTCAATACCAGATTTTTTCTCTTCATTTTTCTTTTCTTTTTGGACAACAAAACACAAAAGTCTAATATTTTTCAACTTCAACAACACATATATTCACAACTTTAATGGTATATATTGAATAAAAAAAATCATTCAAAATTTTAAATTCATGTAATTGCATATACGTCATTTTCCTCTACACTATTTATACATATATATTATTATTCACCATCACAAAATTTACATATATTCAATATTACATAGCAACATACGTATGAAATAAAACTGTTTTGATAGCTAACAAGTGCTCGCATAAGTTAATTACAAACTTGTAATAATAATAATAGCAAGCATGCATGAAATGCATAAAGAATTTAGAGCAATATTACAATAAGAATGAAGTAGTAGATTTTCCAAACACCTCGCTGACTTAATTCCCTTTCTGCATGAAATGCCATTGATTTCGGTTAAGCCAGCTTATTATTGAAATGGTGAAATTAATTAAGGGATCGGGGAGGCAATGTCACTACCTAGCTACTTAGTACTTCGTACAATAAACATCTCTCAAGGTCAAATTCCATGACACCATTACTCCCTCCTAATTAATTCTCTCTCTAGAAACTTTACAAAATCTTGGCACCTAATACACGTTCCATTGACTTTCTTGTGTTTAGGTCAAACTACCCACGTACCATTTGATTTCTACACGTGCCGGTCTCTTTCAAATAAATTACCTACTGTTATTTCGACCGACTTAGCCTTCTTTTTTCTTATTGGAACATGCAACCCTTGGACATTTTACCCAATTAGAAGAGAGATGGAGTTGTGTAATGTCCTTTTTTTTTATCCAATTAGAAGAGAGATGGAGTTGATAAAAGATGGAGGATTAAAGTTGTAATATTATAGGGTGACGCGTATTTCTTTAAATTATTATATGTAAAATTTCAATATGTTGTAGATTCGTGATATGTCCTTGGATTCGGTCATTAGTACTTGGACAATTTAAATAATGGAAATCCAAAGTTTCCTTACCAAACCCCAAAAAAGAATGAAAAGAAAAGAAAAGAAAAGGAAAGTTGCAAGTGATAAGGTGCAAGTCAATTTCTTGGATGCTAAAATTAAAGTGATGGGTTTGTTCAAAGAAAGAGTTGACAATATTTGTGTAAACAACTTGAAGGGTCGACTGATTAGGGCTGAATTTGAGCTCAGCAACTGCGTCTGTTTGTAGCATCCCTGGTATTAATTTACATAAAGTGCATGGGGAGATACTACTATGTATTAATACTATATATATTTTCAAGAAGAAGAAAAACACAAGTCATTGATTAGGGTCTAAAAAACCTATATATATATATATCTATATATATGTTGTACATTATTGTGTGCAATGATTCTTTAATTGAACTTCTTGATATCTTTGTCAACCCTAGTGACGAGGGGTGAACATTTTCTCTCTCCTAAATCAAATTAATACTGTAATATACTTTCGCATCAAACATAAATTTATGTAATTAATTAAATTTTTGTTTGGGATCCGTGTAGCTACGGAGATGATATAGCTTGGCCTTCACAGAGTGATGTTTATAAATTTTTGTTTGGGATTCGTGTAGCTTCGTACTTCAACTATGGATATCCTAGTATCTTCGGTTTAAAACTTTTCTAAGTTTTAATATCCCATATCTTTGGTTTATTCTCAATTTATTTATTTATTTTTCATTTTTTATTCTATGTATAGTCTGATCAACGATGACATCAAATTGGGATAAAGGGAGAATATCTCTAATCTTTTTCTCGGTCCGAAATTGAGAGTTTAAGCAAATCGTTTGGAATGTCCCAAATGAACACTAAATTTCATATAAACATTGCAAATCTTATAAGTTATAAATAATGTAACTATGAATCATTCAAAATTTCTTTGCCAACTTATATAGCTTTAATTAACATTCTACATTTATTAATATTTGGCATATTGATACAATGTCGTTCCGGTCTCTTTTTTCTTTTCTAAGCTGTATCAACATAGCCAACTAGAGAACTCATCCGACTTTTCATTGCATAGATTATAAAAAATATTACTGTTAACGCTTGATTTTGTCCGCGCGTCCAATCCACTCTCCGCGCGTGTACCTGCACAAAAGTCCCAACGGCTTGGGCCGTGTGGAGACTCCTCGGGTGTAAGAGTAAGTAACAAGCTCAAGGTACGCTAACAATGGAGGTCAAATATTTAGTAGGGTAAAAGTGTTGTACCTGGCCTTCATTGTTACTTGGGTATTTATAAGGATTCACTTGGCTACTTTCTACTCCTATTAGGAGTGCTCTGCCCAGAATCCTTATTAGACCCGGATTCAACTACCTTGATCCGATAGAAGTATAATCCAGTAAGGAACCACAAGGGCTTAGAATACTGGCCCAAGCCTTTTCGGACTGGAGAGTCCTCATATAATCCGCTAGGTGTGATTGGCCTTTGGGCCGAGCCCAACTTAAGAAGCCCAATCCAGCCTGTTAGGATTTATATCCGAACATTGCCCCCTACTCCCTTAGTATATGATATGTACTGGGGGAGTGAGTCAGAGGATTTGATCAGATTTATAACAAGGAAAGAGGATAGATGCTCTCGGGAACCCGGAGGCGTCAGACCGAGGATATCTCTCCTCCAGGTGTCTTCAAGTGTTAGCCCGAAGATAGGGACTCTCGAGGGCGTCAGACCAAGGATAATGCCCCTCGGGTGCACGAAAGCATGAGAACCGAGGATAATGCCTCTTGGGATCCCTAGAAATGTTGTCCCGAGGATGGAGAACCTGGTCACGATATCGGGCTTCTCTGATGGGTAAGTCCCGCTCACAAATGTGTATTTGGGCCCAGTCTTTTCGTTTCGAAGCCCAATAGTGATATCCCAGCACGAGCAGCCCAACAGCTATCAGCGACTAGGACCTTAGGAATTCCGAACCGATAGACCACCTGCTCTTTAAGGAATTGAAGACATGTCTTCTCAGTGATCTTTGCTAGTGGTTTGGCTTCGACCCATTTGGTGAAGTAATCTATTGCCACAATAACAAATTTTACTACTATCAGCAAAGCAAGCCTTTTCGGACTAGAGAGTCCTCTTGTAAGACGCTGAGCAAGATGGGCCTTTGGGCCGAGCCCAAGATGGAGAGCCCGATCAGTCTCATGAAGATTTATATCCGAACATTGCCCCCTACTCCCCTAGTATAAGACATGTACTGGGGGAGTAAACTGAAGGCTCTAGCAGTTCGTAAACTCGGATTACTGAAGGCGTCAAACCTAGGGCACTTCCTTTTCCGGTGCCCGAAAGCGTCAGCCCGAAGAGAGATGCTCCTAGGGACTCTTGAAGGCGTCAGACCAAGGGTGTTCCCTCTTTAGGTGCTCGAAAGTATTTGAGCCGAAGAGGAATACTCCTTGGGATCCTTAGAGGTGTCTCCCCGAAGAGGAATGCTCCTTGGGATCCTTAGAGGTGTCTTCCCAAGGGCGCTTTTTCTTCAGGTGTCCGAAAGCGTTGACCCGAAGTTTCTGACTAGAAATGATCAGTGCGTAAGCCAACTTCTCTAAGTTTGGGTATCTAGTTTCTGCATCCCGAAGAGCATGACTTACGTAATAGACCGACTTCTGTCCCCGTGAATCTTCCTTGATTAAGGCTGGCCCGACCGCTGGCTGTGTTGTAGATAGATATAACTGTAAATCCTCTTCGGAGAGAGCTTTACTGAGGATCGGGCTACGAACCTCCGAAGAGCAGCAAGTCTTCCAGTTAACCCTTGAACGTCTTTAAAGTTCCTCGGGGACTGCATTTCAAGAATAGCCGATATTTTCTCAGGATTTGCGCCTCTATCCCTCTTCGACTAACCATGTATTCCAAGAATTTGCCTGACCCGAGACCAAAAGTGTACTTGGCGGGGTTGAGTCTCATGTTGTGGATTCTGACATTCCGAAAGCATTCTTCAAGATCTGACAGGTGGTCTTCATCCCCCATGCTTCGGACAATCATATCGTCCACATAGGCTTCCATGTTTCTTCCAATCTGATCTCTAAACACACTGTTCATCGTCCGTTGATAGGTTGCCCCGGCATTGATGAGACCAAATGACATAACTTTATATGCGTAGATTGCTCGATGTGTGATGAAGGATGTCTTCGGGATATCCGGTTTATGCATGGCAATTTGGTTGTATCCGGAGAAAGCATCAAGGAAGCTCATTAAAGTGTGTCCCGAAGTGGAATCGATTAGTTGATCGATGTTCGGGAGAGGATAGTAATCTTTCGGGCAAGCTTTGTTCAGATCCGTGTAGTCTACACACATCCTCCACTTCCCGTTATGCTTCTTCACCAACACCACATTGGCGAGCCCTTCTAGATAAGTTATTTCATAAATAAAGTTAGCAGCTAATAATTTTTAAATTTCTTCATCAATAACCTTTTGTCGTTCGGGGGCAATGTTTCGGAGCTGTGCCGAAGATCACTGGTAATTCAATCGTCCCTACTATTCGAACTGGGTTGTTCCTGAAGTGGAATAACGGGGACTCGTTGCCTGATTGTCATGAGAATCTTTCTTGCCACTCCCTTTGTTGTTGGTATACTTTTTATCGGCGGCTTCGCCTCGGGACTCACTCTGGTGAAAATCACCTGTATTTTTCGCGGTACCCCGAAGATTAGCAAGCGCCTCTTTCAATTCAACAAACTTATCAACCTTATCATAGGCTTCGGGCAAAGACTCGGGCGTTTTAGAGATGATTTCTTCGATCAATCTACTGGATTTGTCCACGTTTAATCCCATAGTTAAAAAGTGGATAACCTGCTTCGGATCTATGTCGTTGACTTCGGATACAGCCTCCCGGAATCTCTTAATATATTGCCGAAGTGTCTCGTTCGGCCTCTGTTTAACCTGCATGAGGGACGTGATCATCTTGGCCCGTCTCTTATTACTGCCGAAGCGAGTGTGAAATTGTTCTTGCAAATCATCCCATGAGCGTACAGATGCAGAAGGAAGGGATGTGACCCATTCTCGAGCAGTTTTCTTCAGGGTGGACAGGAATAGATGGCACATAGCTGCCTCGTTATGACCATGAAAAAGCATAGCCTGCTCGAAAGTAAAGGTGTGGTCATGGGGGTCTCCAGTTCCATCATACATCTCCAAGTTTGAGGGAACTTTATTCCTTCTATCGATCTTCGCATTAGCCAAGTCTCGGGTGAAAGGAGTGGCCCGAGGCTTGTTGGTCCCTGACGGTTGTTCCACAGCCCTTCGGGGGAATGACTCCCCAGTATGACTTTTTTCAGGGCTTCGTCGAGGACCCTCGCGATGATCTCGCCCAGATGGGGACCGGGCTCTCTTTCTCAAGTCCCTCGTAAAGATAGATTCAGACTGGGCCTGGTTGTTATCTCGATGCCGCCTTTGGGGTCGGTCATCTCTTCGTCGGCGGGGGGCGGAGCGGGCGGAGGCCGAGCCTCTCTCGCTCAGCAACTGTTGCCCAGCTTCGTTCAGTTCCATGTACTGCCTGTCAAGCTCTTCTTGCTGGATGTCCAGAGCTTTCTTTCGATCAAGGATCTGCTGAAGGCGTTGTCCCCGTTCGACTGACGTCTCCCGATGTGGCCGAGATTGCACCGGTCCGTGTGAACCATGGTTGCTTCGCTGTGAATTTTTCATGTGGATTTGTTTTGATCACGAAAGCAATTTACTACTAAAAGGCCCTCCTTCTAGCGCCAATGTTAACGCTTGATTTTGTCCGCGCGTCCAATCCACTCTCCGCGCGTGTACCTGCACAAAAGTCCCAACGGCTTGGGCCGTGTGGAGACTCCTCGGGTGTAAGAGTAAGTAACAAGCTCAAGGTACGCTAACAATGGAGGTCAAATATTTAGTAGGGTAAAAGTGTTGTACCTGGCCTTCATTGTTACTTGGGTATTTATAAGGATTCACTTGGCTACTTTCTACTCCTATTAGGAGTGCTCTGCCCAGAATCCTTATTAGACCCGGATTCAACTACCTTGATCCGATAGAAGTATAATCCAGTAAGGAACCACAAGGGCTTAGAATACTGGCCCAAGCCTTTTCGGACTGGAGAGTCCTCATATAATCCGCTAGGTGTGATTGGCCTTTGGGCCGAGCCCAACTTAAGAAGCCCAATCCAGCCTGTTAGGATTTATATCCGAACAATTACATTCATAAATTTTATAATTTTTTATTATATTGGTTAATGTAATATTTTTTATAATCCATGCAATAAAAAGTCAATTGAGAAATTTCAAATATTCAAATAGAATCAAAAGATAGGGATGTCAAATCAAAGAGAAATTGGTGTGGAAATCTTAAAGTCGAATGATCCACCACCAGGGTTCCCTGTACCAATTTACAAACAAGAGAGCAATGAAGTATGGATTCATAAAGGAGAGGTGAAAGAGTATAAGGATCGGTATATGGTAGAACTCATATATGTTTCCAATCTTCCGTCAAGGGTTACGAAGGAGTTACTGAATAATTTTTTTGGACGCTATGGGCAAGTGGAAGGTATAATGATTCACAGAAACAAGAGTATTAATGAGGCACAAGATTATTTTTCCAATTGTGGTTCAAAAAATAATAGAAATAAGGAGTGTAATTGTGAAGATTGTGAGTTTTTCAAAAGGAATGTAGAAACAGTTCAAGAGTTTATCAAAAGTTTGGAAATTGAGGAAGGCGTTCCTTCTACCTCAAAACATCGTCAAGAACAAACAAGATATAGAGATGAGGGTAGGAAAAAGGGAAAGAAAAAGAAGAAGAAAATTACTAAGAGCTCAATGAAAAAGAAATAGGATGTAGGGGCTGATAATGTCGTTGTTGAGGCTACTTTTGAAGCGAAAAGAGTAATTATTTTCAGTATAAAGTTGGGCCTGGTTTTGGATGAGTATGAGAATGAAAGTTCAATCAAGAAAACTTTTAGATCATATTTCTTTACAAGGATTATAATCCCAAAACTATTAATCCTAATATTAAATAGTCCTAATCACATTTTTGTTTTTTATAGGATTATTCATGGAATAACTTAAAATAATCACATGTTATGCTTGTTTTTTTCAGGATTAATTAAAGGATTGGATAAAAAAATATCGTTTGAACTATTATACTCTTACCAATAATAACATATTTTAAACTATAATTTAAACTTGTTTATACATTAAAAAATGATGAACAATTAATTATAAACTTTTAAATACTGCTGATTATTCCATTGCTATTACTCCTTGATGTATGTACTGAATCATTTGATGAACTTAATCTACTCTTTACTTAAGTTTATTATTCAATTTTGTTGGTTCTTAGTGACCACTCTTTTTATGCAGAACTAGGGTTTATACTTTATAGTCTTGATGGAGGGAAATAAATAGAAATTTAATTTTTTTGTGGGGGTTCTAAATTCTAAAATTAGGTGAACCAATGTTTAGTGAAGCTTGATGGCCTTGATCAAATCCGAAATATCATTCATTTCCTCAAGCTTTCAATGTTTTTTAGGCTGTATATGTAAAAATAAGGCATTGTTGTTGTAAACTTGGAGGTGTTTGTTTTAGTTTATAAACAAACCAAAGCCATCCAATTGTAGAGAAAAACTACGCGTAAGATATAGGTTGTTGGTAGAACTGAACTCGATTAAAGCACATAACAGAAATGAGGTTAATTTTGTCTAGAAATTTTTAGTTTCAAATGGTGGGAATTATAACATGATATTAAATAGTCTCCTATGTTAAGTCATTTTATAAATCCTGGACTAATAGTCCCAAGTCCAAAGTTAAAAACAAACAAGACACTTGGGATTAATAGTCCTATTTAAATATAATTCTTGCAAACAAACGTAGCCTTAAAGAATTTATTCAAGGAATAGATTCGGGTAAAAAAGAAAATGAGCATAATCCACGAGAAGAGGAGTTGGATTATTTTAGCAGAGCAAAGTAGTGCAATATGATTATTCTTAGTTGGAATATATAAGGGGTGAGCAGTAATTTAAATGCAAGATGGTGAGAAAAGTTGATTCAGAAGATAATGTTTTTTGTTTTTGCAGGAGACTAAGTGACAGGGATCTGATGTTAAAAAAAATAGAGCTGGTTTTGATGATTAAAGTGTATATACGCACAGTAGTAGGAGAGAAGTTTTTGTACGGTAACATATTTGTATGATTTTATCTTAGTGGGGGAAGGCAGCAATGTTCAAGGAATGGGAGGATTTATTTAATTTTTTTGAGAAAGTTGGATTTATAGAACCTGAGTGGATTGATAAATCATTTTTTCTGGTATGACTATGATGCTAAAAGTGATGGAATTGTCATCTGTTTTTTGTACTATGAAGTTAATTCATGGAGTCTAAATATAGCAGCATCGGGTGAAGTAATAGTATCAGTAGTTGCGGTAAGAAATAGCAGTAACACTGAAGCAGATGGAAAAGAATTGCAGTTGTAGGGAGTGTTGATTTCTTTTGATGCAGCAGAGGGGTCTCAGTTTAGTTTGTGGCATTAAGTTTGAAATGTGTAAATGCTTTTTAATTTTTCATTATATGCAGTATATGTTTGGTAATCCAGCATCTCAATATCTAATTCTTTTAGAATATGACATGTTTTAACAATATATTATATTTAGCCTTTTGTTAAAAATAAAAAATATATATAAATGTCAATTTTACTCTAATCGAATTCTTAAATATAAAATATCGTGTAAAAGAGTCTAACACTCTAAATATAGGGTTTACCATTTGAAATTTGGCAATGCTTGCCTGAAGTTGTAACAAATGCGAATATAAAAAGACAGCAATTCTCAAAGAGCACCATGAAATTTCACACTATGAAATATTTTTTCGAGTCTGCAGTTAAATTCGAGGACATCAAGAAGTTTGAAATTTCATGGTAGTGGAACTAATTAATTCCTAATTAATTCATTAATTGGTGTACGGCATCATGAGTGAACCAAGTACAGGGTTATCATTGCTCAGCAAAAAAAAAGTCAAATAATTAATGCGTACGATTAATTTGTTGCTGTGTGTGTGTGAGAGAGAGAGAGAGAGATTTCTTAATTAAGCAATGATTCAATGAATTAAGTCAAATTAGGTTAGCACCAATCATTCCATATTATTGTAGTATATTAGCCAATCCTGCTCAAGCTTATCTTGTTATCCAGAAAATCTTCACCAGCTCTCCTATAAAAGTCTTGAGATTAGTCTTGATGATGATGCATGTAATGCAGAGTCAATGGAGAGAGAGAGAGATTCTAGGGTTTAGACAAAGACAAGCAGAAGCATGTTTTTTTCTTCCGAAAGATCCGAGTCCATTTGATGATTACAAATATATTATTACTATCTTATGGAGGGGAGGGGTACCTTTTGAAAATTTGATAGTTTTCTACTTGGTTATTTCTATGCAAGTGCGGTTCTGGACCTATTTGTCTATGTTTCTTCAATTTAAAATTGATTAAGAAAATACTATGGTAGGAAACCAAGGTCAATGAGTGCTACTGCTCCCCTTTAATTTAATTTTTTAAAAATTCTTAAGGTCCTTAATTCCATTTTGTTTTTTCTCCTCCTTTTCTGGTTTAAAAATTGTCTAAAACTCTAGCTAACTAATTGGAACAAGTACTGTTAATTAATATTACATATAATAATCGATATTTCTGTTGTAAACAAGTACGAGTAGCTAAGAAAATTATTCGACCAACCAAAACTTAGCGTACATACATATGCGTCTATATATGAACTGCTTGAACAAGACATGTCTTGGAAAGTGCGAATTCTCCCTTGTGTTTTTCTACGAGGAAAATGTGCCTGAATTTCCATTGGAATTCTTATGGGGAAAGAAATAAGATCACTACCAGCTTTAAAATATGTTGTTTCAGACTTTCAGTTAAGAATGGAGGAAAGTTTCCTCCAGGCTTAAAATAGCTTAGTATATAGTTATACGAACTAAAGGCTAGGTTTTGGTTAATTTAGTCTCCTATCTTACGCCCTTTTTGTGGGCAAGGAATTAAAACGACCTTGAAAATAATATATTTCATCAATGCAAAAATTAGAGATAAATTTTTATTTTTTCATCGACGCAAAAATTAGAGATGTATTTCTATTTTTTAAACTATAAATTGATATGAATTTTCTAATATGTTACTATATTTGTTTTGATTGATTGGATACTATCATACTACTATTACTCCTACTACTATATTTTTAGATAATGTTAAAGATGTGTTTGAAAAAAACATAATATACTTAATTAAAAGTTGTTGTTTAAATATATTTCTAATTTTGAAACAAATGAAGTATTTAAGTTTGTATTGATAATTTGTTCTCAATAATAATTTAGTTGTTAAAGTTTAATATTGAAATATTATTAAAACAAACATACCCAAGCATGTCTTTTAATTTGGATGTTTATGTGACTTTGTCCTCACTTAACAGAATTTGATAAAAAATGAAAATAAAAATGAATATGTGTGAATGTGTGACTAATGCAAACTTTAACATTCATTTTTTGGATTGTATTGATATGGTAAAATTATAGTAGTCATATAATTTAAGGCATATAATTAATATATAGCCTTATCCCTAATCAGAATTCCTAAGTGGGATACAGTAATATATAGCTAAAGGAAAGCTGATGGAACTAAAACTCTAAATATGCAATCATGCAAACCTTAAGAAAATTAATTGAGAAAGAAACAAGAATCTTTTATCCTGACAGAAGGATAAGCTTTGCTAATGGTTGGGCAAGGAGTATGCATAATTGTGGGTTGGTTGTCCTAAGCAGCTTGTAGCATATTGTTCAACACAACTATATACTTATATATTCTACATTAATGCATCATATTAGGTACGATTATTTGATTTACAAATTGTGCCCATTTTACTGGATAATGCATAATAAATGGGGACGGTATGTATATCAACTAATAGTGGATGTGCAAATTAAAACTAATAATAGTAAATATTAATGTCTAGTACCTTAAATCTCAATTCTCATGGGTGAAAACTATCTTTGTTAGAATCAATATATTCCATCTTTCTCTTTAGAATTGACATTTTAAAGTTATGCACATGGATTAAAAAATACAATTAATGTTTTGTCTAATTGACTAAATTGAGTATAAAATTTCAATATTAGCCTTATAAAATTTATTGGAAAGATGAGAGAGAAACACATTAGCCTTTAATCATAAAGGATAATATGAAAAATTAAGCATTTAAATTAATTAAAAACCCAAAAAGATTGTAAAAAGGAACAAAAATCTCTTTCTAAAAAGACAAATAAAAAGGGAGTAATTAATTAAAAACCCAAAAAGATTGTAATTTATTACATGAAATTCACTGTTAGGTCATTACTTCTTTTCCATATCAATGTACATGAGCAAACTGCTTTAGTTTTTATTTATACTATTATTATTACTATTATTTATATGATCATCATTATATCTTAATTAATCTTTAAAAATAACCTAGCTAAAGAGGGTAGCTCAATAATGGAGCCATTTACGGAGGTTATCGACAAACTTAAAGGATGGAGGTTTCTCTCTTGATTTTACATGCATGTAGCAAGCATATATAATAAACTAATTAATGAAAGGAAAAAGCAATTGAATCTTTAATATTAATTAAGATATGAGAGAAATTTGTGCACTTCTTTTGTCACGTTGCATGTATAATAATATTAACAATAAAATATGAAAAAGAACTAATCCAAAATACGAGAGAGAAATGCAGAAACCCTAGCTAGCTAGAGAGGAGAGATGATTGACTTTTCTGGTTCTTGAAAATTAAGCATCACATCATCAACCAAACTTCTGTTACCTATAAATGGTTGGTCTTCGGCTGCTTATTTTCCCAACAATCAAAACACAGCCCTAGATAGCTTCCAATTAATTCATATATTGGCTGGAGATATTTAAGAGAGAAGAAGGAGCTAGCACATTCAGATACAGTAGAGATCAGAAAGAAATCAAGAATTAGGATATCGGACATGGGTCGAGCTCCATGCTGTGACAAGGCAAACGTGAAGAAGGGTCCATGGTCACCGGAAGAAGATGCAAAGCTTAAGGCTTATATAGACAACTATGGTACCGGTAACAACTGGATTGCCCTTCCCCAGAAAATTGGTACCTACTCAATCCTCTCTTTTCTCTCTCTCTCTCTCTCTCACACACACACACACACAAGAGATATATACTACTAGAAAAATGGTTATTTGTGGATTGCCCAAATTCATCATAGAAATTCACAAATGTTTTTATTATCACGAGACCGTTAGAGATGCCCTTATCATTAAAGTCTTTCATGATGATTTTGACGATTAGACTTTTGTAATTTCTTGAAAAATATCTTATATTGTGATTATTTTTGAAAATTGTCAGAGATATACCTAGTTTTCTAGTAATGAAGATCCTTCTGTTTGGAATGATTCATATTACAAATCTTAGGAAAAAACATATGTTAGCTTAATTTGTCTAAGTAATTAGTGTATTAATTTATAATTACATATTGATAGGGTTGAAGAGATGTGGAAAGAGTTGTAGATTAAGGTGGTTAAATTACTTGAGACCCAACATCAAGCATGGAGGATTCTCTGAAGAAGAAGACAACATCATCTGCAGCCTCTATATTAGTATTGGCAGCAGGTAACTTTAGTTTCAACATATACATATATATGTATATATATCCTCATTTGTCCTTTGTTTTTGTCCATGATGCATTTGTTTCCCGAATATACATATATGTATAGCTTCAGCACACAGATCTAAATCCTTGGATCAGTTTTAATTTCCTCTTTTCTTATTCCATCTATCAATTCTTTATGGGGGCTAACTTTTTTTGTTTTTCTTTCTTATGTATCATTCAGGTGGTCCATTATTGCGGCTCAATTGCCTGGAAGAACCGATAATGATATTAAAAACTACTGGAACACTAGGCTCAAGAAAAAGTTGCTCGGAAGGCGCAAAAACTCTTACATCAATCGACTATCTGCAGCTTCGAGTCAGGACCCAAAAGAAGGCGATCATGGTGCAGACGATAACTCGTTGAGCAACTCGGCCATGGAAAGGCTTCAACTCCACATGCAGCTTCAGAGCCTTCAAAACCCTTTTTCTCTCTTTAACAATCCTGCCCTGTGGCCCAAGTTGAATCCCCTTCAAGAAAAGATGATCCAAACCCTCCAATCTTTCAATGACAATTCTAACCCTTTGATGCAGCCTATTCCTCAGCCTGGACAAGGACAAGATGTTGAATTCTATGAGCCAAAAATGGATGAATTGGAGAATTCCATGCCGATTGCCTTCAATATTCCTGACTCAACTATTGTCCCAAAATCAGATGCACAACAAGTGAACCTCGGAATTCAGACATTCCAAGCTGAAGCTGGTGATTTTCTCAACAACAACAACAAAGCGACATCGGGATTTGGTGAATTTGATTGTTTCAAGGAAATGGAAGGTTCTAAAGACGGCATGATTTGGTGGTGCAATGAATTTGACACAAATTCTGCATCCTCAAATTCGTGGGACGACCCTACTTCTGCTCTTCACCCATCGGATCAAGTTTACCAAGATTTTGCTTTGGGATACAATATGCCGCAGTGACAGGATATATATATTAAGGAGTGGGATTCATAAGTTTATTTCATGGTCATAAGGAGATGGAGAAGATGATGATTAATGGGTTTTGTAAATTGGTTTGAATAATGTACGTTGTGTCATTCTCATTGTATTGCTAGATGTATATTGGACATGACTGTTATCAGAGTTTTTGACTATATGTCCATGTATCTAAAGACTCCATTTTCATTTCAGGTTTTCAAATATTTAATTTAAATGATTTTACGTTAGAGGAAAAAAAAAACGTCTCTCTTATTTTATGGGACTGTATTAAGTTAACATGTGGGTGGACTCCATCGCAAAATGACATTAGAGTGCAAATTTTAAAGCATAATATTCCAGGTTGGAATAGCGATAGGGAATCACTTAACTAATTTTTGACTAACCACCATGGTTAATGGTAGAATCCTCAAATGATTCCAGCTATTTATTTAATTTTCTGCCATTTTAGACTAGCTAGTAAATTTCAAAAGGGTTGCCTAATTTAGTTATTTAATTATGATAATAGTTTGGATATACCGAATAGTCACGTCCAGTTAAGACTTACAGAACTCCATCTAAAGAATTCCTCGCCACATAAGGCAAAGACAAAGAATAATACCCCGAACACCGGATAGAAGCCATCAGGAAGCAGAGCGACCTCACTTTCTAGCTTCATATTCCCATTCCCTCGGGACTTAAGACGAAGTCTCCTATAGTGACATCTGGACGATAGAAGGTAAGGTTTAAACACTAATTCCCTATTTTCTCTCTTTGAAATCTCTCTAACCTTTCGTTGCACATTTTTGGTTATCTTCCTCTAAATTCTGATACATACTCTTACACTTATCCCCTAGCGGCTCCCGCCGTCAAGGATATTTTTGGTTTCTTTCTCTTGCAAGTTGGATCGGCTTAACTTCAACCCGTGATCAGAATCAGAGAATATTGACCGTTAACAATAATGTTTTGTCACAATTATGTTGCCTAACATGAGAAAGTTGTATGGTGTGATCATCTCAGGAATTGTTGGGATTATCTGATTTTCTTTAATATTGGACAATACCTCCTCGAGCCAAGGCAAAAATCGATGAACGGTGTGGCAACTGCGGTTAAATTAATTACTTTTTTGGGAATGCAGGGATTTTGGGTTTGAGGATTCACCAAAGGTGTAGGAGGCATGCAGCGTCATATCCAGGTGAAGTAATGACATGCATCACAATTAATGAAATCCCCATCTTTGCTGCGTAATACTAACATAAACGATTAAATGTTGCAAAAAAAATTGGAATAATGTTATAAAAAAAAACGTCCACAATTTACAGATTTATGAAGTATGTTGCAAAGAAATATAATCTTCCCATGTTGTAATAAAATCAAAGTTTGGACTTAAACTGAAAAGAAGCTTAAGAGCAATTACATTCATTTAGTTTTAGTTGAAAATTTTAATATAATTCTAAAAGCTGTTACTATTTTCCGTTGAGCATCAGTATGATGTGATCAAAATTGTAAATATAAGCAAATAAGCGTAAATAAAGAAAGGGTTAAATACACTTCTGTTACGTCATGTATCACCAAATTTATAATTCGACCCCTAAAGTAATTGGGCTTACAAATTGCTACATAAATTATCAAATTACATATAATATCCACCTCAAATTGAATTTCTGGCGAAAATTGACCGGAACAGAGCTTGTGTCGGGTACGTGATGTCAGAAATACATGTTGACCGTATTAAAACACAGTTTGATTGTATATTTGTCATAAAATAATAATATTTCTTTGTATTTTGTACATTTTATCCGTATAAAAATATAAAACAAAAATATTAGTAAAAAATATTAGAATACAAAAAAATACAAGAATAAATGTTAAAATACAAAATAAAACAAAAATATTTGTTAAAAGTTATGAAAATAATATGAAAAGACAAATAACTACAACACAAAAAAATAATTAGTCCTTAGCATTGAATTATATGTATTATGTAATAATCATAATGTTTATATATATTAACAAAGTAAGTTAAATCATTAATTTTTAAAATATTTAATTTAATCGTAAAAGATAATAAAACCCACTTACCAAAGGAAGAATTAATATTAGTCATTTAGTTCCTAAACACATTCATCATTCATAAGACCAATATCCTGCAACAACACCAAAAAAAAAAAAATACCTATCCAAATGGCAGGAAATCAACAGAAAAAGATTTTTTTTTTTTCCCTAAGGCATGAACACTAACTAGGTACAAACCTCTCACAAACACAACACGGGATAGATCTAGACCGTTGCTTCTTTTTTTTCTTGCAAATTGACGGCGGATCTGGGTTGTTGTTTTTTCTTTTTCTTGCGGGTCGATGGTTTTGAGGTTTGGTTTTTCTCTGAGTTTGAGTTTGAGGTAAGATGGTGGGTTGGTTTCTAGATTTGAGAATGGGTTTTGAGTTTCAAGATGCATCTTTATTTCTGGATTTAAGATTAGGTTTTGAGTTTTTGAGTATTTGACCGCACACCAATGGGAGTCGTGCGATTGACGCTCATCGCGCATACTGCACCTGCTTTGGAAATTGCTTTTGATAACCAAAATCACCTAATTGAATGCAAAATACTAGTGTGTCTATACTACTAAAAATGGTACAAAACCAGAAGACGAGAGTGACAGAGATTGAGAGAGAAATATTGGCCGTAGACATGACGACCCATGACTAATGATCGTGGTGTATAGGCCGAAAGCCCAAGGCAATATCTTCTTCTAGGCTGAATCATTGTTGGGCATAATAAATACTCCATATATCCGTCCAATATGAGTCATAAATCCATCTCTAAAATTGTAACACTCCCTTTCCGAAATAAAAAGAGAGATTACACACAAAACATAACAAAACTACAAAATGAATAGAGAACTCTATGCCACAAAAGAATATCTCTAACGACCGATAAATATCATAAGTCAAGCCATGAAAAAAAAAACTGTCAAGCTGGCTCAAACCACAATTCGAAATAATTATTACAACTCCAATAAAACCAATGTATCATAGTCTAAACAAATTATCTAGACCATTTGAAAAGAAGGGAACTCTCATCACACTTGCCATTGGTCCCCCTGATTACCTGCCGGAAGAAAAATACAGCATGAGCCAAATGCCCAGTACGGATATATAGAGATAAAAAAAATAATGAAACGAAATAACTAACTCAAACAAATGAACTAAACTGAAATGAACAAAACTAACACAATAAAATAATAGGCTGAACCAAAAGGTTGAGTGTTATTTCATACCGAGCTCTGAACAAAATAGAAATATATCTTGTCACACAGACAAGTCAAATAATGCCACATAGGCAATCAAAATAATGCCACATAGGCAAGTTACACACATTAGATCGCGAATCCAAATGCATGTAAAATCGGAAGGTGTGTTCGGCACAAACATCACCAATCCGCAGAACAGAACAGAACAGAAAACTAGGGTCGACCCATACGCCTCCCACAACAAATCACCAAATGGACAACTCCCACCGGAGCACAAAACGGAGACGCTGTGGACTGATCACACCGCCACGGAAGGTGTCATACCTCGGTGCCAAGAGGACATGTCTGTGGTACCCCCACAGGTGGTTATAGCTCAGGTATACCCTACGGTATATTCTAACAAAATACTATGTCACAATACATGCGACATAATATCAACACAAATGGTTCTAATATGTACATGTTAAATCGAAATAAATCATCAACACAATTCTCCAAAATATATTACATGTACACTTTTTATAAGTATCAAAATAATTTTTAAACATACTACACTAGTCTAAAGAGTACAAATATGAGTTCCAAATATCGACGCCAAAATGAACTATTGTAATAAATTTGACAAGAAATAATCATGAGAGGCAATATTAAATTTCGAAACGAGTAGCAAGCGAACGAATTAAAATCACAAGAGTTTTGCTGAAAGAGTACGGAATCTATACCTGGATTAAGTAATGTAATACCCAGAAAATTATATTCCAAATAAAGTTGTTAAACCCTCTCAATTCAATCTAGTTTACACAAAGTAATGACAGTTATAAGTAAAATTATATAAATCAATATGTACAAGCTATTTATCTAAAAAAAAATATCCATCATCCATGAAACATTACAAAATTTTGTTCCCCTGATTTAGCAATAATATATAGTTAGCACCAAAACTTATAATTTGTTTTTATAAAGACATACATAACGGTCACTGTGAGGTTTATACCAAAAATAGTTTAATTTAAAGAACCATAAATTCCTTGCTTTAATACTTTAAAGGATGGATACAAAGAATATATATACATACATGTATAATCCATAATACAACATATGAAATAAGTATTCATTCGCATGCCTGCATAATAATTTTATTAGTAAATTAATGTCATGCCTATGATTAATGTCTAAATCAGCAAGGTAGCTTTATAATCTCCCAATCACCAACACACATAGAATAACTTTAGTCCAAGGTACAGTAGTTTGCTTGCTGTTTCTAAATACAATTCATAATTAATATAACTTTTATTATTTTACTTTCTAAATTCTCTAACTACTATTCTTATGCAGAACAAGAAATAAAAAAAAATAGGAAGAAAGGATCAAAGAATAAAGTTAGTGCATAAGTCACTAAACTTGGTGTTGCTACACTTCATATGCACATGGACGATATGAAGAGGTATTATAGTTTATTCCTCAATTTATCATGCGTAGGCAGTAAAGTAATGCTCACTAGACTTACAATAAATCACTTACCGGAAAATAATTAGCAAGCAACTGAAATATAAGTTATTCGCCCTCGCGGCTGTCGTTCTGTTATCTCCCCTCAATCAGTTCGTATAAGATGTATTGCTGAGCAAGATTAGGTTTAGTTTATTATTAATTAATATATTTATTAACTCTCCAAATTTTAAATAGGATTTATTATTACTTACATATAAATTAAACCTAATTATTATTAGGGCTCAATTTTACCAAATTAATATCCATCACTTATTAATATTTATTAGCCCATATAAATTAAATGACTAGTTTGACCCAAATAAAATACAAGGTCCAATTAAAAATATTTAAAATGTAAATTTAAATGTTATTTATTATATAATTATTTATTTTCAGGGATTACAAAAATAGACTTTTAAGATGATTATTTTATTTCTATTATTATATCCTAATACTACCTTATGTTCCGTCTTTCAGCGAACATCGGTTCGCTGGAGAGACTCCCTCTCTCTCTCTCTCTCTATATATATATATATATATATATATATATATATATATATCTTAGGGGCTGTTTGTTTACATCTTATTGCCTCTTAATGGACTGTCTCTTATTCGCTAAGAGGCATAATGCTGTTTTTTTGTTTTTTTGTTACCTCTGAATGTCTCTTAATCGTTAAGACAGAAAATGAAATCTTAATAATTAAGAGGTACCTCTTAATGAAATTTTTTTGATAAACTTTTTTTATATAAATATATTCAACAATATTATTCACTCATTTTTATTAAATTGAATATTTAAAATTATTAAATAAAATTTTACCCTTTTTAAAATGGTAAAATAGTGTCATTAAGAGACAACTTACTTTTTAGTAATCAAACAGTTTTTTAGATTCAGACCTCATAATCATTCAGATGATCTAATTTATTAAGACATCATAATCATTCAGATCTTAATTATCATTTTTATCAAACACAACCTTAGTATGGAAAGGTAGGACAAAGCTTTAACAGAGATAAACCCACACAGTCAGAACCAAAAGTTCTTATTATGTTATCGTAACACGTGCCAAAGCAAAGGCTTGGGACTGCATTGGCATATTAGCTTGTTAGAAGTTAGGTTGATGAAAGAAGCAAATATTATAATCACAATGTATACAATCGTCACATAGAATTAATTATGATTACAATAAACTCTCTGTCCAAAACGTAAAAGGTCTTATATTATTAGTCAATATTTTTTATTCAAAAAAAAAATCAAAAATCTTAACAAAAAGACAGAGATGCACCTGCATCAGATTATGACGAAGATCAGTTGATAGAAGTGTACAGATAAGTCTTTGACCAAATTCAGCCCAAATTTAATTCTGAGTTTCAATTTTTGTTCAAGCCCAATTCAGTTCAGTCCCAAATTAATTTATTTCGAAAGAGCTTTTAATGAGCTAAATAATCGGATTTCGGGCTTGACCGTCACAATTGATAGTCCGAAGATTTTTGATTTATTGTTAAAGATTGATAAAAAAAGGATAAGGCAGACTTGTAAAAATAAGATATTGCATTTACTGAAATTCCAACTTACTCTATTTTGGAGAAATATTGGAAGGATCTACATGTATTTATTAGAGGAATTTATTCAAAAAAAATTCACTTGATCTAACCTTGAATTCATGAACTTCAATTAGAATTCTTGAGATTGTAAATCATCAACAATATTTCAGTCATATTCAGCCAATTTCAATTTAATTTGTTTGGTCTTAAAATTCCATGTTAGTTTGAATTCTTGAAATTTACATATAATATCAAATTCGTTAAAGTTGAAGATTTGGGTCATTGTCATAGTCATGAATTCATGATCATAGTGGTTAGGCCTAAAGGCCCAGTCAGTTTCTTACTTTAGACTCGTTCTTTCTTGGGCTCCACCAAATAGTACACAATTAATTCCTTCTTAGGCGCATTAGAAATTACCTATAAGCTGAGAATCAGAAAATCCCACATAATATTCCCTCCCTACAAACAAAGAACTATTTATTATTCAACTCAAAATTATTAAAATAAAAATATATACTATTCTCTCTAAGTGGACACCAAAAAGTTAGTACATTTATGTGTATAATTAAGATATTTAAAGTGTAGGAGTACGTATTTAAGATGTGGTTCACAAATTTTAAACTTATTGATATACAACAATTATTTTTAGGAAAAAATTATTCACTTTACCTTTTGAGGACGAAATGAATATTAGATTAAATAAGAAACTATTTCAATTCCAATGCACGTGTTTAACTATGTTATATATATATATATATATATATATATATATATATATATATATATATTTAAAAACAGAATTTCATAGATAAGGCATCTACGTAACATTATCATAAAAATGTAAAGCACTTATACTTTCTTTGATTATCTGTTATTTTGTTTGAAATAATTACTATTTCCGTATTTTTATTGTAATCCTTTCATTTTATGTCAGATTACAGTTTTAATATATTTCAATTTTTTAAACCGTTTAATCAAAAAAAAAAAAACTTTCTTTGATTAGGACACATTACCCTTGCGTTTTAATTAATTTTGTGAGAGTGGTACTATATTTCTTGTATGACGACATGTACTAAAATAACCTTACTCTAGCTATAAAATCATCATATAAAACTAGCTCTGAAATTACTGTTACATGTTCTTGTTAGAGAATAAATAAATTAAAACCAACAAGAGATCTTGAAAGTGGAAAGCGATCGATAACAGAAGAAATTAAATCAAACATGCTCACTAAGAATTAAGATAGAATATTCAAGCATAATATTGCATTAAAATTTGACCCTTCAGTGACATAAATTGAAAATATATCTTCCCTGGTAGACCAAATAAAAGTAAAATAAATAACAATAATAATTATTCACTTTTTGTTACCAAAATAAGAACATCTAAGCCCAATAGTCATGAAAAGACCTTAAACAAGTTTATTTATGGCCCGCAGCTAGCCTCTGCAAATTTCTTCTCAAAAGCCCCGAACAACATCGCCACCACAGTCCCAGCGGCTGCAGTCGCAGCCATAGACACGAGTGCCTTTGCCAAAAAACACAGACCGAAACCAACCAGGCAAGCCAAACCACCAAACAGCGCCATGAAATTACTTGTATACTTCTTGTGCTCAACTTAGTATAATTCTTCTATATTTGTGTCTTAAAGAGTTGTTCATAAAATATACCCAAATACTTGGGAATATATATAGTGGGAACTGGATATAAGCTAGCCATGCACTCATTTAATTTTTGGCATCGAATACTTCAAAAGTTTACGTACCTTAATTAATTAATTAATATATATAATGGGGGTACTCTTAGCCATGCATTCATTTAATTGGTTATGTCGTAAATTTTGTGCATCTCAGAAGTCACCTTACTTAATTTGTGTGCATGAACGTTTTGGGTAGATAAGTTAAACCTTTATGCATCAGGCGTTATATATGATACACAAATAATAAAATATCTTCACAAAATAAAGTGAATATTTTAATTTTTTAAACTTGCAAAAAATTTCATGAGTTGAGGGAGTACTAAACTAGCCAACCTTACTTGATAAAAATAATTCTAAAAATTATCAAATAAAATTTGTGTTAAAATTACAGTTCCATGTACGTGTTGGAGAACAGATAAAAAATCGACCAATAATCAGGAAAATGGAAAGTTATAATAAAAGAAATAGGCAAATTAACATGTTCACCAGTTTTTAAATATGATCAATAAATCATGCCTACTTTTACTTTCTTTTTTTTTTGAAGGTAAAAAAAAAAGGTTCAAATACTTGTTCCGGCCGTACCTTAAAGGGTGCATCATAGACCCATAGTTAAAAGTAAATGTTGCGTTGACAAGATTTCTAATTAAGTCTATGTAAATGAGCGATTTACGATCAGCTAAATATCATAAGTAGTAATAAGGAAAGGCTTTTGTTAAATGTTAAAAATGACTATTATATGGTTTTATTTTTTCTTGTCATTTGCACTTGTTCGATTGTTTCCTACTCCTGTTATTTAAGACAGATTGTTTGCTACTTGTGTCATCCTAATTCCTAAGATCATGTTCTGTGATACCGCCGTTATGAATCTGGTGATGTACCACCGGTACATAACCCAGTCTATATATATTTTGTACAAGTAGGTCATACGGTGTGATTGTTTCAAATACAATTTGTATATAAATTTCGAATTCATTTCACCCCTGTTACTATAACCACCAACACTTCATATTGCCCAATTTAATATTAATAAATAAATAATACCACGGATAATAAAGTACACTAAAAAGATTGGCAATAGTTAATAAAGAAACTTTAATAATAACTTCGTATCCAATTTGCTACGACAACATATTTAACCCATTTTTTCATTTAAATTTATAAACCAAAACAGAACATGCATCTAATCCAAATTGTTAAGGCTTTAGAGGCCTTAAACATGTTTATTTATATATATTATTTTACGCGCGCCACAACCATCCATATATATATATATGCATCCGTTTCATCACTTGCTGTCATACTTGGTTTCATCTTCCTCTTCATTTCCATGGTTCCCAGCTTGTGCACACTCTTCCAATTTGTTCTCTATAATTTCAGTGACCTTTGCCACCACTGCCTCAACGGCTGCAGTAGCTGTCATCGACACAGCAACCATCCCGAGTGAACACAGACCGAACCCAACTGTCCCAACCACACGAGCCACACAAGCTAAACCACCAAACAGCGCCATTAATTTGCTTTTTATATATCTCAATTTGTGTTGTAAGATTTGTTCTAAGAATACCCAATTACTTTATGTTAGTGTATACATATATATAGTACTGGTATGTTAGCCTAGCCACGCACTCATTTAATTACCTCTATCATATCATTTCATTCGGTAGACCTCAAAAGTTTTAACTAATTAATTCGTGTGCAATGTGCATGAACGTACGTACTCAGTATGGTGTGAAAGTAATAATACTCCTATTAGAGGTCACTCATTTAATTTGTTCTATTGTTTCGTAGAGCTCAAAGGTTCAACTTAATTAATTTGTGCATGAACATATATATTGAGTAGATAACAAAATCCGGTTTGGCGAAGCAGGTAGAGTAAAAATAGTTTCAAATATATATATATATATATATATATATATATATATGAAAATATTTTAGTAATTAGCTAGGTAATTTTAGTAAGTAGAGTTTTTGGCTAAAAAATACTCTCGGAAGAAGCAGAATGTCAATACTTTTAGCAAAAGCATTTTGTAAATAAATTTATAAATTTGTCCATAAATTGCTTTAAAAGATAAATAAAAATTCAGACAACACACTTTTGTATAATTTAACCTTTTTTTTTCAAAGCACTTTTACATAGTCAAACATTATTTTAACTTTTTTATTATAACACTAGCAAAAGTTTTATATTTAAAAGTATTTCATCTTAAATACTCAGTCAATTTCAAAATTAGAGTTACATTATTTTTTACTCTATTACAAAAATAAAATTATATTTATTTTTTAATCCTTTCCCCAAAAAAAAAAACTTTTTTTAGCAGATAAAATTTTAAAGATTATTAATTGGCTAACCGCTATATTACGCTGTATTACTCGCTTTCAAGTAAAATTTTCCAACACTTAAAGTTCCAAACAATAAAATAATTGCTACGGTGCCAAGAGCTAGGCCGCGTTTTTTTCTCACGATAAGTAGAGGAGCTACATTTTTAATGTCGATTAAGATTAGAGTGTACAACAGTTTGACCTAATCCTGTCAGACTTTGACCGTTGACCAGATCAAGCCAAGTCTTGACTTTGGGCCTTCAAGACCAAGCCAGGTCAGGCTTAGCGTACCAATATGTGATCTACTAAGGCCTGCAGACTAGAGTAGGCCTTGGGCTAGGGCCAGACTGATCTGATCCGATCCAAGCAGTCTTTTTTTAAAAAATAAATATAATTAATACTATGTGCTGCTCCTTTTGTATACTTTTGGGATTTGGGAGCTTTAGCCCTTAAGCCTTTGGGCATGTTTTTTGTGGGTGGGGCCTGGCTCCTTAGCTTAGAGGCATTTTATTTTATTTTCCTTTTGGTCCAATCCATTATGCATCCAAGATTCCAAGGGACCAAGTTCTTACTGCGGTGCTGCCAGGCCAGCCCATGGCCCAATGAGCATTGGTAGTTTGGTGCGCAAAGTGACCAACAAACTTTATAATTGAATGACATACACATTAATTGTATATTTCCTTATTTTGGTTTGTATAATTAATAATATGGACACTATAAACTATAAAGTATTATGTGATCCTTCCTCTATTTTAAAATATAAGATTAATATTTTAAATTTAATATAAATATTATTCATTTGAGTTTTTTAAAATAATAAATTTTTTCAATTAATAATAAGTTTAGATATATAATAATATTTATAATTATATTAACTAAAAAATAATTAATTCATGTTATTTATGAATTTGAAATATTTTAAGACAACATAATAAATTACGGCAGTCAATCCATGCACATTGAGTCTTGAGACTTGAGTCATGCACATTATCATGTCAGTACGCTACCATCTCTCTTACTTTCTTAGTATTTGTGAGTCCCTCCATCAAAAATTCAAAATAAGTAAATAACTCACAACTATTAGTGTATTTAATAATGTACTTATTATTGTATTTAATTAATTATTTATGTAATTATGTCTATAAATAATAAATATTAATAAACTTTTAATCAACGAACTTATTAATATTAAATAAACTAGCAAGTATGGTAATATTAAATTTTAATTAACTAACTTATGAATATTAAATAAACTAAGTAGGATATTAATATTAAAATTTAATCAACTAACTTATTAATATTAAACTGAGAAGTATATTAATATTAAAATTTAATCAACTACCTTATTAATATTGAATATAGTAACTAATATATTAATTAAATGTATTTACAATAAATCAAGAATGAATAATTAAAATTTTAAACTTTATTGATGTAATAATTAAAATCAATGTATTACAACTTACAAATTACAAAAATGAATAAGTAAAAACTTATAATTTATTGAATCATTTATAAATAATTATAAGTGTATAATTTCAAAGTATAACTTAAACAATAATCAAGAATGAGTCGGTTACAAATATTTGTTTTCAAAAAATATTTTTAAAATATTTCTTCCATTAAAAAAATAAGGTCAACCCAAAAAAGATCATATTTAAATTATTGCAATATATTTGTTATTTCCAAACATGAAAACAGAACTTGATGAATTGTATAATAATAAACACCACTTAATATTTTTGTGTATTTTTTAAAAACGTTAAGAATATTTAAAAGTTAACTAAGTATATTCGAGTCTTGGTAATTTGTTAATTTATTATCAATTTGTGTATTATAAAACTACATAAATATATTTTTACGTTTATAGATATTTCTAAACAAATCATATGTATTATTCCACCTAGTGTTATTATCAATTTTTACTTTTTTTTTATTATCAAAAAAAATAAATTTTACTCTTTTAAATTTTTGACCTTCGCATGACAAAAACTTTTAAATTTTTAAATTTTTCTATTTGAACCATAAACATAATCAATTATAACACGAATCTTATATATTTTCCCCTATAAATAATTGAATGTGGATTGAATAATTAAATTTATTATTAAATATTTAAAAAATAGGCAATTACTTATTATGAAATAGTTGTTGTAGATGAAAGTTAACCAATATATATTATATAATTTATATTATAGGTTGAGTAAAACAACAAGACAAATTAATAAAGTAAGAAACATGTGATATATTCTCTCCGTCTTTTAATATAAGTCGTTTTAGAGAAGTGTTTTTGTCTCTTAATATATAACGTCTCAGAATTTTAAGTAAGAATTAATTGCTTGGTTTCCAATATTACCCCAAGTATTAAATATAACTTTAGTTTTTTTACTATTTTTTGTCTAATAAATAATACTCTCTTTTTTTAATACAAAAATAATATGAACAATTGATATTATATTTAATACTATACAATTATTTCTTTAATATTTATACACAATTCTAAAATGATTTATATAAAAGGACAGAGTGAGTACTAATATAATACTATTAGTATTAGTGGTTCAGAGTTACGTATGTAAGATTCTATGAAGATCAAGATACATGTGCCTCGTGAGGAGGGAAAGTGGTTAAAGACAAATAAAGGACAATTTGTCTTTAGGGTCCTTTACAGAAATATACAACAATTAGTAAAATATTACAAGAATAATGCACTAACAAAATAATTACAAAAAGAATAGTGCACTAGCAAAATAATTACAAAAAGAGTGCAACAAGATAAACTCATTAAATCATTCAGTTTCCTAAAAATAAAAAATTCCTTAAATCAAGGAGAAGTAACTGTCATAATTAATAATTCAAATTCAAATATTTTTCAAAATTCAAATTTCAAAAGGCTAACCATCATCGACCGTGACTCCATATTTTCCGACATGACGCCATATTTTTCGGCCAACCATCACCGACCGTCACCAACCATCACCTACCATCACCATATTTTCGATCAAACATCACCGACCGAAAACTCTATATTTTCCGGCAAAAAATAAAAAACACGAGGCTGTTATGTTTCACAATAGATCCAACAAACAACAGCAACAAACATAACATGTCTGGGCAACAAACATTACAGGTTAGATTCTGCTGTCCGACGAGATTTGGTTACCCACAAAAACTAAAATTTGGTTACTTTGGTATGAATATTTGGTTACCTTGATATGAAGATTTGGTTACCCATTGCACTATGAAGGTAACCTAACCAAACCTTAATATAGAGGCAACCAACCCTTAATACAAAAGTAACCAAAACTTAATACAAAAGATATCCAACCTTAGAACAGAGGTAACCAAACTTCAATACAAAGGTAACTAAACCTTAAAAACAGAGGTAACCAACCTTAATACAAGGGTAACCAAAACTAGTTACTACACTTTCAGGTACTAGTAAATGTAATTCTCAAGTGTGGATGTGGATTGGTTACCTTGGTATGAAGGTTTGGTTACCAACTGCACTATAAAAAAACTGCAGGTGTAGAAGTGGATTGGTTACCTTAATATAAAGGTTTGGTTACCTTGGTATGAAGGTTTGGTTACCTTGATATGAAGTTTGGTTACCAAAATTATCTACTTACCTTAAGTTCTCTACACCAGAATAACACTGAGTAGAAGTCTCTTGCTGTTGAACAAAAAGCCTTGGTGTAGCTGTAGGATTCAAGATCTTCGATAAAAGCCTTGGTGTAGCTGTAGTTGCCGTTGGAAAGCTTTTTAAATAATAATTTTCTGTATAAGGCTTGAAAGCTATAGATAGCTTAACAAATATTTTGCATCAGTATGCTTAGATGTAATTAAACCTCCATACCAAGCCCTCTTATAAAAAACATACAGATTGAAAACCTAGAAGTTGTACTTTATAGGAATTTTGTCTCTCATTTTTCTCTTCAATAGGAGTTTCTAGCAATTTCTATATAAGAAGGTTTTCTCTCTCCTCTAACATAAGAAGGAAGTGCAGAGCTGAATTTATCAGTAGAAGAAAGTGAAAAATGGCGGATGAATTGGCGCTAGATTTGGAGGAACTTCGTCAGCTTCAAAGCATTGCAAAGAGGCCTCGTATCGTTTCTCTCATTTCCACCGAGATAACCAACTTGGAAAAGGTTTAAATCTTTTGTAAATACTTCTTTCTTATTTTGTGTATGTATATTCTTATGAATTGGCTATATATGTATTTGTTTGTATGTATTGTATTGTGTTGTGAATGGTAGGTTGTGTTTGTAAAAATGCATGGTTGTGAAACTTGTAATGTTTTGAATTTTGAAATGTGCAATTAAACCACCCAACTAAATTGAAAGGATAAGAATGCACTAAATTGTAAATTAAATATTGAAGATGCACTAATTTTGTAAATATTTTATGTATACACTTTTGTTGTAATATTTCCTAAAAATGTACTAATAAATGTAATTGTCCCTTGTCTTTATGTATCAGTCCATTCTTCAAGTTCTCTCAATTATTTATCAGTTTTGGACCCTTGGTCCCAAAGTTACCGTTCTTGGGCCTAGAAAGGAAGGCGTGGCCTGGGCTATCTTTTTTTTTAAAAACCTATTTCTGTAGTTGGGCTTTGTCGTTGGGCCTGATGCAACGGGTTGCTAGTTAGAGAACTAGGCCACGCCTCAGGCCAGGCTAGGCTGAATTATTTCGCAGGCTGTGACAGGCCAAATATTAGGGAAAAACTTTGGCTTTCTCAAAACCTACATACTAGGTCAGGCCTAACCAAATCTTGACTAGCTCGGACTTTGATCAGGCCTTCAGGTCAGGCCGCAAACCTCAAGCTTTTTGTGCATGTCTAATTAAAGTATTCAAACTACTACATGTTTTTTCCCATGTCTCAAAAAAAATTAAAAAAGAATTACATGACCTACCCTGATTACCCCCGAGATGTGTAAAGGCGTCTGAAATTTAAAAGTAAAAAAAATGAAATTACTAATATAGGGTAATAATATAAAAAGTAAAGTTAAGAAGAAGAAACGTATATGTTCCCTTTGTTATCAAAAGATGATTTAAGGTACAAATATTTTGTCCTCAAAAGGATACAATAAGTATATAAAATAAGGGTAAATATGTCCTTTAGTATAGTCCATTGGTATATAAAAAAAGAAAAATTTATTATTTTATGTAATTTTGTAGAATCACCAGGTATAAACTTAAAACTTATTATACTTTTTTTTTCTTTTTTTTACTTTTTTAATTTATGTGTAAAATGAAATTTAGATAACCTTTAAAGGACGAAACAAGTGTATTGAAGAATATATATACAGAGAAAGATGCTCTATCAAGGAGCGACTTACGATAATTAATGTATTAAATAATAGATTAGGACATTCAAGAAAGAAACCAAAAAAAAAAAAAAAGGAGCGACTTACTGAAAAAGAAGTCCTAAGTTTGAACTCCTCACACCCCCAAATTAGTAAAAAAAAAATAAAAAAATAAAAATTTGGACAGCACTTTAAATTTTGAAAACACTAGATAAAAATAATGCACAGTAATCAATGCATTAAATAATATTAGTATCTAATAAATCGGATTTATTATAGATTCTAAAAAAGAATCACATTATTATCACTCTATAAATCTGGCTAATTATTTCTGAGATTACCGCACTAAGAAACTGGTAAATTCCAGTTACATATAAACCATCCTACCCCTGAAACGAGGATATCAATAATATTCCACCGGTTTAAAAATAAGAAATGAACTCACAATTAAAATTCTAAAATTGAAAATTTATGTGAATTTTATTTTCAATTATAAAACGTTAAAAATTTTGAAATTAGTATAAGCAATACTTTTTTTATATAGTTTACATTATCCAGGACTATATCTCCTAAAATCAAATGAAAAACATTGAAATTAGATGATATTGCTAAATTCACCTGAAAAAAAATAAATCAGTACTCTAGTTTTTGAATGCAGGAGTAATACTTGAACAACCTTAATTAAATTACAAATCAAACAATGCAGAATAGTTACAAGAAAATTAATAAAAATTATCCCAATTTATATTAATCAATACCATGAATGCTATTTTAGCATTTAACCTCTAAAACATTAAAAGTATAGGGAAGTATATTGGAATAATGAAAGGAAACAACTTCTCCCGGATTAATTTTCCTCCCATTTTTAAGAAGGCAATTGTTGCTGGTGGTGCGTCGAAAAATAAAGGGGTTAATAAGGCCGGTAGACGCAAAAGGACCACAAGAAATCTCAACACCATAAACAGCATTTGCTCGCCATGCCTCGTTGATAATTTGGACGGTGAATTTGGGTACATGAATGCCTGTATACCCCGATTGCCATTGATATATCCGAATATCCTTTGGACTGCACAATTCTTTTGAACCTCCTTTACTGCCTCTCATACCTAAATTAAAAAAAAAATAAAATAATAATTTAAGTTTAGTGACCATTTTTATCCCTAATTAATGAAACTGTGTATTCAAATGGACAAAATGTACGTTTGAACAGATTTGTGAGTGTGTGAAGCCCCGAGCTGGGAAAATATACGTACATGAAGTAGTGAAAGAAGATAGCGACAAAAGAATGAGAATAAGGAAGGTTTTCAGCATGGTTTTTAGAGAGTGAAAAATGTTTTTTTTTTTTGGCTAAAATTTGCATGTGAGGGTGACTCTGAGCGTGAAGGTTATTGTAAGCGCGCACATTAATGAATAAAATATTACTATTTATATTATTGTAACTGGGCCCAGATAACACGTCTACCGTTCATGTAATTCAAATATGTTTTTAGGAGGGAGATTAGAAATTAAAGTATTTTGGGGTTGGACTCACGAGCTGACAAACCGTTTGATTTTATTTAGAACATATTCCATTAGAATTCAATTTATTAGGGATACATTTCGTTGCATGGGCTTAGGGAGAATTTGGAGTTGGAATTATGAGGGGAATTAAGGAAAAATTTACTTTATTATTGACGTAGCACTTTTGTTATTTTTTTTTTTTTTTTTTAACTTCTGCAAAGGGTAGACTTGAATCCAGTTGATCAGTTTGTCCAATTCAATTAATTCCATTTTACATACCATGTGAACATGACCGTCTTTTATCCTTATTATTAATGCTCAGCCAAAGTATATAAAGTGTGTTTATTTATAATAAAGACGAGTAGGGGCGGCACACAACCTAATTAATCCCAAATTCCGATCAACATTACATATCATCATAACAAAGATACGCGCAGACGCGCACCCACAAATAAAATACAGTCGATGCCTAAGCCTAATTAATTATTATTAAGCGTTGAGCAGTAAATCAGTGAAGGCTTTGAAATTCTTAGTTGAGCTTCCATTTGGTCCAACACTACCAAGTAGACGCCCCCTCAATATTCCCACGTTATTTCTCATTTCATTTCCCTTATCACTGCACATAATAATATCCAAAGCATTCATGGTTCCACTTTTAGTAAAAACTCCACCCTCCATTTTGACACCAATCTTCCACACATCCTCTGTCATCCGGCAATTCAACATTTGATCGCCGATAAAAGGCCTACAAATCATAGGCACGGCGGATACAATACTTTCCAGGATTGAATTCCAGCCGGAATGTGTTACAAAAACTCCGATCGAACTATGTGCGAGAACTTGTAACTGGGGAGCCCATGACACTATTTTTCCTACACCAGTTGTTTTTTCCAAAAACCCTTTTGGCAATAGCTTCTTTGCGTCGTCCCGGAGAGACCAAATAAACGGAATCTTGCTAGCTTCCAAGGCTTCTGCTAATGCTGCTACTTCATTTGGAGGCGGTACCAATACAGTACCAAAGCTTATATATGCCACGGATGCAACTTTATGTTTGTCTAACCACACAAGGGACCCACTGTCGTCCTCCTCTAATTGTGGCACAGTAATTGTTGATGGCCCGATATTAAGTACATTTTTTAAAATTGACTTCAAATCATTCGTGACGACAGGCTCAAGTTCTTCGAAGGAGTTGAGCACAACAGCGGTTGCCCCAACCACCTTTAATCCCATGTTGTGAAGCATTTTTGCAAATGGAGATTCTAAGTCGCCCGATACAACTTCTTCCGGTAAATCACCTATACGAATTGCTGATAATCCTGGGAGGAATTCAAGATTTGCTTCGGCATTTATGTTTATGACGGTTCCTGGTTACGGGTGATAGGATAGAATTAATTAAAAGAAATGAATTAATAATGAGTTTCACATGTTCTAGATCTTAGCTAGCTAAAAATGAAAAGAAATTAAATCCAAACATGCACTTACTTAGAAAAAGAGATTTGATATTTTCATATGTAAAATAAAAAATTTCACATGTCGTCACCAATAATAAATGAGTTTCATACTTTTAAGATAGATACTTGTAAAAATATCAATATTTAAAGTGACATACATTATAATTTTTTAAGATTTTCGGTCTAATATACACGGTAATATATTGTAACCAAAAAAATACGAAAGAAAAGATGCAATCTACAGTTCTTCCCATCCAAAAATAAAAAAACAATTTTGACTTTGACTTCTTGAAATTAATTTAAAACATTTTTATATTTTAATTTTATAAGAATTCATTTGATTTTGGACAATATCATTATGATCATATATAGTAACTATCTAGAATGTATTTTTAATTAAAATATTTACACAATTATGAATTTAAAAATATTTCATATATATTCACCTTAGAAAACTAATGTGGATTATATATTTTGGAACAAATGAAATACTAATAAGGATGTTATGTTTATTTTATATATTTATCTAATAAAAAAAATTGTTAATTTAGGAATGGAGTGTGATAATAAAATTAAAATAATTTGTTAATTTAGGAATGGAGTGTGATAATAAAATTAGAATAATAAATTTAAAAATTTTGTATGGTTTTGTACGACAATCAATAAACAAAAGATTATTTTTGTGAAACTGATGGAGTAGTACCAGTTGTTCCAATTCGGGTGGTGCTCCGGATGAGATCGGTGTGGACGTGAGCAGAAAGAGAGCAAGCTCCGGCAGTCCAAAAAGCCACCCAAGGAACACCCATCTTCTCGGCCATATCACCAGAAAACCACAAGAATGCGTCGGTTAACAAGCAGCTAACCTTCACTCCTGTCTCTGCCTCAGCCTCTTGTACTCCCTTCTTGAAATTATGAGGGGTGGCCTTGAAGAAAAGACCAATGGCCTCTAAAGGTGGTTTTGCAGGAAGTAAATGATCATTTCCCTCTGACACTCCCACTCCATCCCACACGTTGTAGGCCTTGAAGTTATGGGCTAATTTGGGCCTTGCTGAGAAAATCTTGGAATTGGAGCTTACTGTGTTGAAGAAAGAGAAAATCGTACCCGGTGGTGCAGAGGCCGCCATCCTCTGCGCAATGTTGAGGAGAGGTAGAGCGTGCGACCCGAACGGGAATGCAAAGACCGCAACGTGAGATGCTTTACTCATTCTAGCCTCAGCCTGTGGGATCGATCGATATAGCTACTTTGATTACAACGAATGATTACACACACACACACACACACACACATATATATATATATATATATGCATTAAAGGATACTAGTGAAACAAAAACTGGCTGTACTGTTGACTGTAAAGTTTTACTTAATAATTGTTGCTTTCCTTGAAAATTATGATACCTACCACCGTCAATTCGAAACAGTGACGTAGTTCGTATGATATTCCCCCACCACATGCTGGCTCTACTAGAAAAAAAACTATGGCAATAAATATAGAGAATTGATATTTACATCAAAATAAATTAATATTTTCACAAATTTTTTTCGTATGAATAGTGAGTAAGTGTTATCTTTATGTTAGTGAAATCTTGTAAAAATATCATTTTTTTAATAAAAATAGCAAGTATATTATTTAGTGGGATCTATTAGCATACAAAAAGACTCATTATTTTATATAATATTGTGAAATCATTAAGAATAAATTTAAAACGTTTTACATTCTCTTTCTTTTATTTTACAATTCTTAATTTATGTAAAAAATATACTTAAAGACATAGTTTTAGTGACAAAAGGGAGAGTATATGAATCTCAAGTCGTCCTTAAAGTATTCGCACTACTCTCACAAAAAATAATGGCATTATAAAAAATTCTCAAAAAAATTAAAATAAAATCTTATATAAATTTATTTTATTCTCAAAAGATTTTTAAAAAGGGTTCACTAGTTTTCCTTTAAAAAATTTATTTTTAATGTACTTATATGAAGTTCAGTTTGACTACCATAGTCCAAAGAAATTTTTTTATACTCTGTATCTTTTAAAATTATCTAAAGATTGTACTTAAGATATTTTTATAAGAAATTAATATTTACATAAGTGAAATTGTTAGTTCATAAGGTATTTTTTCACATGAAAATAAATTTTATTTATTATTTATGTGAGAAAAAAATTATATAAATATTAAAATTTTAAAATGAGTATAAATGTATTAACTTTTTAGTTTATTGGTTATAGCAGGTCCCACGTATATAATAACAAAATTTGGTACTACCTACCGGCTACCACCATCATTTTTAGACACGTAGAATTTTTAGTACAATAGAAGAAAGAGCATGTGACGTTTATGTTCGAGCATGTACGACGTTTATGGCTAGTTTTAGATAATAATTTTTATTTTTTATTTTGGGTCATTGTATATTGTCAATTTGCATGCATATTTTTCATGATTTGATTAGTGTTGTCTTTACATGGATGAATGTGATACTTAATTTATCTGCCTAAAAGCAAATAAAAGACACTTTTTTTGTTAATTTTTGTTATATATGTATGCTAAATGTTGGATTCTTATGTAATCATGTCATATTTGGTATACAAGTACATGTGTTACTAATAAGAGAAAATTTGATCACTTTGATTGACCTTACTTTATTTAGGCAATATAATATTTATATAAAAACATGTTACTCCTTCTGTCCCGAATTAATTGTTCAGTTTTGACTTTTTTAAGTCAAATTGATTATTTTTATAATTAATAATTAAGCATATATAAATATATTTCTAAAATTATAAAAATTGGGGTTAGTAATAAATTGTATATACTTTCTTTTGGTTATAATCTCTTCATGTATATTTTAGCAAAAATAGTAAAAAAAAATAGTTTTAAAAATGATCAATTTGATTTTAAAATGTCAAAATTGAGTAATTAATTTGGGACGGAGGGAGTATCTAATAAACATATTTATTGCAACAAACAATCATATAAAAGCAACAAAAAAATATTAATACTTATGAGACACAAATGTAAAAAGGAAATTTTTAATTAAATTATATTTATTAATTTTTAGAACTAGTTTGTCTCTTGCACATGCAATCAATCTAGTATTAGTTAAATATCGGACTTTTAGGTACCTATTAAATTATATTTATTAATTTTTAGAACTAGTTTGTGTCTTGTTCAGGCAATCAATTTAGTATTAGTTAAATATTGTGCTTTTAAATATAGGAATCGATAAGTTTTAGACAATTTTTTTTGAAATGATTGACATTTTTTAATGTTGTGTTTGTAAGTTTTGAGGGATGGAATGAGAAGGAAAAGTATAAGAGGGAAAGAGATGGGAAGTGATTATAATTTTCTTTTGTCATGTTTGTAAGTTTTAGAAATGAAGGAAAGTGATGTGATTTTAATTATATTTTTTTTTGTGAGTTTAGAAGAAAGGAAAGGAATGGAAATAATTAATTTTTTATTTTTAAACTACACTATTACTATATTACCCTTACATATAAACATAATAAATTATACTCCAACGGTTTCATATTAATTGATCATTGTTGACTTTTTAAAGTTAGCTTAAGAAATTTTTAAACTCAAAATTGTCATTTTTTTTAATTTCAATCAATACAATGATGAATATTGATGTAATTAAAATATTCATTTTGTTTTTCTTTATTAATTGGAATTATTGATTACCTTTTATAAAAGAAAAGTAGAATTCATAAATGTAATTTCAATTTATATTGTTTGCACTAAGTTGCGAGGTGATAAAATCAATACACCTTTTTGTGTCTCAATTTTTAGTATCTAATAATGTAATATTATTATATTAATGGAATATTTTTCATCAATTTTAAATTATCAATATAAAAGTTTATATTCAACCTCAAGTATACAATCACAACTATAAAATCACCGAACTCGTATTAATAATAAGAAATTACAATCATTTCTTTATAATCTGTTTTGAGATTAGGCGTAGTTTGAATATGTTGACGTAGGGCCCGAGATTTCATTGCTTCTCTGTTTTCTTCGGGGCTTCTCTTGTTTTCCAACTTTTTATAAGGATAAAGAAAGAAAAGTGGGGGTGAGGGTGTGGGTGGGGCGCACCAAAAAAGGAAATAAAAGAGAAAATTTGTATTTTCAAAAATTTGGAGTTATAATAGTTAGGGACAAAATTTTCATATTATTTATTTTGAAATGTCATTTTTGGTAATATAAAATATTTAACTTTTTCATTCTTTTTCATCCCTCTAAATTCTCCCATTTTTGGTTGAAAAGTTTTGAGTCAAAAATGAAATCAACTTTACCTCCAAATCTCTTTTCTTCCATCTTAAAAAATAATAAAAATCTCACAAACATAAAATTTAGAAGGATTTTAATTATTTTTCTTTCCCTTCTTTTTTTCTCAAAATAAAACTTACAAACATGGTGTAAGGGACTACGATAGTCTAAAATATATACCAAAACTAATTCATTCTAAAAAGTATATGAAGTTTGGATTATACTCATTTTTTGAAGTTAGTATAGTTTTAAATTTTAAATTGATAATATATATATATATAAAATTAAATAAAATATATCAATTTAAATTTTTTTTTAAATTAACTTAAAAAGTTTAATTTAATCATATATTTTAAAACAGAGAGCATGTGATAAGTCTTGGAAGTGGGGAGCCCATGACATTATCTTCCAAAGTTCGCTCGTCTTATCTTTCCAATTAGGCATTAGCCATGAACTGGTGGGTTGATTCTTGGTCGATTTGTAATTTTGTTCTACATTCATTTACTGGGCTTTAGTGGCCAAAACTTTGGGGTTTATTGCTCATTTCTACCTCAGCAAACTCGGAAGCTATTCATGCACCTGAGCACCCTTAATAACACCCTTAACAAACTAAGGTGATGTTTCATTACATCTTAATATATTTTAACGGCTCACATCTTAATACATCTTAATAACCTACATATTTGTATTAAGAGGTCATCTGAATAGTTAAGATACAAATATGAGTCTAAACTATTCAGAGGACCTCTTAATACAAAGATGTGGGCTGTTAAGATGTATTAAGATACAATTAAACACTACCTAATTAAGTAAATTCTTGAATTATGTGATGTGAGTTATTTAGGATGAAGTATGCAAGGTGTGAAGGATTTTCTAGAGCATTAATTAATAATTACGTAGCTGTTATATTGATATGATTAAAGAAATAGAATGAGAAAGAAGAAGAAAAATTAGCAAGCAAAATTTTATCCTAATTCTCTATTTTCTCTTCTCTTTAGAGTCTACCCACACTATAAGAGAAAAACTTATCAGTATAATTTTTAGTCGACGATGATATATATAAAGGAAACTCATCTTTTAAAAGTTAACTAAATAAATTATTTTACAACCCATTATACCAATTAAAAAAATAGCTACAATTTAATCAGATGTGTAGGATCAATTCGTTACCAAAATTTGTTAAACGTGAAAATATTTGTGCGTGAATATGAAATGTATGATTTAGATGAAATATCATTTTGTTAGTTCAATGAAAATTTAGTTATTGTAAATTTGTACTTGAATGAAAATTTAGTTATTGTAAATTTGTACTTGAATGAAAATTTAGTTATTGTAAATTTGTACTTGAATGAATGTAGATGGATTGATTCCTGTTGGGGGCGACGTTGATGAATAGATAATTTTGATAAAACTGACGTGAAGGATTATTACTTTAGGGAATCACTATTTTTATATGTATTTTTAATATTTTTATATAGTTCTCATATGAAAAGTAAGAGTTATATTCATATAAGAGTGAATGATGTAAAAATATAAAAAAAAATACGTAAAAATATCAATTCTTCTACTTTATTATATGAATTTTACGGGTAATATACCATACCATACCAAGGACGCAAGGACTAATACTTTATTATATGAAAATTTTATAGCTAATATAGCACACCACACCACACCACACCACGTCGTTATTTATGTGTTGAGAGGTTGATGGTATTTACGGAGGACAATGTTCCTCTTTAAGTAGCAATTTGTACATATATTTATTAATTATTAAATTTTTAAAAGGATCATATTTAAATTTTTACATTGTTTGTGAATTTGGAGAAAAAAGAAAGGAGTTTAAAATTTTTAAAAGAAAAGAGAGTGAAGGAAAGGATCGTGAGTTTTGCAAGGAAATTTTAACTTAAAATAACATATTACTACTATTTTACTCTTATGAAATTACATCTTAGAAATTATTATAAGGATAGTTTTAGTATTTTAGTATGTCATTTAAGTATTTAGTAAATTTCCTTCGGCAATAAATTTTTAAAAAATCTCCCTCCTTCCTAAATTTCCTTCATTCTCCTTTCTGGTCTCTCATTTTTAAAATCTCTCTCCTTCCTAAATTTTTACATGATTGAATTTCAGTATTTTGATCCTTAAAAATTTCAACTATAAATTAATTTGAGAGTTGATATAAACACGCAGAACACAACCCCTTTTTAAGACAAATAAGCCCTTCACATTAAAATATTGTGGGTCAACATAATCACCATAAAAAAGAGCTAAATGTCACGGACACATTTATTCATATAAAAATAGTTGTCATGTATGTATTCGAATTTTTTTTTGTCATACTGATATCAGCCAGCTCCCATTTATTAAGCTTTCAAATGATGCACAGCAACCACCAAAAGAGAAGTTACAAATAATAATACATAAAGGCTAAAGCTAGCATAGGAAAAAATGGTTTCATACTTTCATGTGGCGTAGGAGTACTCCTGAAAAGTATAGAAAGAAAAGGTCAAAAATTTGTATAACGACAGATTGTAGGAGAGGAGAGAGGAGGAAATAATAAATATGCTGCAAATCAAAACCAATGTAACTGAGTCCTTTTAGCAGAGTAAGGTGGAAATTTTTTACCAACAATTCTCAATTCGAATGATCAACAGTCACCACTAGGTAACCAACACTTGTCAATTGTTTTGAGAAGCCAAGTACTATGTTTTTGGAATGAAGGAAGCCATGGTAGGTCAGCTTCTCCTTCTAGCAGCTACAGGTACAACACAAACAAACAATTAGAGTTCACGGGCTCAACATATATAGCCATCCTGCCCGGCCCATACATCACATGTAAATGTAATCACGGGACCTTCAAAACCATATTTTATGGTCATTACTAAACATCCCATCTCTTCATTTTGTTCCTTCTACATTATAAATTAAAAATCAACCAGACGCCAACTTAAACTATTTCGTCCGCCTCATAAAAATAATTAAGTGTATTTATATTTTGATAAATACTCTTTCTATTTCACAATAAAAGTATCATTTGTTCAAAAAATAATTCCAAAAATTGGTACTCCTTCCGTCCCAAATTAATTGCCCAGTTTTGACTTTTTTAAGACAAATTGACTATTTTTATAATTAATAATTAAGCATATATAAATATATTTCTAAAAATATAAAAATTGGGGTTAATAATAAATTGTATATACTTTCTTTTGGTTATAATCTCTTCAACTATATTTTAGCAAAAATAGTAAAAAGATTAATTTTAAAAATGGTCAATTTGACTTTAAAAAGTCAAAAGTGAACAATTAATTTGGGACGGAGGGAGTACTATTTATTTTGATCGACACATGCACTGTTCTCAAATTTATTATCATAGCTTCAATATCATGTAATTATTATTAAACTAACTACTCAACAAAAATAAAGTTTAAAATGGGAAAACAATACATTTATAAAATTTATAAAATTTGCAAATAAGACTCTTTTTACGGGACGAGAGGAATTAGTAATATTTCATAAAATGAGCATAATGTTTTTTTATAATTGTACCTCATGCCCGGTACATTTTTCTCGATTCACGACAACCATAACTTCTTGAAATTGATCACTATATATAGCAGTACTACCACATGCCTGGCAAATCAGTGCCATATGTAGCTTAATTATAGGACTGACTGTCTCTCTGTCTGTGTCTCTCTCACATTGCTCATCCCAAGTCCCAAATAATGAAACCTTATAGTTTCCTTCTTCTCAATATTCTCTTCCTATCCCTCGCAGTAAACAACCAGCTTGTTCTCTCTTCAGACTCACCATCAAATCCAACACCAAAAATTGAACCTTTAAAGCCCAATAACGAAACCGTGTACAGAGTTTCAAAGCAGCTATGTTGGGGTTGCATTGGAGAGTCCTTCCAATTCTTGTTTGCTCACAATATGGTGAGGGCAGCCAAATGGGAATTGCCGCTAATTTGGGACACTCAGCTAGAAAAGTACGCCAGATGGTGGGCCGGGCAGAGAAAAGCAGACTGCGCGATAAGGCATTCGTTCCCAGAATATGATTTTAAGCTCGGTGAGAACATATATTGGGGCAGTGGCTCCGCATGGACTCCATCGGATGCCGTGCACGAATGGGCTGCCGAAGAGAGATATTACACTTACTCGACCAATAGTTGCGCTGCCGGGCAGCAGTGCGGGCATTATACGCAGATTGTGTGGAGAACAACCCGACGAGTTGGGTGTGCTCGGGTTGTTTGTGACAGTGGCGATGTGTTCATGACCTGTAACTATGATCCTGTGGGAAATTATGTTGGTGAAAGGCCTTATTGATCGATGTATAATTAATGTATTATAATTGTGTTTGGAATTTCATGTAAGAATTAGTAGTTAGGTCTTATTGATGTATAATTAATGTATTATAATTTAAGACTGTATTACTGTTTCATGAAATTTATACAAACTGTTTTTTTCATAAGGAAGGGATATTTTTACAAGTGAATTATTGGCCTCATATGAATAGTAAATATGATCCATATTTATGTTTAAGTGACTTGTGAGCAAGGTATTATGAAAATATCAAATTTTTATCATGAAAGTAACAATTTCTTTTATATTTTATTTCTCAACAAGAGTCTCATTTTAAAAATTTACAGACTTATTATTTAGAATTTCAACTTGGGTTGGTTCTTAAATAGAAAAAGAAAATTTGGCGAAGTATAAGATGTTCATGTCTTAGAAGAAAATTAGACAAAAAAATAAAAAAAATAAAAAAGAAGAAGAAGAAGAGAAAAAAACTCACCCTAATTTTCAATTAAATATAAAAAGAAAAATTGGTGAAGTATAAGATGTTCATGTCTTAAAAGAAAATTAGACAAAAAAAAAAAGAAGAAGAAGAAGAGAAAAAAACTCACCCTAATTTTCAATTATAATACTACATAATCTAATTATTTAATATTAATTAAATACTGAACAAATGAAGGAGTGTAGAATGAATAATAGCTTGTTTTATATCATTAGCGAAAAATAAGGTGACTTTTTTTAGACTAATTTTCTTGTAAGACATAAATATTTTATATTTGACAAGAAGACACAATTATGAGGTTTTAAGTTTATCTTTATTCTTTTATAAACATTATATAGTATCTAACCATCATTTTATGCATTTATTTGAGTTGTTTTAATTTTATAATTATTATGTGTAATAGAATAAAGGGCAAAACTAGAACATGATAAATAAATAAATTGAGTGTCATTTATTAAAAACGAATTAGTCACTTAATAATATACTACCTCCATTCCATAATAAGTGACTTTTTAGAATAAAAAATTGGCAAAACTAATGAATTACCCACTGTAGTTGGCACGTTTTATTAATTACACCATTGAACTTTTAATTTTTCAAATTACCCCAGTAAACTAATTATTATTTTGAAATTGGGTCATTCCGTTAAAAAAATTAAACGGACGTTAAATTTTTACTGGCAAAAGTAATGAATTACCCACTGTAGTTGGCAAGTTTTACTGATTACACAATTGAATTTTTAATTTTTCAAATTACCCCAGTAAACTAATTATTATTTTGAAATTGGGTCATTCTGTTATCTTTACCTCACGACTGTTAAATCGTTCTAGTTTTTATCCTACGTTGACGTGAAAAAGAAAAAAAAAATAGAAAATAAATAAATTTAAAAAAGAAAAAAGAAAATAAATTAATCTGATTTATTCTCTCTCTTCCTTCCTCCATCTCTCTCTTCTCCCCTTTCTTCTAGATCAAATAGATCTGCGTATTTTCTCTCTCTAAAATTTATAAAAATTCTCCAAAATATTGAATTGAGCTTCAAAGTTCAGCATTAAATATAACAATGGAGTCCGAATCCCCAACAACAACAACAATAATAACAACAACAGACAAAGTAAATGGTATTATAGTAGGATTCCTCCATCTTGCCTCCGACTCTCAGCAGCCTTATGTCTTCGGAACTCCCGTCCTTCACTCTCGATTGCCTCCATTTACGGGTGGATGTAGAGAGAATTCAGAGTCAGATGCAAGAGGTGGTTGTTGCCAATTAATGCGCTTTCATTTTTGCTGTTGATGCATTATTTTCCATTCACGAGGAAGTTTCTTCTATTGATAAGCATCTGAGATTCGAGTACTCAAAATATTTTGATCTTTTTGTTTTCACTTTCAAGTTTTTTATTAATTTTTTGCCACATAAGTAATATTTTTTTTTTTGTACTTCTTTTCCAAAGCCACGTAGATAAAAAAATTAACGTCTGTTTAATTTTTTTTTTTAATTTTTTTAATGGAGTGATCCAATTTCAAAATAATAATTAGTTTACCGGGATAATTTAAAAAATTAAAAGTTCAATGGTGTAATCAATAAAATGTGTTAACTACAGTGGGTAATTCATTAGTTTTGCCGATAAGAAATTAACGTCCGTTTAATTTTTTAACGGAATGGCCCAATTTCAAAATAATAATTAATTTACGGGGGTAATTTGAAAAATTAAAAGTTCAATGGTGTACTCAGTAAAACGTGCCAATTATAATGGGTAATTCATTAGTTTTGCCATGAAAAATTTGTTCCAATTTACTGTGCGACTAATAATACAGGGTGTGCACGTTGCATGCATCTCTACCAAAAAAAAATAAAAAATTGATGTGATATGATGTGAACAGTGAACTCTAGACTACACTATTAAAAGATAAGCCACGCGACAAAAATAACAATAATTCCACAAAAGTAGTTGCTACCTTTAACTTTATTCAGGCTGGGTGTTCAACCAACATGAAAATTTCTATCTCCTGCCCAGTCGAATGAGGTACCAAAAAAAGATCTTCCTTACAACTGTAATTCCCGCTAGGCCTTCCTTATTTTCAACTATCTCGTATACTCAGTAATATAATTCCCACATGCAAAATAAATACTTATTCGGCCAATGCCCTACTGCTTCGTTTGCACGCTTTTTACCCATTCCTCTCTCTCTCCCTCCTCTGTAAACCCTTATAAAATATTACAACCAGGTTCTTCGAACCCTTTATTTAATTTAATCTTTCTCTCTATTTCTCCTCTCCTATCTGTCCTCAATTCTCCATGATTGGTAGTAATCCGGTCCGCCACGCATGATCCTCGCTACCAATTCTCCGGTTAGACCCACCGCGCATTCGCTTTCAAAACCCCTATGTGTACTGCGATTTCCCTGTCAGAATCTAGGGTTTGGACTGAGACCCGATAGAGGAATATGTAGATTATTGTTGGCTCAGAGTAGTGAAGTGGCGTTTCTTCGAAAATTGAGCATAAGTTGCTTCATGAGTCGGTCCAAAAAGGAGCAGAAAGTGGAGGTGGATTCTGTTTATGGCGGCCAAGATATTTTCGACCCGGCTCCAGAGGTGCATCCGGACCACCTCGTGATTATGGTTAATGGGATCATTGGAAGGTAAAGATTGATGTATTTTATCTATGTAATTATTTTTTTTTAATTTTTGGCTTAATTTGCAGCTAATAAAATGTTATTTATGTATCGTTGAGAGGGATGATGAAGATGTCGCCCCCAAAATAACTATGACTGTTAAGCTTATATTCTAATGGATGGTATCGGTGTTTGTCTACTTTTCACTTCTTTATTCACTTGTGGACTTAAGACCCTTTTCGGTGGCAGAGGGAACCAATTGTATTGTTAGGGTACATCTAGTAAAAGATCTACCTTCTTATTACTAAACTACAATAGCAGCGAAACAAGTTTATTTTATTACAAATAGGATTACAATAATTCTCAAATTGTTGGTAATGTTGTTTAAACCTTTTTGAAGTCCATAAATTTGCCAAAATGCAACTCTCCTTTGATTTGCTCACAAAGTTACTGCTCAGAGTTATAAGTTGTTTTATTTTATAGATATATATGACTACCATATGCAAGTTAAGCAGAGATCTCCCTAAATCCCTGAATCTGGATTCTCCAGTTCGCCCACCTACAGATGAATCCTTCTTCTTAGGTTAGTAGCTTTTGTAAATTGAGTTACACCCTTAATGACCTACAAACACCACAGATTATGGTCTATAATGTTTCCATACTAAAGGGATTGACAAGAGAGCATAAAGCACAAGGTTATATGTTAAATGGCGTAAACATTGAAAAGTTCATCCCCAAGGAGCGACGTGTTTCAGTTCAATAACGGAGATGTCACATGATGAAACCTTGCAGTCAATAGGTAAACACAAATGCTCATGTCTTGACTTGCCCCTCTTGTTGGGTGGTTGTGTTCCCCTGGAATTAGTTGGATACCCTCCATTCAAAATATACTGAAGTAGATGAGAACAGCACTGATTCCCATGGGAGAAGCACTCAAAATCTACAATCTCCCAAACTATTGAAGGTTTAAGCTAATTTCGTTTGAAGGTTTAAGCTAGTTTCGTTTGTACTATATTGATGTTGTGGAGTTTTCAAACCCTGTTTTTGTTAATTTTTACTAACAATGTTCATACATCTATTTTAGAAATTTTGGGAATATTTATTTTACTTATTCATTGTAGAGGAGTTCTGACAAATAAAATTTACACCAGAAATGATTATTTGATCGACATGCTGCATTATGTGCCTAAAATTATACATCTGCTTGATAAATACACACACACACACACTGTTTGTTATTATTTACTTCTGAAATATGTTCAGCTCTGAAGATTGGAGATACGCTGCCGAGCAATTTGTGGAGAAACTTTCTGATAAAGTTATAGTTCATCGTAAGTGCTTGTTTTGCTTCAGTCCATCTTATTATGGTTAATGATTCTTAAAAATCCTATTCAGTTCTATTTTCACTTCTTCAAATTTACAAAATTAAAGTTTACAATTATTCAGTTTCAGTTTGTAGATACTATATGCCGGTGGCTTCAGAAGACCCTTCCTTTTTAAACTTCACCTTCTTTACTATAATATTCCAATGCAACGTGCTGACTAATTATGAGTATGTAGTCTTGGAATAAATATCGTGTAAAGTTTTAGTTGCTTGAATCAACTAGTCTCTTTTCTTTACATTGATGGTATGCATTCATTTTTTGGGGAATGCATTTTGAGACCTGCATTTGTTTGTTTCAATTAGTTTCTTTATTGGTTGGTGTTTTCTTTTTATTAACTAAATGGTGAACGGAGTCCATGTATAGGTACAGTTCAAGAAACTCAGTTAAGGGATAACTTTCCGCACACAAAACTATGTCAAGGATGAAGGTTCACTCCATGATGTCTGCACCAAGTCATATCAGAAGAGGGTCTGCTAGTAAATTTTATGACAACTATGTGTCAAATAGTAATAAATTGAGATGTCATCGATAAAAAATATGTAACAACCTGAGTCAAATCCCGACTCCGGAATAAATCTTAGGTCAAATCTCTAGTCCGAATCAAATCAAATCTATCCAAACAAGGCCTTAAACCACTAGCTCAATATTATCTTCTTGGGTAATTTTTGCCCACCACAGGCTCACCCAAAAGGTCATGAGTGAAGGTATTAATGATAGCAGCTTGAGTTCTTATATACAGATCCAAATCCAAGTATTCCACATGCTACGATGTGGGACTGGAGTTTATCATTATTATATCTTCTCATTTTTGCAATTTGTACTTCCTTCTATTGCTTGCTGTCAAGTTTGATTCTATTACTGAACATTTTAATGCACCGTTACTTTAAGCTGGCTTGTCTTCTCTTGACAATACACTTCCTTTTTTTTTTTTCTTTTTAATCTTTTAACTTGATTTTGTTTTGTTAGAGCAGGCAGTGAGTGCAATTCTTTGATGTTGACTTTTGATGGCGTGGACCGTATGGGTGAGAGGTTATCTGAAGAGGTATTTGGGTGGTAGCATTTTAATCTTCATTTTCTTAAACGTGTTTATTTAAATTCTGTGCCACAAGGATTATATTTTGCAATCACTTGTTTAAGAATTCTTATACATAGACCTTGTCTGGTGTTTGTTCATTGGTGTAGGTGTTGGACGTTGTCACACGATGGCCTGAGGTACACAAGATATCTTTTGTGGCCCATTCCTTGGGTGGTCTTGTTGCAAGATATGCTGTAGGGAGGCTATATAAGCATTATGAAGCTAAAGTTGCTGGATTGGAACCAATAAACTTTATAACAGTTGCAACCCCGCATCTTGGTTCACGGGGAAATAAACAGGTAGGTTAACTATACTTGCATATGCTTTGAAATTTGAGCTTTTATGCACACAACCTTTTTCTTTCATTTTTTTTCTAGAATTGTTGGATTTAAATATTAATTACTTTGTAATACTTTTGTTGCTTTTTGTAATCATTATCAGTAGGATGGTGAGAGCTGTATTATTAACTATTAACACATCAAAGGAAAGATTTAAAGGTAGTCTTTAGGGAAACTTAAAGGACTTGTTTGAACAGTTGTTTGAATTGTTTTCAAACTATTTATAGTAATAATAATTTCAAATATTCTTTTTATTTTTTTTGTTTGGCCAGCTTTAATATACTCTATTATAGGAAGCCAAATATTAATATGTCTTTATTCATTTTTTTAAGGTAAAAGAAAAGGATTAAAGAAGCTTAGTGGTGTGCGTGTGTATATATATATATATGTGTGTGTGTGTGTGTGTGTATAATATATCTTTTAAGAACCAAGAAAAAAAACATAAGAGAGGATAAAGAAGCTTAGTGGTATACACACACACACACGTGGGTGGGTGGGTGTACTTGGAGATATAGAGAGAGATGAAGGTTGCTTCTAAACCAATTTAGTTTCCAAGCAGGACAGCAGTTTCAACCGGATGAGGTTTTTGAGGGGCAATGTGAGGACCAAAAGTAGAGGAAGAACATGTTCAAGCCCCAGGTTTGTATGTAAAAAATGAATGCAGTGACTGAAACCCAAGAACCGTCACTTGCATCAGCCAAGTCCGACACTTGTGTTACTCCAAGCACTTCTCTGGTTCAATTTCCAGCCAGATGCCAGTAAAGAACTTCTCTGGCCAAACACTGCCTCTTGTTTCTGGATCCCAAAAAATCTGTTTGCATCCCAAGAAAACCAAATCCCAAATCATTTTGCCCCGTTTGGCGCAAATGGGTCTCACTTTTATTATTTGGGTACTGCAAGAAAGTTAATATTGGAGACTATTCAACTAAATGGAATCAAATCAGAGAGTTCATTATTGAGATAGTATTTTCTAGGAAACAGATAGAGAATCCTAATGAAGATGAAGAAGCTTGAGGGGGTTTTCTTTCTTTGACGCAATCAAAGAATGCTTCTTTATTAAGTCGATGTATATCTGCGCCAAACAGATCTTCATCTTTGTTATGTTGATTTTCGGGTTCGTCTCGGGCAGCCTTAGAGACAAGGATGATGGAAATGAAGCAAAGGAAAAAAATGTGATTTTGAACAACGTGAGAGAGGAATAGGGAGATCACTAAATTTGGAGAGAGAACCAAATAACAGAAGTTCTGTGGCGGAATTAAGAACTGATCCTTGTCTTCTATTTCTTTTTTATTATTATTATTATTATTTTTATAAGCCGTGGAGTGCGGGATTGAAATCATCAGCAATATTGATTTGAAATTTTATTCACTTTCTGTATGTTTTAAAAACTAAAAAGCTAAAAACTGGTCAAACAAATTATTATAAAAACCGCTGTCCAAAACAAGGTATATTTGGATTTTATTTACATTTTGACTCTCTATATTCACTTGGTTGTTAAAAAGCATGCTGTAAAGCTGATACTGCATCGGAAGTTCATATTCCATCATATCCTCAAGGTGTACTTGTTCTAGATCTTTCATTAGTATATAAAGTCTTTTTATGATACTGTGTTTAATTTTCTATTTTGTATTGTATTATAAATCCTTTTCCTATATTTTGTTACGTTGTTTTTGCTTCCACAGCTCCCATTCCTTTGTGGTCTTCCGTTCCTCGAAAAACAAGCGTCTCAAACTGCACACCTGATCGCTGGCAGATCTGGGAAGCATCTTTTTCTAACTGATAAAGATGATGAGAGACCTCTCCTCCTTCGGATGGTTTATGACTTTGATGACCTTAAATTCATGTAAGTATGGATTTATCCTGGGCGTTGTACTCAATTATCCTTTATTTTTCAACAAAATTTGAATTGTATATGTTCATCTTCTTTGGTAATGGCATCATCTATAACTTGTGTAGGTCAGGTTTGCGCTCTTTTAAACGTCGTGTGGCATATGCAAATGCAAACTATGATCGTATCCTTTTTATTTGTTTACTTTCCTAAATCTAATATTTTCGTAGAACTGCACTTTTTTCTTGACCACTTTGTGGCATTTGTTCCATCTTTACTGTTCTTTAAGATGTGGTTGGGTGGAGAACATCATCAATTAGGCGTCAACATGAACTCCCAAAGGTTAGTTTGTTTGCTGCCACTGAATATCTATAGAAAGCCAAAAAATACATTGCATAAAGTTCCTTGCCTTTCCCTTTTTCTAGTCCGATCTTCTTGTCAAGGATGAGAAGTACCCACATATTGTACATGTCGAGTTAAAAACTACTGAAGATATCCAGAGTGAAGCATCCTCCTTTACCAGCACACAAACAAATGACTTGGAAGGTTTGTTAAATTCTATTTGTTGCTGTTAGAAGTGTCTTCATGTTTCAATAAATTTGTTGATGTTTGCCTTATTGGTGGTTTCTAATGTGAATGGACATATATAATCACTGTTTTGTAGTGGGTAGCCTGTTTTTTGTTGGGGTTCCTCTCTTCTAACATGATATACTGGACATTATCGATTTTATACTTCTGCAAGGAACAAAAGTTTGCTTCATATTCATCAGTTACTCAAAAGATTCCCCCCCCCCCCCCCCTTAAACATTGTCGCTAAACATAACTGGAAAAATAGCATCCCCCCCTTCAGTATTATGAAACAATATTGTTACCATCAAAACAGAAAAATTTTCTTTTTTCATTTCCTTTATTTATTTATTTATTTATTTTTTATTATTATTATTATTATTTTGGTGGGGGGAGGGGGAAACTGTGTGGAACATGCCTTCTAAATTTGAAGCTTTTGTGTGGTCTTTGGTTCTAAATCACTTCAAATGCGAAAAATTGGAATCACGTATTGTGTCATGAATCATATCATAAGGTACGGGAAAGAATGCAAAGTGCAAAAATTACATGGCTATACACATGTATGACTCAGTTTATTGTTTATTAAACCATATTAGCTTAAAGTAGTCAAACAAGTGTCTAGTCACAAAGTGGAGTGCAAAGGTCAACTTCAAAAATTTGTAGTTATGACTCCATATGAGAGAGAAAAAAAGAAAAGAAAAGTGAGACAAAGTATGTAGAAGATAAGAAACTCCAGAAAGCATTTTATATCCGATTGTGTTGAACGAGTGAACTCTTCTGCTGCTGGAAAAAAAGCTTTACTGTGATACGATGTGATATTTGTCACTTTCAAACATTAGAAACACAGATATCGACAATTATGCTTCTAAGCTTCTCTCTCCAAATAGGCTAATATAAACTTCTTTCTTCACATATCCATGGTGTAACTGACTATTCCCATGTAATTTGTTTCTTCCTTGTCCTTTGGCAAAAGCCTTGTTACATTCCTTGTTTAGGACGTGGAGATATGCTGTTTGAATTTGAATAGCTTTATTGGGAAATCTAGTAGTGTTGTATGTGTTCTGTCATTCTTTTGAACACTAGGATTTCCCGAGCTTGTTATCCTCATATTCACCTTGTATGAGATAGAATCTCTCTTCTTTACCTCTCTTCATGTTCAACAATGGGAGCATTTGATATCGAAGTATCAGATGCAGGGATTTGCAAGCTATTCTGGTTTTTCCCACTTCTCGTTTCTCTTTGGAGGACTCCTTGTCCTCCCTTGCTTTGTATTCTTTTTTCCTTGTAATAAAATTGCCTTATTTAATGAGAAAAATTATCTAATGCTCGTCTATCAGTGGCCAGACACATTCACATAAGTAGGTTTTAGCCATTATCCAGGACCTCAGCCAAACAACAAATGATGGAAAGGAATTGATTAATAAGGTGGACTATCAAATGTTTTAGAAAAGATGAACGTGATTGAATCCACATTGTATGCTACCTTAAATCCACATCTCATCTGAGCTACCAATTTGACAACTTTTTGTTCAACTCATGTAATTCACCTCAAATATCCTACAGATCAGGGCCATTTTTTGGTTTGTTTCATTATTTCCCTGTGCATGAAGACCTTGTGCTGTATTGTATTCTTGGTGTATCTCGTATCTGGTGTGATTGAAAGCTACATTTTTTTTCCAATGAAAGCATGATATAAGTGATCCCATCTATAATTTGACAGCAACTTCCTGATTTTGGAAATTGTTGAGATTTTTTGGAATATCAACAGGGAAACATTAATATGAATTGCTTATTGATGAAGTTTGTTGATCTTTGCATTTTTTTGGCGTGTGTCACTTGTGAAAGGTGTTTTGCTGCTAGTTTCAATTATTTCCTAACCATGATTTCCCTTTTGACTACATGTCGGGGAAACAAGGTATCAAGCATTTCCACTGCAGCCAAGTTCTTGCAACTTTTGTTTATTTATCCTTATTTTTGCTGTGTACCAATTTTTTGGGTCCAGTTATACATATTACTTTTAATACCAAAATCTTGTGATACATATTTTACTATATTCTGGTTATGTAGAGGAGATGATCAGAGGTCTCACTCAAGTTCCTTGGGAACGTGTTGATGTTAGCTTTCGCAAAAGTAAGCAACGATATGTTGCTCACAATACCATCCAGGCAAGCCTCCTAAATTTATTCTGTATGTGTCACTATAGCTAATTAAATCATGTACAAACTTTGACGCTTTATATAAAGTAACGTTCCATCTAACAAGTTCTCTAATGGCACCTGTTAAGTATTTACTTTTGTAAAATGTTTTTATGGGAACTCACACTAATTGAATTAGGTTTATTATATTAAGTACATTATTTCAAACTTCCATGATATCGCTTTCTAAAATTAGCTACATTAGATTAGTGCAAGTCTCCATAATGACACTTTCCACAACTTGCTAAAAGATCTTTAAAACACAATGTAATGAGTGCATTAGGGGCACTTGTTACCATTTTCCATAAAGTAATTAAGATTTACATTTCGTTGTATGCTTCTTTTGTTTCTAGATAATCTTCCAGAGCATGAAGATCATCATTATAGATATAGTATGTCTCTGATATAAAGTAATAAAAAGTATGGTTTTATTTGGCAAGCAAGATGATATTTACTGATAAAATATGCCTCAAGTTTATGTATGTTTTTCTTGGTCTTCACTTTGCTGTTTTCTCTTCTATCTGCTCCCATAAGTTCAGGTTAAAAGCTACTGGTTGAATTCTGATGGTGCTGACGTGGTTCTCCACATGATAGATAACTTCCTTCCCTAGCCATCTACTATTATTCAGCACGCCTTCCAGTTATGTGAGGTAATAATTACGTTCAGACAAAGATTCTTATGGTCTCGGTTTATCTTTCTTGTTGGAGCTGCATTATTAGATTGTTGGTAAGCATACTAGCAATTTGTACATTATTCAACCATTCAGAATCTCGGGCACTTGATGCCAACTTCCTTGGGCTCTTGCAGTGACAATGACTGCGATTCTTCTGTCAGCGTACTTGATAAACTTTTGAAAAACTAGTTGCCATGGTCAGATTAGCAAATGGATAAACCTGGAGCCTTAAATTTAATAGGCTTTCAGTAACATATATACCCAGCTCCTTTGCAGACTTGGATATCTCTATGACAATGTGTGGGTGTTGTCTCAATTACCTGAGAATCGTCAGTGGTGGGATTTTGATATCTTCTGTTTTGTGTAAAATAGGTAACTATTGCGTACCTCTGCTGAGATGTCAAAACACGATCTTGAACTTCTTTTCATCTTCTCGTCTGGATGTATTTTCATCTGAAATTTTTATTGGGATCATTATCTCACAAAACTTTGGATGTTCTTCTGGCGAAACATTATTTGTACCTTGGATTTGTTCATCCTTTCAGTCGGTAGAGTAAGTCCTTTGCAACAGCTTCTGGTTTTGCTGATTGCGTGCTTGGATCCAAGTGTTGTTTTTTGCATTTCATTTCCTAATTGGGGAGAGAGTTCACTCAATATTGTAAGTGGAGGAAAATAAGCTTGTATGATTGATGAAGCTAGGTTTCATGTCCTGACATATATAAACTTGCCTGTTCATCAAAGAGCCCTAACAAATTGAGATCTCTTGACCTTGCTATTAGCTGAAGGCATTGCTATAAGTTGGGGTATTGTGTATCCTTATCTGTGTACATATATATATATATATATATATATATATATATATATATATGGGTCAGGTTACAGATTTCTCTTATCATCTGCTTGGTTCAGTTATACTGAAAACTGCTTGAACATTATCCAAACTGATATCTTCATGACATTCAATTCCCACAGAAGCTCAGAAAATGTTTGAAACCAATTATCCTCAACAATCTCTTGTATTGAGAAAGCGCTGCATGATGAAGGCAGAAATCAGATTTTAGTAATTTTGCTTCAAAAATTTGTGTTGGTTGAGATCAAATGTTACCCTTGTGGGATTAGTATCAAATATTCTGGGGATCAGCTTCTTTTGACTTTCTGTAAACCATACTGGATATATGTACTCTGCTCTGGAAATCTATGTATATGAAAAATCTTTGATATATGTATCTTCAACTTGGAAATTTAAAGCTTACTTTTCTGTACAAGTTGATCAGGTTACAATCATCAAATGGTAGAAAACCAGCAAGTGATTCGAAAAGAATCATTCCACAGGATGAAACATCTGTAACTGCTCCCTCATAACCCTTACCAGAAAGGAGCTGTTCATCAGACAGAAAACGAAGCGAAGCAGCCATGGATGCAAAGAGACCTTATGTACCTTTATGCTCATTACATTGACTTAGACCGGTATGTCTCTAAATATCCTAACCCTGAATCTTAGTTGAAAATTTAGGACTATAAGCCATAATTCATTCAGAGGTTGCGGCTTCTAGTAGAACCGGGAGTTTTGCATCTTAATGCAAGAAAACAAGTGAGAGAAATAAAGAGGACTTTGTTTGTTAATGTCAATTCCATTATATCTAAAAAGTAAGAGGTCATAGGCTCAAGCACCAAACCGAATCATCTACCAGAATCCGGTTTTGAATCTCGCCATCTTGTCACAGAGTGCCCCTCCCGATCATAATAATGTAAATCTTGGGCACAAATTTGGGTGAAGGTTGAGCAGTAACTTGGTTTATGCAAGGCATGACACTACAACCAGATCACTTTGGGTATGGTATCAAAACTTGCAAAAACAGCTCATTGGGGTGTTGCAGAAGCTTCATTATCCTGATTTCTCTTAGCACCTCAATTCATCAGAGGAAGCAAATATAAAACCTGCTGGAGATATTTCAACTTAAATTGCTGGAGATATTGTTCTGAAAAAAGAATAAAAAAAGTAACATATATTGTGACTTTTTAATTATCATTTGTGGTAATCTTTTTAGACATGTGTATTACGATAAATTTATGCGAAATTACAATTATAAAGCTTAACAATACATGAAATTAGTAGATATTATAAGAGGGTATCACTTATTACATATCTCTTTAAAAAAATTATTATTAATATTTATCTACGCAATTCAAAAGTCTACATAAGTTTTCGTAATATATATATTTTCTTGTGTAATAAATAAAATTCTCCTATAATTTTTACTAATTATATAATAAGTTTTGTAAATACAATTCGGGATAAATTTATCCGGGACTCAAAAATAAATTGTGAGATATTAATTGTACCGAATAAAAAAAGTTGTGAGATATTAATTACAGCTCGGAGCTCATTAGGAGGGTAAGGATGCCACCTCAGTTTTACGTTTTAAGCTTCCCGAGGGATGATAATAATATTGATAAATTCAGCCACGTAAGCCCCGTAACTGACCGTAGCTTTGCTCTTTTAAATATAGTCAAATTTGCCTATTAAGACTGATATTTAGCCTATTTTGTTGGCTTTATCATCTTTCCTGCTGCAATTATTTAAGGTTGTTAATATTGTCAAAATCAAAAATAATAATAAATATATAATATTTTTATAATTATTTTAGCAATATTTAATATTTTAAGTGATATACTTCCGTTTTAAAATTAAAGATATAATTTGATTTTTGAGGTCAAACGATAATATATTAAATTTTAAAATCGATATAACTCGTAAAAATTTAAAATGAAATAAATTTTGTAATTAATAAGTTTTGTTATATACTATACAATTATAATAATTGTATCAATTAAAATTAAATAAATTTACATTAATTTAAAATTTAATATGCAGTAGTTTGACCTTAAAGTCAAATTATATCTCTAATTTTAAAACAGAAGGAATACTTATTATTTTTGTTACGATAATATCAACAATCTTATTTAATCTTGTTTAACTTGTAATGATAGAATATATAGTCCTCAATTCAAATTATAAACCTAATCTTGATTTTAAAAAAATAATAATAATAATTTAAGACATTCGTAACTTTTAAATTCATGCAAGATTTGTTTTATTTTTATAATAATGTTCAATTGTGAACATTATAAATTTACTTAGAAATAATATTAATTACATATTTACTATTTTTAAAGTCAAAAGATTAATTTTAGCTTTAAAATATGTCATGCCCCTATGAAAAGAATTTATATTTTCAGTAATTAGTTTATTAATTTTATTAAGTTTTTAATATAAATAGTAATAGTAATATTAGGTCTTATCCTCGTATAATAAGGATCTTATAAAATTAACAAAATAACTTGCAAAAATAATCATTTACCTTTTAACTTTACTTGCATGTTTAATATACGCACGATTACTATCATAACTTTTCAAATATTATTAAATAAGAAATTTTTAATAAAATGTATAACTATTTTACAAATTTTAAAGTTAAGATTTTAGAGTTAAATTAAAAACAAAAGTTTAATTTTTAAATTATTTTTATGAAATGAAAAGATACTATTAATTAAATTCCAAGATCAAGATTAGATAATGTATGATATTATCGTTGCTTCTGCTACTATTTTACGCAATCTGTTGCGGCCTTGTGGCTCTCTCTTCTAGTCTAGTCTAGTAGTAATAAATTTGCTCTCTTGTTGAGGAGTTTCACCGCTAATATAAGTACTACTCATCTTTCTTCTCTTTCCTCACAATTATATTTATTATTGGGCGTCGTTTCTTAATAGGTTTTTTTCACATTCAACACGGGCGCACGAACTGTGGAGCTACTTCTGGTTTGATTCTGACAGGGTATGATGCTATGTTAATAATATTTGGACTTTTATTTTAATCAAACTTGAGTGAATAATCGTTCTATTTTTTTTTTAATAAACCGTAAGCATCGGTGATTTCATGTTTGATGCTGTTGCTGAAGAGTGATAAGATTTAGAAAGTAATTTCTGAATTGATTGGTGCCTGTTTGTGAGTTGAAATTTCATATAGGCTTATCAAAGCTGTAAAGCTAAATTTATGTGATTCTATTTTTCCTTTCTTTTTTTTTTTCCTTCTTCTTCAGGAATATGTCTGTTTAGTCATACTTCATCTTGTTGCTTTTCTGCTTTAGGTTGCAGAGGTAGATTTCTTGACATGAAAAAGATGAAGTCTGGAACGTTATTGCTCTTTCTTCTGGGTTTAAATTTGGTCACTTTGACAGTGGTGAAGAAGCTTTCTCTGTTTTCTCTATAGTATACTGCAAAAGTGTCCCTGTTTCATAAAATTCCAATTTTAGCCCCAAAGTACCAACTTTCTCGGTTGTGTTCTTTGAAGTTTAAATTTTTTGCAAAACTGTTCCTTTTTAACATATTAGTGAAATTATAGGTCGGAACCCTTCACATACATTTCCGAAATCATTGGTAATTTATGTGTCATACAACGCATATATTGCTGTATTCATACTTCAAATGTGTATTCAACTATATAAAACGTAGTTTTTACCTATAATTTCACCAATATGTTATAAGAGAACAAGTTTGCAAAAAATTTAGACTTGAAGGAACATTACTGAGAAAATTGATACTTTGGGACAAAGTGAAATTTTGTGGAACTTTGAGGGATACTTTTGCAGTTTACCCTTTTTGATTTTTCGTGTGGCTATATTTGCTTTCTTCTTTTTTTTTCTTTATCGGTGCAGATTGCTGTCGGTCCACCAACTTGCCCTGCTGATGTTGGTAGCAAATGCACTGATTCAGGTGAATGGGAAGGGGAATTCTTTCCTGGGATTCCCAAGATTAAGTATGAGGTGAGAAAGTTAATTTCCTATTTGCCTTTAAAAATATTGAAAAATGATACATAAGTTAGATTTTACAATGCAACTGGTTTATCTAGGGGTCTCACATCACCTAATGTGGTATTTAAATATTTCAATAATATTTTACGGCATAGCAAGTTATGCGAGATATACCAAACGAATGTAATGATACCACATCATTTGAGAAACTCTTTGAGACTAATTATATGAGACCCCTAGAATTACCCTTTATGTATTCTTACATGTTATTTCTTTTGTATGGTTAGGGACCTGCTACCAAAAATCACCTTGCATTTAAATGGTATAATGCCAATGAAGAGATTCTTGGGAAGAAAATGAAGGTTTGTTTTGTATTTTTGTTCTTCGGTTTCTCTATATTATTATTTAATTAACTTTTTAAGAGATTATGTATGTAATGTGATCAATATTCTCATTTTTCACCTTAGGATTGGATGCGATTCAGTGTTGCATTTTGGCACACATTTCGCGGGACAGGAGGTGATCCATTTGGTTCAGCTACAAAAATGTGGCCATGGGAAGACGGCACTAATTCCCTGGCTATGGCCAAGAGGAGGAGTATGTTATATATATTTTATTTAATCCACTATCAAATTTTAATTTTGATTTTAGTCAGGTTGAAATTTAGTATTTCCATCGGATAATTGATGATACAGTGAGAGCAAACTTTGAGTTTTTGGACAAGCTTGGAGTAGACAGGTGGTGCTTCCACGATAGGGACATTGCTCCAGATGGTAAAACATTGGAGGTATGTAGACTTGAAGTCATATTGTGTTTATCACCTCTCTATTATTGTTTAGACTTCATACCTAATGCTATTGAGCAATAATGAAGAGTGAAGATAACTGAGTTGCTTATGTGTGAATTCCTAGAAACGCAATTTAGTAGAATGTCTTAGTTTTTAACTCCCTTCCTACTTGCCCATTTGCTGTTTGTCTAATTATTTTATTATATTCGTTACCTTGAAGTGATGAAGGGTACTTAAACAATTTTCTTTTCGGAAAGTGTGTTCCTATAAACTGAAATTAAAGTATTATATTTGTCACAGGAATCCAATGCAAATCTGGATGAAGTGGTAGCTCTTGCCAAAGAGCTTCAGGTAATTCAACTAATGAAGCTATATGATATGTTGTAGTATTTTTTTCATCATATTACATATTATGTGTCTTCATACTCATTAGAGAATAATTAGCTTTCACACTCTTTTGTAATTTAAATGTTTATAGTATATTAATTTGTAAATAGGTACCTCGATCAAACACTTGTGTGCTTTTAATTACTACAGCCGTCTAAGGGTTCTTCTCATAGTTTTCAATTTAATGTGGCTTCTAGGGCACCAATATTCGTCCTCTTTGGGGCACCGCTCAGTTGTTCTTGCATCCCCGCTACATGCATGGCGCTGCTACTAGGTATTTCATGTTTTTTATAGCCTTATTCAGCAATCTTTTCATTTTCTAACTATATGACCTTGTTGTTTTGCGGAGCTAAAATTACAGCCCTGAGTTAGGTGTATATGCATATGGGGCAGCTCAGGTTAAGAAAGCTATGGAGGTTGGTTGATTGTGCATGAGTTATTGAAATACAAATGTTCTTTTACGTACAGAACTTTACATGTGATAGAACTTTACATCTATAATATCACTTATTGAATGAAAGGGTGCCTATTTGCATATATTTACAGGTAACACATTATCTAGGGGGAGAAAATTATGTTTTCTGGGGTGGTCGGGAGGGTTATCAGTCTCTCTTGAACACAGATATGGAAAGAGAGCTTAATCATATGGTAAAATCACTTATCCTACTTTCAGTTTTCAGTATCTTCTGTTTGCTTAAAATATTATGATTTTTCACGATACTAATTGTTTAAAAAAGAATTGGCCATTCAGAACCACTAATAACAATCTTCATTGTTTATTTTTTCAAAACTGTTTAGCAATTTATTTGTTCACCTTCTCTAGTTGGTTAATCTCCGAGGTTCCTTTTTATCCTTCGATAATTATATTAAGCTAAGGTTTGTTTGTTGTAGGCAAGGTTTTTTGAAGCTGCTGTTGCCTACAAGAAAAAAATTGGATTCAATGGTATATTTTTTCGTCAGCTATTTAATACTATAATAGAGTAATTGATAGAATTTTACTAGAGAAGTGGTTATAGCTAATAACTGAAATAAAATCTTATCATACAATTGGACCAAAAGCCAGTAATTTATTCTTTTGATAGGATTGAGTACTTTGTGTAAGCCCTTTTTTATTAATTATTGTATATCATCTAAATCTCTTTACCAAAACTTTAGATATAACTCAATTCTTGTTACTATTGCTCTTTCCAGGGACACTTCTTATCGAACCCAAGCCCCAAGAACCTACCAAGCACCAGTATGCTTTTAATCTAGTCTTTCAGTATGTCAATATGCTTTATGATTTCTCTCTCTTTACATATATTGATAATGCCAGATACGATTGGGATGCTGCAACATCAGCGAATTTCTTGCGCAAATATGGCCTTATTGGTGATTGCCTTAATCCTTCTACTATTCTTGCACTTTTAAGTTCCTCTGTTACCTTTTTTCCAACTTACATATTGATTTCTTTTCAAAGTGAGGATTAGGCTATGTTAACTGCCTTTCCAGTTACCATTTTTCTTTTTAAATATGTTTTGTCTTTTATTTGACTTGTACATTACTTTAATAATGCATCTACTATTTAATTTAGTAATGTATTATTTACCATAATTTTTTCCCAATAAGATGTCTGTACTTGTTTGTACATATCAGTTGATTTTCATATGTGCTGGGTTATTGAGTTTTTGTCTGTCCTCTCTTTTGGGAGTTGAACCTCTCAATTAAAATCTAAAGTCAGGTAAATATGGTGTTGACTAAGCTTGCTGTCCTGTTTACTTTAAGGCCAAATATACATACATACACGCCCGCCCGCACCCACACCCACACCCACACGTTTATATATATATATATATATATATATATTTATTTATATGTGACAGAATTATTAAAATATTTTAATAAATTAATTTTGTGTGCCATTTCATTCCTTTACCTTATTAAGAACATAAAAAATACTAATGGAAGGTTGATATTTTCAGAATATGAAGGAAATATTAAACTGCACACTTATTTTACTTCACCCTCTTGGCTTGGTTTTTAATAGCATTTTCTATCCTGGTTTGCTAACCAGCCTATTAGCAACTTTGACGAGTTGTGTTTTTAAAACATGAAAAAGACGTACAATTATTTGCTAATTGGTGAACTAATTTTTAACCATATTGTTGGTCTTTGTTCTGCAGGAGACTTTAAACTAAATATTGAGTGCAATCACGCCACCCTTTCAGGACACAGGTTTGTGGTGTTGCCTTTCAATTTCATTCTCTCACATGAAAAGGTCTCAAGCTTTAAAATATTTTTAAAAAATCTGGAAGGATAGGTCAAAGGTTTTGAGTAATCTGAGCACAAATGTTTTTTTTATCAATTGTGGAACTGAATGATATCTTCCATTAGAAAAGTTCAACTCACTAAGATTACATAACTTGAAGTCATGTTTTTTCTTGGAGATCCAAGAAGAATTTTATCTATGAGGTCATGTTTGTCCATTTATAATGATATATCTGAACCTTAAAAGATTTTAATTTAATACTTTAATGAGAATAATTTTACAGTTAAGTAAACTGGAGTTGTTTGTTTTGTATGTTGGTATGAAATTTATATTTGAAACGCTGTGTTGGGTAGATTTTCGAATATCTAAACTTACAGTTGAATTTGAACGCATTGGTTAAATGCAAAACATTGGATAAACATTGAAGATGTAGATTCCAATTCAGACGTACATTAAACGAACATTACTAATACAAAATTCTACACCTACTGATTAGCAGTGAACAATGTGTGTGTGTGTGTGTATATAATATATATAGGGAAAAGGAAATATATGGCTTGCCACCAAGATTAGCTATAGATCAGGCCCAAAATGACGTAGTATTTGGTTATAAAATAGTGAAATGGTTGCAATGCCATTAAATAAAAAAGATGAATGTCTCTATAGCCAAGCTTGGGTATGGAAAGCCACATCCTCCTTTTCCCCACATATACGTAGTATCATTAATGAATATCTCTATAGCCAAGCCTGGGTATGGAAAGCCACATCCTCCTTTTCCCCACATATACGTGTTTGTTATCCCCTATTAGTTTAGCAAAAAGTTGGTGTTGAGTTGAGTATATACGTGTTTGCTATGTAGCTGCCATCATGAGCTCGAAACTGCAAGAATAAATGGTTTGCTGGGAAATATTGATGCTAACACTGGCGACCCTCAGATTGGTATGTTTTTACTATGACAGATCTACTTTTTCTAGAGAGCCTTTTTAAGCTGTAATTACAACTTGATAATGTGACATCAGCTTTGAACTTTTAAATAAGAACTTTTGTCAAAATCATAGGTTGGGATACAGATCAGTTTCTGATGGATATAGGAGAAGCTACAATGGTGATGCTCAGCGTTATCAGAAATGTATGTGGCAGTATTTGGTATACCTTTAATCTATCAGAGAAAACATTTGAAAGCTTGCAATCGCAATTACGTTGGACACTTGGATTTGATTAATTGGTCCTACTGCCTATTTTTCTTTCTGTTACAGGGAGGATTGGCGCCAGGAGGATTCAATTTTGATGCCAAATTGTGAGTTACTTTCATGGTTGTTCTGTATCCGACTCGCGTCACTTGCACACAATGTCAGCTACTAGTTATATTTATAGGGAAAAAAATGTTAGATTATTAGATTTCTATTAGTGTGTGTATATAGTTCAGATATTTTGTTAGAATTTTAAGGAATATGAAAATTAATCAAAAGAGAAGACTGCCAAAGATATATTTATTTAGTATATTGTGCTGATTGAACATGGCCTAAATATAATCTTTTGTAAATATGTATTAGATACCTGATACAGTTTAATTATTAGGAAACAGGGTAATTTTTATCGAGATTGAAAATATAGTTTATAAATCCTAGTAGTTATATAGTTTTTAATTAGAAGGGAAAGACGATCCAAATATGTGATCAAACAAGTTTGTGACCAACCAAAATTGTATCTTTAATAGTTATATGTTGATAGTTGATGACACAAGGTTACACAAGCTGAAGTTTGTTTCAACAATTGGAATTACCTCTGTTTCTTGTTGACTGTAAACCATTACTTTATCTATTGTGTAAAATGTGTACCACATTTTTCTTTTCATAGTAGTCTGAAGTGATACATAAATTGTTTTTTTCGTTTTTGGACTTAATATTGAAGTGAAATGTGCATGAATATCAATTATTTAAGAATATGAAATTTTAGTTCTAAGAAGCTGGGTATAGGTTAAGAGATCCCGTTGCATTTAAATTTAGCTTCAGTTAATGTCAATGCTTGCTTTTGTTAGTACTTATGAAAAATGTGGCTTGGAGATGACTGTACTACTGACATTTGGATTATATGATTAGGCGAAGGGAGAGCACAGATGTTGACGACTTGTTTATAGCTCATATTGCGGGTATGGATACTCTGGCCCGCGGTCTCCGAAATGTTGCCAAGATGATTGAGGTGATTTTTCTCACTCTTCATTTCTGTGTTTCTATGTTGTTATGAGAAACTAACTGAATTTCCTTGCATCTGAAAAGGATGGCTCTTTGGCTGAGCTTGTTCGGAAGAGGTATCAGACCTTTGACACTGAAATTGGGGCTCAAGTAGAGGTTTGTTGCTTTTAGTACAGTTTCTCTCTTTTTTCTCTTTTCTTGATTTAATATATATATGTATATATCATGTGTCTTAGATACACACAACCTCGTGTGTGTCCAACACCTAATACGACGTAGTTTTGATATATATATACACACACCCACACACACACACACCCACACACCCACACACCCACACTCACCCCTTCTGTGTAATGCGTAGTTCTTATTCATCCATCCTTTTTTTTTCTCTGTTTGGTTCCACAGGCTGGAAAGGCTGATTTCGACTTGCTTGAGAAGGCAGCCATGGAGTGGGGAGAACCCAAAGTTCCTTCTGCTAAGCAGGTATTAGAATCTTCAAGTTTATGTGGTTGAGTGTTCCTTGAAAAGTATTAACAGGTATTATATCATTTATCAACCACTATAAAAGGCGTTTGATGTTAATTTTTGCAGGAACTAGCGGAGATGATTTTCCAATCTGCTCTTTAGAGAACAGAATTTTGGTTGTGATCTGCATCTCTCTTAGTATCGTAGTAATAACATAGTATGATACTTTGCTATCAACATAAGGAGCAGCTGCAGGGTTGCACCCAGTGTCTAAATTGAGCTTAGTTTTCTCATCTTGGTAAATATTGAATGTAGCCAGTTATCAGTGTTATTCACTTGATGATCAAAAGAAAAGCTTAGATACAGATCATTAATTTTCATCGTCACAATTGTCTATCTATCTATCCACATCTATCTATCTATGAACCGTCTCAGTATGCTTGGGTTGAATGGACTGGCCACTCTTGGATGTTGCACTTTGGGTCAGGTTTAACCATTTACATTTCCAGTTATGTTTTGTAAGGAATAAAATCATAAGCTCATCTTGTTAGGCAGTTTTGGAATTTGGAAAATAGGGAGGGAGAAGAAATTTAAATAAAAATATAGAAAAAACTATCTTAGTGAAAATAAATCTAATTTTCAATCATCTAAAAAAAATCTAATATCAATAACAATCAAAATATAATGCTATACATAGTTTTTAAAAAGAAACATCAATATATTTTGAGTAATGCTAGGGGTTACAAATTTTATCTTAAACGATGTACTCCCTCCGTCCCAAATTAATTGCTTTTCAAGGATTTTTTTTTAAGTCAAATTGACTATTTTTAAAATTAATAATTAAGCATATATAAATATATTTCTAAAATTATAAAAATTGAAATTAGTAATAAATTGTATATACTTTCTTTTGGTTATAATATCTTCACCTATATGTTAGCAAAAAAATAAAAAGATTAGTTTTAAAAATAGTCAATTTGACTTTAAAAAGTCCTAGAAATGCAATTAATTTGGGACGGAGGGAATAATATCATTAAATGATGCATAATTTTATTTTATTTTGAAATCCCTAGTATTAATCAGATTTTTAGATTTTTCCTTCGTTTTCCAAAAAGTTCTCCAAAAATGTGTCGGTATTTGGGTCCCAGGATTTGGCCATCTAACTCCCTGAACCGTAAGACCAGTTGTAGGAGTACCAACAAGTTTATGGGATATAGCTTTGCCCACGGAAGAAAATAAACAATGAAATGCCATATCTTAAACACTTGTGTAAACCGTGTACCTGAATTTCCAAATTAAAATATATTTTATTACAATGTAATCTTTGCATTTGATCATGGACACAAGTTGCTCAAAAATACATATCTTGCTTAGGCATTGGGGAATTAAAATGAAACGAGTAATTGTTCGGAATGGAGTTAAGAAATAGAACCATCTGATTCAATAGAGGTTCAAGGTGAGATGCCCACCATAGAGTGGAAATTAGTCCTTACTAATTCTATGGCAAATACTTTCAACACAAATTTTACTCCATACACTGCTATGGCTCTAGCATAACCTTATAGCTTTTGTTTTTGTTAAGTAATTTTAACACGGTATTTTTAACTTAAAATGCTGGAAAGGGCAAAAAAGATGTTTTGGAGGAAAAACTATTAAAGTGATAGTTATGAGTCCAGAACAGACAATTTTGCTCCTGCACATAAATACATGTCGGGTTATTTAAACAGAAATTAAACAAAACATTAGTATGATATATCCCGGAAAAGAGAATCTACATCACTGTCAGGAAACTGTAAAACCTACAAGGTGGAGAAAGGTGGGGAATCTTCGAAAAGGTAGTAGTACTCAATAAAATATGAGAAAAAACGAGCATGTAGCAAGAGGAGCCAGGTCCATATCATATTTGTCATTGTATCAGCAGTCTGCTCAAAAAATCAGTAAGATCAGAACATACAACTTCCGGCATGAATAAAATTTCTTTAAATCCCATGACAAGCCATAGTCACACCATTCTCACAGCAGGAGTCGTTTATAGAGCAGCAAACTATTGTTTCTTCAAAAAAAATTAGCCACCTCCAGACTTAAGTGTGTTACTCAACCTGTATATATGTATTGGAAGAAAAGAAGAGGACTTATTCTCCTAAGAGTTTTATGTAAACAGCAATCTAACATTCAAGACAACAGTATAAATAGCATTGTATCTTATGGGTTTAAATTTGTGATTAAATTGGAAAAAACTTGAAACAATAGATTTTGATAAAATAACATTATCAAATGCAATAAAATGAACAGCCAAGTGGTTCTTCAATCAATTGACAAGGGTGATTGCATGAGCTTAATATGATTTTTTTTTTTTTGGGGGGGTGGGGGGTGGGTGGCGAGGGGGGAGGAGAGGGGAGCACTTCCAAATTGGAACTGGAATATATCTATCAAACTCACAAAATACAACATAAATTGTGATGCTATTTTTAAGGAGCACTGTTAAGAAGAGCCACATCCAAGGATAAATCATAAGGTAAGCAGTGTTAAAACCTCTCTAAATAAGCTTTAAAGAAAGACCCCCACCCCCCCCCCCAAAAAAAAAAAAAAAAAAATGATTCCAATCGATAACAAAATGCACTTCCAAATTGAAACAGGAATAGGTCTATCAAACTCATAAAATGTAAAATAAATTCTGACCCTACTGTAGTACTGTTAAAGGAGCACTACTAAGAAGAGCCGCATCCAAGGAGAACCCATATCTGATGTAAGTAGCATTTAAAAGTACTACTCCCTCCATTCCAAAATATAGGATAAGTTTTGACTCTCAAAGTCAATTTAAGAAATTTTCAAATTCAAAATTGATGTAATTGAGTAATTCATTTGACTTTCAAAATCAATAACAATTTTAATTAGTGAAAATAGTTAGATAGTTTACAATTTTCATAATTGTATTGTCTAAAAGTAAATTAATTAATGTCAATTTTAAAATTTAAAATATATCTCAAACTGACTTCAAAAAGTCATTAATAATCCTATTTTATGGAACAGGGGGAGTACAATTCTCTTTGTACTAATGCCTGGGAACATCTGAACAATCAACAATGCTTTGCCAATAATTAAGCTTACCAGTCCAAGCCTTCAAAGAGTCCTTCTCCTTTTATGGCAGAAGTTTTAAAAATAGCCCATTGGCGATTTTTTATCTTGTGCAACTCTAAGGCTTCGGTAACTGCGGCATCATCAAGTGCACCAGGAAGATCCTATAATCCAGAAAATCCAATATTTAAGAGAAGTGTAATTAGTTTGAATGTTCTAAGACATGAAGTTGAAACAAAGACATTCACAATGTTCTGGCCAACTTCTCCACGACACAGGTATGATTTTGATATTGATGCGTAAAATACAATGAATCGAAATCAGATCAGTAACATTAACCTGCTTGTTTGCAAAAATAAGAACGACAGCACCTCTTAATTCTTCCTCCTGACAAGAAAGCACAAAGAATATATATACATATTTCAAATTCATAACAGAAATTTAAGGTTAAATTCAAGTATATGTAGTACATTTCTTTTTAGATAAAATCAAGTACAGGTCAAATAACCAAACAAGGAATTACAATTTGAAAAATACGACGAAAATTTTACTTCTTTTATTTATTTTACTATGAAGACTAGTAGGTAGGATTTGACCACGTCATCTCCCTTATAATGGGGGACAAAAGGAGTTAGCATTTAGTAACATAAAAAAAATCAAATTTTTCTTAAATTTTTAAACTTAGTTGAGAAAAATGAGGGGGCTGTTGAGCGAAATAGTCTATGTACAGAGTTATGCTACTGAATCTCAATTCTCAACCTAGCATTACCATATATAAATTCAGGTTATAACCTATCAAATATTTTGGAAAAAGAAAACCTAAAAAAATAGGAAGAAAATATTCGACTTTCAACAACACAACACTAAAATTTTACTATTACACTCAAAAACATTCATGGTGTGGCTTAACTGCCTAACACCGCAACATAACACACCTCAACCAAAAAAAACATGTATTAAGAAAAGACGATAAAATGAGCACACTAAGCTGCTGTAAATTGAAATAAGAATCAAGAGTCACAATTGTTTCTAATGAATTAATTAAATCAAGCAAAAATAAACCAGTTATAAGAGTACCTCCAGGATTGCATGAAACTCCTCCTTAGCAATTACCAGTCTATCAGTGTCACTTGAATCCACAACATAGATTATGGCTTGAGTATTTGGAAAATAGCATCTCCAATATGGCCTGGAGGAACCAACATTTCAGTTAATCAACTTAAATCATTCTCAGATGCCCCGAGAGGCATCCTCAATTGACGCAACCTGATTACTTCAGAGGCCATATATACAATTGCAAAGAAGCAGATCAGGGTTACACATGGAAAGTTCAATTGTCACAGAATTAAAGAAAATCCTATAAAGTCCTAGTATGCAAGTCATAATTATCAATGAAACACAAAAAACAGCAAGTAAATCTTGGATACATACTCCCTCCCATGTTGATAGCACCAAGGAAAATAACTCATAAGAAGAGTCCTTAAAATATAGAATACATTTGTTCAGCCAAGTTCAAGTCATCCAACTAGTCTGTATAAACAACTCTTGATTTGTGATAGCATACATGCCAATGTAACAATGTTAGATAAAATGTAGCCTGCAAGCCAAGTCTTACTATGAAATGAAAAGTTATGACATATTTACACCCAGTGGCAGCTTGAATTGGAAGTAGATGGCCAAATAACATAAAAGTTAACTGACGAAGATGTCACAATAAAATTTAGTGTTGCTGACCGTAGTTGGAGATTTTTTCCCATTACTAATTTACTATAATTTAATGATTCCCAACCCCATTCTACTGAAAAGACTCTTTACCATTTCTTTTATTTTCTTTTCTTCTTTTGATTAGGGAAGGCTTTTTGAAATCCAACCTAGCATATAAAATTAAGACCTAGCATAGAACACATTATATGCTCTTTGAAAAACTATCATATAGGAGTGCGATACCAAAAAACCACTTCACAGACTGAAGGAGCAGATGCATTTCTACTTTAAGATAAAAAATTGCCATCACCTTACCAGAGATATAGAGGACAAAGATTATGAAACATCAAACATGATCTAGATATAGCATCTGGAATTTAGAGTCTAACAGCCACAGAACTATAAAAAGACTTCAGAATTTTAAATAACCTAAAAATCTCAAAGACTTGACAACACGTGACACAACAAGAAAACTTGATAAAACCGAAGTCCCAAAAATACAACTGCCAGATCTCCATAAAATTGAGACTTGAAATTCAGAACCCTCAATCTATAAACAAGATGAATGTTGACTAAGTTGTCAACTATTCCAATCAAACAAACGCATCAAACTTAGCAATTTCATCTTTAATGTATGCAATTAGCCAGCCTACTCCAGAAATTGGTCTCATGATATCAAATCTCAGCTACCACCAGCTAAAAAGCAGGAATTGTAGCGATTATCTCAAGGGGATGTTACTATATTCAATTGAAATTTTAGAGTGCCAATAGACATCTGCAAGATATTTTACAGACAGATTTGCAACACAATATTTTTTTTTTCTTTTCTTGGTAGGTGAGTATTGCCAGAAGGATTCAGAGTGACGCACAAGATATTGAAAAAAAGTTAAAATGAAAGAAAAGATGTATCTTTCTTTTTGAATGTTAATCAGAGTCCTCGATAACATATGGATTCCAAAACACTTAACTGTTGAAGATGGTAATAAAGTGTAAACCAATTCAACAAAAACAAACCCAAAAAAAAAGGAAAATGTAACAGACAATAACAACTGCAAGAAAATAAAAATAAAAATAAAAAAAGCATAAGATGGTAGACAAAAATCCTTAAAAAGTAAATCAGACTTGAGATGACAATGCAAGAGAAATAATATAATATTACGGAAAAGTTACCTGATGCTTGTCTGGCCACCTGTATTTAGAAGGGGGGAAAAGAAGAAAAAGATTATCAGAACACCAAATGCAAAAATTTCTTTTCCTGTTGATTAAGCTAGTAACATGACTCTAAATTTCAATTATGAAACAAATATTAAAAAGTAGCCACGTTATAAATAAAAAATTAAGAAAGTCAATATACAATTCTTTTTATAAATCAAACAAATACCCAACTTGTCAACAATCAGAAATGATACTTTTCCCCAAAACCAAAACAACACCAATAAACTACCTGCATTTACCGCACTGCAAGTAAGTCAGATGGCTGTTGACTACGGTACAAGTATATGTAGAATTTGACAATCAAAATATATGCTTACATAGAAAAATTATATTTTGAACGCATAATCACCTTATGACGATCCAAATATGTAATTGATGTAGAAGTTATAAAGACACTGTATGCTTGCTTGGCAAAATTGGTCCCAACTCCCAAGTACCTCAGTCCACGGTAGGATAATGGATGAATAGCAATTTATAAGGCCTTTTAACCATCCTCATTTGTTCAAGTACATAGCTTATGGTGGAGTTCATATTTCTCATCTATGAATTTGCAGCAACTAGCAATAGAAGATTCTATATTTGACATGCAGTGCTTCAATGTCAAAGAAATAAGACTGAGCATGTGACTTAGTTCAGATTGATCAGATTAGAAATTATTATATTATAAGCTCAACTCTTACACTTAAGTTATATTTTACCACATAAACAATATTAAGTTTTTCAAGTCAATGGAGTATTTGTAACACAAGTATTTAAATCTATGTTCCCCTGGGGTTATTGTTGGAAATTGCTTGACAAAAGAAGAAGATTTACAAAACAAAAACAGGCTTTCTTATCGTCCAATCCTCAAACGTGACATTTGCGTGTGGGAAAGAATAAGTAAAGACTAACTGTATGTAAATATGAAACATACTTGACCATAAGAGAGAAAACAACTTGGATAAAATACATTAAGTAATGACAGGTTCTCTCGTATGCAAAGGATCCTAATTTCAAGGATGATTTAGTGTTTAATGATATGCTAATTTGACATGGCTTGATGACATCTGCAGCTAAAGCTGAAGACCAATAAGAAACACAAGACAAAATGCAAGATCAATGGAAATTTAAGATTCTTCAAGTTCACAACTAGGTTTTAAACCAGAAGAAACTGATCCAATGGATACGAAAAGAAGAAATTGGTGGTATCAATCTAGTGATAAAATTCACGAGAATTCCCATGATGATTATGGGTGACACCTAGAGTAAACCTTAATACTCTAGGATATTGCAGTGTTATATATGATCTTGGGAAAAATAATATAATATGTCTAAAGTAGGTATGAAAATATGATTATAACGAAAATAAGTTACATGATAACTTCCTTTTAAGAGCTGCATAATATATGCTTAGAAGTCTTATATACTTGCAACCTTTTTAGACATGAATGATCAATGATGTCAATAACAAGAGTTCAACTTTCTTTTCTCCAATTGTGTTTGTTGCTAGGAATTCAATAGATATTTGTCAAATTTAAAAAGTAAAAAATTAGCATCTCATTTTATTTAATGATAGGGCTCTAAAAAATGGGGTTTGTGGAACATTGATTCTGGACATAATTAATACAACCACAAATGTCACATAAGTGTCGAAACCCAAAACCAGATGCCACTGTGTTCAGCCTCCATCTACTGATGCAACAAAACTTTACTAGACTAGCTTACATAAATTTCATGCCAATATTCTTAAACAGATGCACAAATATTTGCATAAGTGAATTTCTCAAATACTAAATACTTTATGGCAAAGATAAATAAGATTAATAAGTATTTATTAACATACCCAGATCCCATACTTGAAACTTGATGTTGTTATATTGCACAGTTTCCACGTTGAATCCAATTGCTGCATGAAAAAACATTATACATGAATCAATCACAAGTCCATCTATACAAAAACAAAACCAATAAAAAAAAAGCAATTAAAACAGAAGGAATTAATGTCCACTTATATTTTCATATATCCATAGAAAGGGACTTGGCAAGACAATGGCTGGCCCTCAACTGATCTCATGTAACAAGTAGCTTCAACTATGATCCATAAATTTTATTTTCATCCCTAAAAAATAAAAGTATATAAACAAAGAAAGAGTACCAACTTGGGATTGTTGAGACAACTTCGCCCATCTGAAGCCGATCTGATCAAAAGTGAAAGCGAACTAATTAACTCATCAAAAATCATGAATAAAACCCAGACATAAAAAGGGTAATAATGGAAAATTGAAGAAACATACAGAGAATAGTGGTTTTTCCGGCATTGTCGAGGCCGAGAACGAGGATCCGAGCTTCTTTGTTGCCAAACAGCGAAGAGAACAATTTCGTAAACGCTATACCCATTACTATTACTATTGCTATAAGAATGAGTCGTAAATTGAATTCAGATCAGATCTGTAGAGAGCAGAACCCTAACCCTGACCCTCTCTGTAAAACCAAAACACCATCAGTGTCTTACAATTCGTGTAATCATACGCATGCATAAAATTGCAAATATAGAGAAAGAAATGGAATTGCGTACCGGAGAAAAGGAGAGGTTCTGCTAACCAAGTTTGATCTCTGAGTTTTGGGGGTTAATTCAAAATATTCACAAGTAATGGGGTGAAACTTCTTGAAAATTTGGGAACACCCAAAAACAGAGTCTGGGCAATGGGAATAATGGAATATGGAGTATTAAAAAGCGTGAAGACGGAGAAACAAATACTACTACTACCAGCACTGGACTTTCAGTTTGTAGTCTGAAATTCCATTATTGTCCGTATGAATTCACGCGTTTCTCGTTTGTGGTGGGTCAATAAAACTGTCCTCAGGGTTAATTTTGTTACTACACCTAGAGTATATACATGACAGGTACGGATACATAGACGTGACAATTAAGTATCCCAGTTTGTTCTCCAAAAAAAAAAAAGAAAAAAAAGAGTACCCTAGTATAGATAGATCTATCTATCTATCAACCTTATCTTGGTATCTTCTAATATTATAACGAGTGAGGAAAATGGGGGTTGGGTTATTTCTCGAGTTCATAATTAAAATTCAAATTTTAATATTCCTTCCGTCCCAAATTAATTGTTCAGTTTTAATTTTTTAAAATCAAATTGACAATTTTTAAAACTAATCTTTTTATTATTTCTGCTAAAATATAGATAAAGAGATTATAACCAAAAGAAAGTATATACAATTTATTACTAACCCCAATTTTTATAATTTTAGAAATATATTTATATATGCTTAATTATTAATTCTAAAAATAGTCAATTTGACTTAAAAAGTCAAATCTGAGCAATTAATTTGGGACGGAGAGAGTAATATTTTTATTTCATTCTCTAAATTAATATTTTAAATATTGAAATTATTTATAAACAAAATCTTAAAATGAGTGTTTAGTTTAATAATGATAATATGACCTTGAGATTGTCGTGTTAGATTTAGGTGATTGATATTATCCTAATAAAATTAATTTTGTTAGTGTAATGACTTGCAACATGTTTATAATTTTTTAACGATATTTAACACTTTAAGCATATAGAAATATTATTTTAACACTAACAATATCATCTACCTAAATTTAATAATATTATATTATTTTATATTATCGTCAAAGGAGACTCTTTTTTAAAAAATGAAAGAAATATTTGTTTTAAATTAGTCTCTATATTCTTTTTTTCCTTTTTCGCTTCAATTGGCTATAATAATCGCCATGACTTATATAATATACTCAACACACAACAATTTTGGGAAAAACTTCCAAAGGTTAACGCTAACTTAATGACTTCCATGTTTAACAAGACGAACACGAGACTAATAACAATTGATAATTCCATGTTCTTCATCCATGGGAGAAAGCCTCTCTCTCTCTCTCTCCATAACACACCCATAAAAACTCCTTTTTTTCTCATTAAAACGTATCAGCTTGGACTCCGCATGCATGAGCTAATACCAAAAAAAAAACAAAAAAAAAACATTAAAATGGTGACTTCAATTTAATTTCTTCCACGGGAGAAAGTAGTAGTAGTAGTACATCGAAGTTCCTATCTCCTTGAGTTTCCATTATGATTAATATTTATACGCTTATATGGATCTTGCATCTTCTGCACATGATCCATATGCATGGCCCCAAACACCCCATATGCATTACTATTTTCCTCCTCGCCATCATCATCAAGTCCCAACAAATCCTCCCCATACTTGACACTTTGAATTCTCATATTCTTCATTCCCTGCTTGTTATTTTCCCCTTCTCCTCCTCCTTTAACTACTTCATAACCTTTAAGCATATCAGCCACTTCCTTCATTTTAGGCCTTTTGTCGGCCTCACTCTGCACGCACTTGGCCGCAACATTAATGGCCTGTTTCAGCTGGTTTTCATCAAAGTTTCCTCCGAGTTTTGGATCAACAAGATCTTTAAACTTCCCTTTTGTAATCAGCGGCTCCGCCCATTCAGTTATTGTCCTTTTTACACCTCCGGGGAGCTTTTCTATTGGTTTTCTTCCAGTGAAGATTTCCAGTAATAGAATCCCAAAACTGTAGACATCACAACTCTCCGAAACCTTTCCCCACATAGCATATTCCGGCGCCAGGTATCCCAAGGTGCCCTTGACCCGAGTAGTCATGTGGCTAACACCTTCTGGAATTAGCTTGGCGAACCCAAAGTCGGCAACCAGTGGTTCAAAATTTGAATCCAAAAGAACATTGCTAGCCTTTACGTCTCGGTGAATGATGTGGGGTGTCACTTCATGGTGCAAGTACCTATATATCAACATTATAATTATAAAAAAAAGTTCTACTATATATATATATATATATATATCAGTATTTAAAAAAAATGCTAAAAACTTACACTAAGCCTTCTGCAGAACCAATGGCAATCTTCATTCTCTTTTTCCAGTCTAATTGAACATCAGTGGCAAATTGGCCATGGAGATGAGACAGCAAACTGAGATTTGGCATGTAATCATACACAATGAGCCGTTGATCAGCATCCGCACAATATCCCCTTAGCCCCAATAAATTCTTGTGCCTTACCCTGCCTAAAACTTCAACTTCCACCGCAAATTCCATCTCTGCTTTTGAATTCATAGACTTCAACTTCTTTACGGCTATCTGCACCCACAAAATTAACAACAACAAATTGATTATTGATGGCATGCAGCGATAAGGAAATTAATAAGAAAAAATATATAGTCATGATATATATGAGGAAATTAATATTATCAAACGATATGATTACCTGAAGACCATCGGAGGTCTTTCCCCAGTAAACGCTTCCGAATCCTCCCTCTCCAAGTTTGTTTTCGTCATTAAAACCATTAGTTGCAGTATGCAACTCTTTGTAGGTAAAAATTCTCCACGGACAATCATTTCCTGAGACCCTACATGCATATATATATATATATATATATATATATATATATATATATATAAATCCAACCCCAAAATTTCCTTTAAGACAATTAATTATACGGGCTATACTATATCTACAGATATAATATTAATTAAGCTAGCAAATTCGAGCGAGCATAAAAGGAAATTAATATAAAATTCACATACGTACCCTTCATCAACCTTCTCATCACCGCAGCAACTCAGGGAAGACCCCATCTCCCTATGGGTTTCAAATCTCAGTTAGCTAGGACACTTCAATTACATACCATTCCAAAAGAAGTTAAGGTTCCTCTTAATTTTAAACCTGATTAGTGTCATTTTAGAGATTTCACATGTAACACAGCCGACCTCGGCCTGCTACCATGTATTAAAAAAAAAATCAATTTGGTATTAATTAATTAAACGAATCTTAATGTTCAAAGTGGGATGATTAAATATACATGATCGACTGAGCCCAAATGTCAAAATGTGCTGCTATGTAAAATCAAATTTGTTTCTGAATTAAGCATATACGTACTAGTATAAGTTAAGGAACACATTGTGAACAAAAGCATATAATGTTATAAAATACAAGTAAATTTGCAAACTCCGCTGTGGCATCGACATTAGGGACGCTGTAATTTGTCGAAACCACTTGTGGTATGGTCCGTCATGAACATCGTCAATACAATATCTCAGTACAAGTAACATGCATTTGTTGCCGCCAAAAGAATATAAACAATGTAGTTACTATAAAAACATTGTTTGGTGTGTGAATTATGTAGAGTGTGTAAAACTGTTAAATGAATATATCTGAAAAGTAAGACTAATCAAATTGGTGACCTTGTGTAACTTTGTATGTTCTTGTTTTTCCATTCTTTTCTATTTTCTGTGTGTGATTGTTGTTTGATTCGATTTTAAAATCTAACTATTTGTTTATTGTGTCATCAAACGTATTTCAATTTAGTTGGTCAAAAGTAGAAAAATGGCAAAAGGAAAATATTTAACTTGATTATTATAATACTATATATCTATATTTCAAAATTAAAGATATAATTTGACTTTTGAGGTCAAACGACTGTGTATTAAACTTCAAAATTAGTATGACTCATAAAAGTTTAGAATGAGATAAATTTTGTGATTAATAGTTTTTCTTATATACTATACAATTATAATAATTGTATCAACTAAAATTAAATAAATTCACATTAATTTGAAGTTTAATATGTCATTATTTGACCTCAAAAGTCAAATTGTATATCTAATTTTAACGGAGGGAATATAAAACTAATCTGGACCAACGTACCTTGTGTTTGATTGGAAAATTATGAAATACCGAACTTAGTTAACTTAAATGAAATTAACTTGAAACAAATATGTCTCAAATACATAACACTTAATTATATGTTACTTTGTCCTACGGCTCCCCAGTTCTTGCAACATATTTCCCTTAAACTCCAGTGATACATTTAGTTTTAGACTAATTCTCCGTTTTAAGTCATCCATATCTCCTTGAACCATACATAGCTATATATATTATAAAAAAAAATCTTAACATTGATGAGCTCGCAGGGCTCGATGGTCTCCTGAGCAAAACATATAAGAAAAGTAGAGGTAGTTGGAGTTGTTGAAAATCCATAATTACCCTGATCGAAAAGAATTGAATCAGAAAAATGAGAGCCATGATACCAAAATGGTAGCTATAGTTATTAATTAATTGGGAACCCTCGATGAATTAAGCCATTATCCAAAAACTGAAGAGGCCCAAAAACAAGAGGAAAACAATGGAAATTAATTAAAGAGAATGCATATTGAAACAATGGGTTAGCTAGACATGCATCAAAAATGGTTAGAGATCGACCATGCATGCAACATAAATAATTAATGATTAAGAAAGACTATTTCTATTTTAGAGGATTATTCGTAGACCTATATTAACCCAATAACCATTTTAACTATATATACTAGTCCCATGCGACGTAACAACTGACTGCCATAATAGATTGATAAACTTTGAGAGAAGTAGTTGCACCTGACTACATAAGTGAAGTTAGCACCAACTTCACCGTACTAAATTTATATTGCTTTTTATTGTATTAGTTATAAAAAATGTTGGACTAACCAATGCAATAAAAAGTTATAAAACTTATAAATGTAACATTTTTTATAATCAATGCAATAAAAAATTATAGAAGTTACTACGGTAAAGTTGGTATCAATTTTATCCTAACTGGATCCCTAATGCAAGGGTAATGGGGGATAAAATTTTGAATTTTCTGCTTTTACAAAAGAAAGAGTTTTTTTTAATACCTTTTCCCCTTGTGAATCAGTGTTTGGCCTTCATAACCCATTGATCATTTGGGTTTCGATCAAGAAACTCTTTAGTACAATCACCTAAAGAGACCAGTAATTATAATTTGGTTTTTTCAATAACCTTAGCCGTTTCTTCGGCCTGGCTTTGCACAATGGTTGGAGCCCAACAAGTGAGTTCGCTTCCTTCAGAAACAATTACACTGTCTGGCCCAAGATGCATGTAATTGAATATTCACGCATCTAATACCATAAACTTTATGGAGACAGGCAAAGCTACCGTTTTCAGAGATATATTTTTATTTTTAAAAATTAATTTATAAAATTTTATAATTTCGAGTAACTTTACTAATAAGGAAAAAGAATTAATATTATATTAATATAAACCACAATTGCAAACTAACTACTCTTCCTATTTTTCGTTTACAAAATTTGTGAATATATATATTTATATATATATATATATATTACGTGTATACGATTAAATAATAAATTGTTAATATTTTAATGTGTGTGATAATTAAATTATGATGACAAACATAAAAATACTGCGTCATCTTATATTACTATCACTAATAATAATTGAACTCTTAACAAAAAACTTTACGACTGATAATCTCTTTATAGGACAAAGAGAGTTAAATTTTCTACTATCAATTATTAAATTTGCAAATTTATTGATTGTTTTACCATATTGTCCATATCCCTGCTCATTATTGTTATTGTACTAGTAATGATTTTAAAGTGATCCACCATATATCATCCGAGTTTCCAATAAATGAGTTCATATATAATCCTTTCTTGCTAATTGCTTGTGATGTTGTAACAGTGTGGACCACTCACCCCAAAAAGAATATTATATTCATCATTTGTGTCCAATAAAGAGTTGCATCATGATCTTTGATACTCAAACCGATTACTATTAGCCTAGGTAAAACATAAATCTGTTAATTATGAAAATCAACAAATTAGTGTTTAATTAAAAAAAAATTCCTTAACTCAATACTCATTTACCCAAATTAAACTGGATATATAAAAGAGTACAGATGGTGAGTTAGTTGATTATATACAGTGAATGTTGATACGGGAAAGACTAATTAATGATGCTACTGCTTTGCTAAAACAAACGTAGCTAGGCCAACAGTTAAATTAAGTAAAGAGAATATATGGCCAGGCTAGCTATGACTAATTAATGAACTTACTTTCCTCACCTAAATTAATCAGGGAATTAATATTTCCACGATAATTCTACAAATTTTTTAACATAAATAATAAATAAATTATGTATTTATACGAGACAGATCTTATAAAAATATTAATTTTTATTTATGAAAATAACAATTCTATGTAATTAATTAAGGATTAGATCACATACACCAGCTTCAGCTTCGGCTCGCCGCGTAAGGGACGAACACAACCCTTGGATTCGCCCGCGACAGTTGTACGTACAGTACCTGTCCATGTTTATCTATCTGCATTTCCTTCTTTTAGGCCTAATTTTGTGTCTAATCTGACCATTCAATTATTTATTCCAATTTTAAATCTTCCATGCTTTTTCCCCTTGCCTGCCAAATATTGGACTGGGAAATTTAGAGTGAATATTTGAATTGAAGAAACAATTTCACATAATTTAATTCCAATTAATTCAAAACAGTAACAGTAGTGTACCGTGCTACCTTGTTTCTTTAGCCTCACTCTCCAATATACCTTGTTTGTAATCAAATTACCAAATTCTAATTATAATGAACTTTTTATATTTTAATGATGAGAAAATATAATATAAAAAAAAAACCAAAAAATAATGATAAAGTTGTGAAGAAGAAGAGTTGAATCTTCATTTCCTTCTCAAAAATATATTTACATTTCCGATCTGAAGGAGAAAAAAATTCAAGGGGTCTGATCTGTGGTCCCGTGGTTCTCCGTGTTACTTCTTGGTATCTGATCAAGACTCTCATCCTCGACCGTCGTTTTCGTGGTACAACTACTGTTACTACCAAACGACGACGTTCTGCTCGAAATGGGCGTGGCCAAGTAGGTCGGCTTTTCTTGTCCCGCCATGATAACAAGGAATTTTTCTTCAAAAACCGGAGCTGGTTTGAGGTCGCCGGAGGAGTCTCCGGTGCCGGCCTCGAGGTCTCTCTCGGCAGAGCCTTCGCCGCTTTCAAGGTATCCAGAGAGCTTCCAGTAAGAGCAAGCGAGAATCAACAGAGCAAAAGCAATGAGGCCCAACATCGCCGCCAGGCCTCCGAATAAATACGGCACCGGCGAGTGCCACGGCGATTTCTGAACCGTCATCGATAAGGGTGCACTTGCTACGGCCGTCATTTCTTTATGTTATGTGTATAATATGTAGAAGGAGAGAGGGTGAAAGGGGAAAAAAGAGAAATGAAGAGAAGAATGAAGATGAGAAGGAAAAGATGGTGGTAAGTGCGGGAGGTTCAGGTGTTATTTATAGAGAGAGAAAAAGAGAGCGGTTTTGGATTTTAGAGAGAGAAAAAGGGAGGGTTTTTGGTTTTTGGTTTTTGGTGGATTTATGTCGTCACAGGCCTGAGAAGTGGGTTCCATTTATAATATATGCTGCCTACGCATCTTTTTATGAAATCTAATCTCGTGTATAGTAAAAACGCACTAGACAGAATTAAAAGGTAAAAAGTAAAAAAACAAAAACAAAAAAAAGGGAAGAAGCATGAGTTCATTTCCGTCGCATAATAATTAAAAGAAAATTTAGAAAGAAGAAAAGAGAGAGAGAGAGAGAAAAAAAAAAAGGAATGAAAAGAAGGATTCTGTGTACTCCACTATACTAGGAATGTGATGTTTTCAGAGAGAAATGGAATCGTGGGGCGCTAGCTTTAATTTAAGAGAAATTAGAACAAATTTGAATTTAGAGAAGGCTGTGTCCAAATGGGGTCGACTTAGTTTTGAAAGTGGTTGGACAATAAATACATGATTTAATTTGTGGTTAATGAAGGATTAAGACTTGGGACTTACTACTATGAGATAAGAAAATAGCTAGCTAGATTGATTCAACAGAAAATGTGATCGCAAATTTGAATTGTATGTATAAACACGTGGCCTTGAAAACTGCCTTATGAACCAATTGGAGAGAGACAAATGTTGAATGGTGAGGTTAGTTTGAACAGCAAATGAAAGGTACGTACGTTTTGTAAAAAAGCACAAAGAACCGGAAGCGGTTGCAAGGCTGATGAATAGTGTTTGTTTATTTATGGGGTTGATTTGGAAATATATATATATATATATATATATATATATATAACGTGTAGTAGCCGCAAGTTGAATCGTGCTCATCGTCATGCATGCATGCATATACTAGAATCTACCTGCAATTCATTGCTCCATTTGTGTTGGAGAATAACATATAATAAATGCTCTATTTTGAGATATACAAGAGTTCCAAGGGAATAAGATATTATGATATTCTATGTATACATATAAATAAAGTTATAAAACATAATTTTCACTTAAATTAATATATATTATTATCAAAATCAAACAAATATTTAATATTAATTGTTATCTAAAATAACATAATTTCATTTTTTTTCTTTAATGGTTATTACTTTCTTAATATCATATTTACGTACCATCACAAATCCATTATTAAATTCTTAACTAAGATTAAAAATACGATTGAGAACATAAAATTTTATTTTAGACAAGGGTGTAGGTCGCACACTACATGCATATATTCTGATCGGGTAAAATAAATCATGTTTAAAATTTGCATGTGATTAGTAATAAGTTACATTGTAATTTTAATAATATTATAAGACTATATTGTTTTTGTAAAGATTATACTTGAAATTTGATTATTAATCTCAACTATCTTGTTTGTTTTTAAAATAGACTTGGGACTATTAATTACGGGATAATAAAATAATTTGAAAGGAGAACTATTTTATACCATGTCCAACTAGGTGTTATAATCTCTACCATTTGGAACTAAAAATTTACGCATAATCTTAATTATATACCTTATTTTACTACTCTTTAGTTACCCAAATATTATTGATTATCAAGGGTATCAACTTCGATCACGGACTTGGAATGGATCAATTTCTGATCGTTGGTTTGGAAGATGAGGGGGTAAAATTAAGGTCCCCGGTCCCACTACTAGTAGTCTGCTACCATTTGCTCTGCTGCTTACACTCTCAATAATGATTTCTGTTTCGACAACTATACATCATACATACATACATACATACATACATACACCATTAATTTAATTAACCCAAAATTACTACTAGTATCATCTAGTTGTCTGTCGGAGAAATATTAAAGCAAATGGCTCCCACTTATTTTACATCGTCAGCTTCCACCACCATTAACACCACCACCCGACGTACACGCCAAGGACATATCGGATATTGTCTTTTCCATACGGTACATCCACCATGATATATATCATCATATATATGTCAATGCCATCCCTTTAATTTTGCACACACACACATATAGTTGATTGAACAAATCTTTCCTCCTCCTTCTTCATTTTTCATTATTATAGTACTATATATTAAATTAAGAACCTATTCCTTAGAATTTTATTTTTTTTATTTAGATACTTATAATTTACAAAGTTAACATCACCAAAAGTTTGAAAACAAATTGTGACCAAATCCCACTTACTATTAGTTTAGCTTATCTGATTAAAGCCATGTTTCATTCGGTAGTGACTTTTCATCTCTTTTGGTTTATCCATGTACGTGGTAGACCGTGTAATTTTATCGACTAATTTTATTCTGCCCACAAACGATAACAACTTTATTTAATCAATAAAGTCATAAATTAAAATACATAGAATTAGTGAAATAAATAAGATGCCGTTGGAATATCATTACACACTTAATTCACAACATGCCCACCAAATAAGGCAGCAGTTGCTAGTATGATGTATATCAATTTGTTTTGCCGTAATTAAATTATTTTTATGAGCACTAATGTTTTGTTGAACTCTTAATTGGGTCATGAAAATGACAGGGTAACTAATTACCTCAAAAGAAGAAAAAGAAAATGATGTGGTGTTGGTATTAAGCTAGGAAAATGACAAAGATATATAATAGGAATTTTAATGATATATTACATCTTAGAACTTTTTTCTATCTTTTCTATTTTTTACAAGTCCCAGTACTTTCTGGGGAATTTCTTTATGAGTTATTTTTCTCAATTTATGTTGTAATAGTGATGATCTATTTAATTATGAGATTATTATTATTATATATATATATTTAAAAGTTGTATTTATGTATTCAGTTATTAGTCTTGGTGAGTTATTAGCCTTTTTAGGATGCAACTGAATAATCAATTCAGTAGCCAGTGCGATTTAATCATTCAGTAATGACCTGTTTGGGTATTTTTCTAATTGGGCTATCTAGATCAATCGGGATAATAATTGGGCAAATTTATGGAAAGTTACCTTTTCAAGCTTGAATTTCAGTTAAACGTATACTAAAAATAAAATAAAAATATATTTGCAGATCAGCTTAATTGCTAATAATCAGTTTTCAAGTGAATTAGATCATCAAATCTGGTAAGTCCCACTAATTAAGGTTGGTAGGGGGGTAATAAGGCTTCTTAATTTAGAAAATGACTGAGAGGCATTTGGATTTCTTTGGATCACAAAGAATAAATTAAACTATATATTAAGATATATTATCCATCAAACCAAATCAGTTTACATTAATTATAAAGCTAAATGCAATATCACCGAGAAAGTTTACAAGTGTATTAGCACTGCTTAATTATGTCTAAGTTCGAAGGTGATTAGATTCCAGATACAACCAATCTTTGATAGATTCCTTAACTAGAAGAATAATTAATAAGAAAATTAATTTGTTAGCACAACTTTAATTTATCCCCCACTAAGCAAAGTGGCAAAACTTCTAACTTGCTCAAAGCATATAGATTGAACTTAATCCATCGTCATATGGGGAATCTAGCTAACAATTTACAATAAATCTTTATCACGTGTAAAACGAATTAATTCATCAAGAATCGATAGCTAGGTGAATTAATTGGCTGCCTTATTTAGGGTTTCGTGTTAACAGATAATTAGAGTACTGATCCATGTAGGACCAATATTCAATTAGTTAAAGTTTCTACATATATATATATATATATATTAATTTAATTTCATTACAGATGTTCGAATTAGTTCTCTCATATTCAGAATGAATTTAAAATAATCAAATTAAGGGGGAATCCAAATTTAAATTAATTAGGTTAATCTCGTAGATAAGATCAAGGGAATCATCTTTTACTGAAATGTACTCAACACTTCCAATTATGCACGTACTGACAGGGCAGTTCAAATTTTTCGGTATAATCGGTTTTTTGGGTATTTTGGACCGGTCCGAACCGGTCAGTTCGGTACAAAAATGACCGGTTCGGTATAGCGGTACAACCGGTTTCGGTACCGGTTCGGCAATTTAGAGTTCGGTACATACCGGTTGTACCGGATTCTTATTATTTTATTTTTTTTAATTATTATTAATAATAATAAAAAAATAATAAAAATAATAATAATAATAATAATAAAAATAATAATAATAATAATAAACATAATAATATTCGGTATAACCGATAAAAATCGGTACCGAACTGGTCCAACCGGTACCGGTATCGGTACGCCGTTTTGTCTTTTTTGGTACCGATTCAATTCGATATCGATTCGACTTGGCTCGATTTTTACCAGTTGAACACCCATACGTACTGATATTAAACGTAACTACTGAGTTAAAATATTGTTTTTTAGCTGAAGTGGGATTTCCACGGCCTTGTTTTGTTTTTTTTTGGGTAATTGATTTCCGAGTGGGTTGCCACCATAAGTACTGCTTTTTTGGCTGCTGTCATTTCTCAAACAGCTTTTCTTTGTTTTTATTCATAATTATGTATTTAACAATTGATTTCCTTGAAGTTTAAAGATGAAGATAGGATCATACAATGTTATGATTAGTAATTATTTTATGAAATAAAGTTGTCTTGATAAGTTAATACACCCGTCTTTTTATATATAAAAAGAGTTTTATTTATAAAAAAAAATATTAATAATTACACTTGTTTTTATTTATTCTTAAAAATAATGAGTTGTTAATTGAGTAATAATGACATATATAATAATAAAATTATAATGACATAGAGAGTGGCATATTAAGTACTTTTTTTTTATATTTTATTTTATAATATTTTCTTTTACGAATAAACTCTTTTTGTAAGTCGGTATTGGGTAGAATATAGGAGATATAATGAAACAAGATAGAGAGCGTTTGAGTGGATTTATAAATAATAGTAGTATATGGTTTAATTTGAGGTGGTAGGGCTGGGCTTGTGTGAATAGTATGGTATAGTATTCTATTGTACTTTCACTTTCACTATCACTGATTCACATCTAGAAGGCTAAATCATCTAATTATGGAAGTAAAGAAAGCATCCGGATGATGTTGGAATCTAGTGAAACAACAAGTCACTGTTGAATAAAGCAAAGAATAAGGAGAGAGAAAAGGGCAGAGAAGGCAGGAACCCGTATATATATATTATTATGTTCCCAAGCTACTAATTAAACCTACGTACCTATCTAGCTAGCTAGATTACCTCTCTACTCTCTAGACTTTGCTTTGGAACGTCCCAAACATATTCATT